>JARBJD010000330.1:0-78439 GCA_033064195.1 Blattamonas nauphoetae
GAAGCAGAGGTTGCGGTGGATGGACAGGTGAGGAAGAAGGAAAGACATTCACCTCGGTGATGGATTAGTTGGAACCGTTTCCGAAAGAGATGACCAGATTCGCTTCAAGATAAGCGGCAGAGTGTTCACCAGATCTGGCTTCCAAGATAAGCGGCAGAGTTCACCAGATTCGCTTCCAAGATAAGCGGCAGAGTGTTCACCAGATTCGCTTCAAGATAAGCGGCAGAGGTTCACCAGATTCGCTTCAAGATAAGCGGCAGAGGTTCACCAGATTCGCTTCAAGATAAGCGGCAGAGTGTTCACCAGATTCGCTTCAAGATAAGCGGCAGAGTGTTCACCTAGATCCTGCTCTCTGTTTAAGAATGGCTGGAGGTCACACGGAGGGTGGACGTCGAACAGAGGGATAAGAAAGGGCATCCAGTTGGTGCCAAGCGAGGCATCAGGGTATTCACCCTGTTCGCCTCCTCATCAGCGGGGTTTGAGTTTGTGACAAGAGGAACGGCGTAGGATGGAAGACAGGAAGCAACAAATTGTTGCGTTCGCTTCAAGATGAGCGAACAACAGCCCCTAAAACCACAACAGTTGGTGACAGCTCCCTCTGGGGCACGGGCCATGCTGGACTAAAAGGACAGATCAAGGACCTCTCTTTTCTCATTCTTCGAATCCTGTTTTAGCAGATCTCCTCTTCAATAATTCAATAGTTGATGTATCCTGGTTTGGTTATGGTGAGCGGAGGGAACACCTTTAACCAAACCAGTGCCCATCAACATGGGCATCTGCCACATTAACTAGTTGAGGACAAGCCCGAGGACATCTCGGCTTGTGCTGGTAGAGGCATCTGCCCGTCAGCGAATCGAGCCGCAGTAGAGGCGCATTTATTTGAAACCCCTTGGTGTTTTTCTATTTCAATCGTTCTTTTGAACTCCTCCTATTTTCTCCATTTTCTTCCCGGTGGGCTTTTCTGAGCAGTGGGGAAAGATACCCACATTTTGACCCATCAACGGTCCCCCACTTGGGCAGAACTGACACTGTGGCCCTTGAGCCCCTTGTCGGGAATCTTAGCTTGTTTTAACAGGACAAAATGGTTTATCTGTTTGTTTGTCTGGTGGATCACACCCATCCTTCCACTCCCCCGTTGTTAGACCCAACAGTTGATGGGCAACTGGTTTGGTTAAAAAGGAACAGAAGAAGGAGGAAAAGAGGAAGGACCAGGAAGAAGGAGGGAAAGAGGAAGGAACAGAAGAAGGAGGAAAGAGGAAGGAACAGAAGAAGGAGGAAAGAGGAAGGAACAGAAGAAGGGAGGAAAGAGGAAGGAACAGAAGAAGGAGGAAAAGAGGAAGGAACAGGAAGAAGGGAGGAAAGAGGAAGGAACAGAAGAAGGAGGAAAGAGGAAGGAACAGAAGAAGGAGGAAAGAGGAAGGAAACAGAAGAAGGGAGGAAAGAGGAAGGAATGGAAGAAGGAGGAAAGAGGAAGGAAACAGAAGAAGGAGAAAGGAGGAAGGAAACAGAAGAAGGGAGGAAAGAGGAAGGAACAGAAGAAGGGAGGAAAAGAGGAAGGAAACAGAAGAAGGGAGGAAAAAGAGGAAGGAACAGAAGAAGGAGGAAGGAGGAAGGAACAAGAAGGAGGAAAGAGGAAGGAACAGAAGAAGGAGGAAAGAGGAAGGAACAGAAGAAGGAGGAAAGAGGAAGGAACAGAAGAAGGGGAGGAAAGAGGAAGGAACAGAAGAAGGAGGAAAGAGGAAGGAACAGAAGAAGGAGGAAAGAGGAAGGAACAGAAGAAGGAGGAAAAGAGGAAGGAACAGAAGAAGGAGGAAAGAGGAAGGAACAGAAGAAGGAGGAAAGAGGAAGGAACAGAAGAAGGAGGAAAAGAGGAAGGAACAGAAGAACTGAGGAAGGAGGAAGGAACAGAAGAAGGGAGGAAAAGAGGAAGGAAACAGGAAGAAGGAGGAAAGAGGAAGAACAGAAGAAGGAAGGAAAAGAGGAAGGAACAGAAGAAGGAGGAAAGAGGAAGGAACAGAAGAAGGGAGGAAAGAGGAAGGAACAGAAGAAGGAGGAAGGAGGAAGGGAACAGAAGAAGGGAGGAAAGAGAAGGAACAGAAGAAGGGAGGAAAGAGGAAGGAACAGGAAGGGAGGAGAGGAAGGAACAGAAGAAGGAGGAAAGAGGGGAAGGAACAGAAGAAGGAGGAAAGAGGAAGGAACAGAAGAAGGGAGGAAAAGAGGGAAGGAACAGAAGAAGGAGGAAAAGAGGAAGGAAACAGAAGAAGGAGGAAAGAGGAAGGAACAGAAGAAGGGAGGAGCGGAAGGAACAGAAGAAGGAGGAAAGAGGAAGGAACAGAAGAAGGGAGGAAAGAGGAAGGAACAGAAGAAGGGAGGAAAGAGGAAGGAACAGAAGAAGGAGGAAAGAGGAAGGAACAGAAGAAGGAGGAAAGAGGAAGGAACAGAAGAAGGAGGAAAGAGGAAGGAACAGAAGAAGGGAGGAAAGAGAAGGAACAGAAGAAGGAGGAAAGAGGAAGGAACAGAAGAAGGAGGAGAGGAAGGAACAGGAAGAAGGGAGGAAGAGGAAGGAACAGAAGAAGGAGGAAAAGAGGAAGGAACAGGAAGAAGGAGGAAAGAGGAAGGAACAGAAGAAGGAGGAAAGAGGAAGGAACAGAAGGAGGAAGAGGAAGGAACAGAAGAAGGGAGGAAAGAGGAAGGAACAGAAGAAGGAGGAAAGAGGAAGGAACAGGAAGAAGGAGGAAAGAGGAAGGAACAGAAGAAGGAGGAAAGAGGAAGGAACAGAAGAAGGAGGAAAGAGGAAGGAACAGAAGAAGGAGGAAAAGAGGAAGGAACAGAAGAAGGAGGAAAGAGGAAGGAACAGGAAGAAGGAGGAAAGAGGAAGGAACAGAAGAAGGAGGAAAGAGGAAGGAACAGAAGAAGGAGGAAAGAGGAAGGAACAGAAGAAGGAGGAAAGAGGAAGGAACAGAAGAAGGAGGAAAGAGGAAGGAACAGAAGAAGGAGGAAAGAGGAAGGAATAGAAGAAGGGAGGAAAGAGGAAGGAACAGAAGAAGGAGGGAAAGAGGAAGGAACAGAAGAAGGAGGAAAGAGGAAGGAACAGAAGAAGGAGGAAAGAGGAAGGAATGAAGAAGGAGGAAAGAGGAAGGAACAGAAGAAGGAGGAAAGAGGAAGGAACAGAAGAAGGAGGAAAGAGGAAGGAACAGAAGGAGGGAAAGGGAAGGAGGAAAGAGGAAGGAATGGAAGAAGGGAGGAAAGAGGAAGGAATAGAAGAAGGGAGGGAGGAAAGAGGAAGGAACAGAAGAAGGAGGAAAAGAGGAAACAGAAGAAGGAGGAAGAGGAAGGAACAGAAGGAGGAAAGAGGAAGGAACAGAAGAAGGAGGAAAGAGGAAGGAACAGAAGAAGGAGGAAAGAGGAAGGAAAGAAGGAGGAAAGAGGAAGGAACAGAAGAAGGGAGGAAAGAGGAAGGAACAGAAGAAGGAGGAAAGAGGAAGGAACAGAAGAAGGAGGAAAGAGGAAGGAACAGAAGAAGGAGGAAAGAGGAAGGAACAGAAGAAGGAAGAAAGAGGAAGGAACAGAAGAAGGAGGAAAGAGGAAGGAACAGAAGAAGGAGGAAAGAGGAAGGAACAGAAGAAGGAGGAAAGAGGAAGGAACAGAAGAAGGAGGAAAGAGGAAGGAACAGAAGAAGGAGGAAAGAGGAAGGAACAGAAGAAGGAGGAAAGAGGAAGGAACAGAAGAAGGAGGAGAGGAAGGAACAGAAGAAGGAGGAAAGAGGAGAACAGAAGAAGGAGGAAAGAGGAAGGAACAGAAGAAGGAGGAAAGAGGAAGGAACAGAAGAAGGGAGGAAAGAGGAAGGAACAGAAGAAGGGAGGAAAAGAGGAAGGAACAGAAGAAGGAGGAAAGAGGAAGGAACAGAAGAAGGAAAGAGGAAGGAACAGAAGAAGGAGGAAAGAGGAAGGAACAGAAGAAGGAGGAAAGAGGAAGGAACAGAAGAAGGAGGAAAGAGGAAGAACAGAAGAAGGAGGAAAGAGGAAGGAACAGAAGAAGGAGGAAAGAGGAAGGAACAGAAGAAGGAGGAAAGAGGAAGGAACAGAAGAAGGGAGGAAAGAGGAAGAACAGAAGAAGGAGGAAAGAGGAAGGAACAGAAGAAGGAGGAAAGAGGAAGGAACAGAAGAAGGAGGAAAGAGGAAGGAACAGAAGAAGGAGGAAAGAGGAAGGAACAGAAGAAGGGAGGAAAGAGGAAGGAACAGAAGAAGGAGGAAAGAGGAAGGAACAGAAGAAGGAGGAAAGAGGAAGGAACAGAAGAAGGAGGAAAGAGGAAGGAACAGAAGAAGGAGGAAAGAGGAAGGAACAGAAGAAGGAGGAAAAGAGGAAGGAACAGAAGAAGGAGGAAAGAGGAAGGAACAGAAGAAGGAGGAAAGAGGAAGGAACAGAAGAAGGAGGAAGAGGAAAGAACAGAAGAAGGAGGAAAGAGGAAGGAACAGAAGAAGGAGGAAAGAGGAAGGAACAGAAGAAGGAGGAAAGAGGAAGGAACAGAAGAAGGAGGAAAGAGGAAGGAACAGAAGAAGGGAGGAAAGAGGAAGGAACAGAAGAAGGAGGAAAGAGGAAGGAACAGAAGAAGGGAGGAAAAGAGGAAGGAACAGAAGAAGGGAGGAAAGAGGAAGGAACAGAAGAAGGGAGGAAAGAGGAAGGAACAGAAGAAGGAGGAAAGAGGAAGGAACAGAAGAAGGAGGAAAGAGGAAGGAACAGAAGAAGGAGGAAAGAGGAAGGAACAGAAGAAGGAGGAAAGCGGAAGAACAGAAGAAGGAGCAAGGAACAGAAGACGGAAAGCGGAAGGAACAGAAGAAGCGAGGAAAGCGGAAGGAACAGAAGAAGGAGGAAAGAGGAAGGAACAGAAGAAGGAGGAAAGAGGAAGGAACAGAAGAAGGAGGAAAGAGGAAGGAACAGAAGAAGGGAGGAAAGAGGAAGGAACAGAAGAACCGAGGAAGGAGGAAGGAACAGAAGAAGGAGGAAAGAGGAAGGAACAGAAGAAGGAGGAAAGAGGAAGGAACAGAAGAAGGAGGAAAGAGGAAGGAACAGAAGAAGGAGGAAAGAGGAAGGAACAGAAGAAGCGAGGAAAGAGGAAGGAACAGAAGAAGGGAGGAAAGAGGAAGGAACAGAAGAAGCGAGGAAAGAGGAAGGAACAGAAGAAGGGAGGAAAGAGGAAGGAACAGAAGAAGCGATGAAAGAGGAAGGAACAGAAGAAGGGAGGAAAGAGGAAGGAACAGAAGAAGCGATGAAAGAGGAAGGAACAGAAGAAGCGAGAAAAGAGGAAGGAACAGAAGAAGGGAGGAAAGAGTAAGGAATACAGTTGTTTAACGATTTTGATAATTTGGAAACTTTCTTCATCCCTTGCGCGTTCTCGGGCCGATTGATGACCACTCTCCACAGCAACTTCCTTCCACAAAACGGAGTACTCCCATCTACTTCATTCTTCTCCATCTCGTCATCAGCACGCTCAATCCAAAAAACATCTGATTGAGGGCTCAATTTGGTAGGTTTGATGGTCCAACACAGATTCTGACATGAGATCAACAGCTGATGGTCTGTCGTTCTCACAGAGAACTCTCAACATCGCGACGAATGGAAGGGTCGTACTGTGACTTGACATGATTTGGAGCTGGAGGAGAGGTTCGTATTTTGTTTGTCTTTTTTCCGGCATTTTCCAATTTCCCAAAATTGTCCAACAATTGTAGAAGAAGCGAGAAAAGAGGAAGGAACAGAAGAAGGGAGGAAAGAGGAAGGAACAGAAGAAGGGAGGAAAGAGGAAGGAACAGAAGAAGGGAGGAAAGAGGAAGGAACAGAAGACGAGAGCAAAGAGGAAGGAACAGAAGACGTGAGCAAAGAGGAAGGAACAGAAGAAGCGAGCAAAGCGGAAGGAACAGAAGAAGGGAGGAAAGAGGAAGGAACAGAAGAAGGGAGGAAAGAGGAAGGAACAGAAGAAGCGAGCAAAGCGGAAGGAACAGAAGAAGGGAGGAAAGAGGAAGGAACAGAAGAAGCGATCAAAAAGGATGTAACTCATAAACAAACCCAACAAGTGGCTGTTCATAGTATTGTGGCCGTCTCATCGTTGCACCCACGCTGTCTCTTCCTTTTCTGTTCGTACGATGTTTTCTAAACAGTTTTATCTCAATTTTTTTCTAAACTAGTGAAATCAGTCGAATCGACGTGATCAACCCATTTCCGCGTTTTTCTCGAGAATCAGTGAAAAAGGGATCAAATAAGGTTTTGCCCCAATTTTTGTGCTGATCTTGAGAAATGAATCGATTAGAAGAAATAAAAAAGGGGTGTCGATTCTGAGTGGGAACGACCCATATAGGAGCCTATCGATATTCTTCTTCTATACTACTTACCTTCAGCGATATGCCACTAAATTTTCTCAAGGAGGTTTCGCTGTATTCATTGGCGAAACATCGTTCAACAAGACATGTTTCCAGCAGCAATGGCGATCTCCGCTTGGACAAAGATGCTTCCAGAAGGTTCGCCGACTTCAGACTGAGAATCTAACTGCGAATACTACCATTTCCGATGCTTGGGGTGTTGTCCATGTGACTTGGGTGCAAGGAACCGTGAGTGCACAACACCTTTCCACATCTCTCGAAGCAATCCCACATCGGAAGATCTCTGCTGCGATCAGAATCGTCTCTCAGCGACTCCATCCAATTGTAGCTCGCAGAGGAGATCTGACACTCAGTGCAACACAGCAACAATTTCATCGAGATCTGGAAGGAGCCGACGACAACACCACTCCTGCCCTGATGCCTCCCACTCAACCAGCTGTCCGTGTGGATGAACCTGATGAGAACTTTTCTCTCATTCTTTTATCTTTGACATTCTCATTTGAGATATTTCATCTTGTTCTGTTCGTGGTTTGTTTTTACTGAAATGGTGGAACAACGGGAATACGTCAATCAGTCTGTTTAACAGTGGTATCAAAGAAGTGTAGAAGTTGTTTTCATTTCTGAATGATTCTTGTTCATTTCAGGACAATCATTTTTCATTTCTGAACAATTCTTCTTCATTTCTGAACAATCATTTTCTTGTCTGAATTAGTCATCTTCATTTCAGAACAAGTCCAGCTGGAACCCCACAATTCGAAATGCTCATTCGACCGCAAAGGATATCATCAATCGATGTCAACACAATGATGTTTCACGTCTTTTTTCGTGTCGACCACCCTCATTTTTGGACCATCGTTGGATCTCAATTGCTCCATTGCTAATTTGGATTTGCAAGAAAGGCAGAATCTTCCAAGAGAATATCCATATTGGAGTGAATGAATCCATTCTCAATGAAGTCGATGCTTTATTTTTGTTGACTATTCCCCTTCATCAGTGTGTCCTGGTTGTGGAGAGTGACGATGCAAGCTTCATTGACAGGGTTTATGGTTGTCTGACACTATACACGAGAACGTGAGGTTAAAAGACCTCATCTCCCTCTTTCAGGAGGTGAGGTCTCCTGGTGTCCTAATTCGGAGACTGGAACCAAGGGATCTCACGAAGATCGGCCACAACACGACTCTCCAACACCATTTCGCACCGTAAGGTTCCTTCAATTTCACCGGACACAGTTGACTTTCTCTATTTTTAAGCAATAATATCTGAAACAGGAACTAGATCCAGATGAAAAAAAGTTTGAGGGTTGGATCAATTTTCAGTTTTGCCATCGAGTGATCCGCTGTGATTTTCGCTTTGATTTTGGATGTTAAATGAGCTTCTCAAATCCATTTACTGACAAAAAAGCGGAAATTTCTCCTTGACTGAGCTTCTTGAGCAAATGGAAGCAAAAGAAAGCACCGCATTTTTGCCACTATCCATCTCACATTTAGAAATTTTGCTCAATCTATAATCAGTTTAACCCGAAATGAGAATCCTCGTGAGAAAAAAAATCAAAAACATAAATTCGAAATGAGGTGAGGTTTTTAAGGGTGAATCAGGTGAGGACCCTATCTAAACCCTGACTCATTGACGTTGATCCTATTCTCATGCAACTATTGAATCATTTGTGAACACTGTGGTCAGTTGCATACTCAAGTTCTTCACTTTGGTGCAAGACCATCCAAGCGACGATGGAGAGCATTTCTTCTCGTTGCATTGACAACGATGCTGGTTTGCTTGCTTTGCTTGCATTTTTACAACCACAAAGCACTCACACTTGAATCGACCGAACATGCGACTCTCGCAACAGTCGAAGAAGGTGTCTTCAAAAAATGAAGACTGCTATGCAAGAATGGGTCAATGAGGATGATGGAGACGACAGCGAAGATTGCAGAGATGACACAGATTATCCTAACAAAAAAGACGTTCACCAATCAAGACGCTATCGTGAATCACCAATTAAAAACCAAATCTGAAATCATCGACATTGAACTGCATGAACCCCCCACGCAGCTAGTGCACACGTTGGTATAGAACTTCCAGAAGAAACTATGCTCGTCGATGACGATGATGACATTCCAACAGCCTAAGATGGAAATACAGTGGGAATCCATCCTGTACTTCAAGCTATACAAAACCGGCCTTGGAAAGTTGAAGTGTTTTTCATGTTAAGCGACATGTTGAGCAAGACTCTTTCTATCGCAGATGAAGACAAGGGGAGAAAGCTTTTAACCATTTCTGCATCATGGCTGGACGGTCGCCAACGCTTTCCATTTGAACACTCACTGAAGGAAAGCACAAATGACTTTCGGTGCGAGAATACCAGGATCAATGAGTTTAATTCGGTCCTCTTTTCCCAGGATGATTTTCGTGACAATGAAAAACGGATTGCTCAATTTTCACTCATTGCATGCGCCCTCCAAGCAACACCAGCATCAGAAGCATCATGTGAGAGAGAGATTGCTCGTATGCGAAGCACTATTGTCACAACGAGATTCAAAATAAAACCCGATTTGCTGTTGGCCCTACTCAGAATCGGTCTTCACAAACGGCTGGAAATAGCAGCGAAAGAAGTCGAAAAGAAACAGTACCCCGAACAACTAAGCAACATTTGATCGTTTCTTCATTCTTCTCAACAGTATTTTTGTGTCTGTATCAACGAAAAACAACTATATGAGTCATTCTTGAAAAAGTCAGACTCATTTCCAGGTTAGAAAAAATATTGGACTATCAATCTACTTTTTTCGTCAGGAATCACGACGCAGCTCTCAAAATACGAAATAAGAAAACACCGACTTGCCCCCAATCACGATCACGTGTGAGAGATTCCTGGTAATGCAGAGGAGATGCTCGAGATGAATGAGGAGTGGTGTGGAAGGAGTAAAGATCGTTCTGGATTTCAAAACATTTTTCACTCGATGTTCTTGTTGTTCATTTCTTCATTGGTTCTTCCTCCACTCATTATACGCTCTGACCGTTCTCTCTCCTTCCTCTACTATCCAAATTCATGCAGAATCAACCATCAAACTTCTCACTCGGAATTATGCAGACACACGGTCTTTTGTGACATTTCCTAAGGTATTCATTCTCAATCGAGTTTTATGCTTTATTTTCACGTGACACTAACCATTCTTCCAGATCTCTTCCGTCAGTATTTAAACCTTCAAAAAACCACAAGCCGTCGTCGCAACAACACCTCCCTACAATTTTTCCAATTGTTCCGTCAGAAAGGCGCCGATATTCATGAACCCGCCATAGATCGAGATTTTTTCTGGGAAAAGTTCTTTCGGTGAGAAAATAATCCTGACGAACATTTGGAGCTAAAGACCCATTATTGGGCTCTGTCGCTTCAAACAGTAAAAGCACACACTTTTTTTTTCTTTTCGACATCATATCTCCACAACCAGCCATCCGTTTAGAACCAAAAAAAGTGCAATATATTCGTAAAGATCTCGAGAAAATGTGCTCAAAAAAGAAAGACTTTTTTTCTTAGAACATATTGTCGAGAAAATATGGTTTTTTTGAATATTGCCAGAAACCCAGAATTTTTTGCCCAAATTTTATCCAGAATGTTCGAATCATCAAAAAAAGGATCTGTAAAACATTCATCAAAATTGATTCACGGGTTGTTGAGATATTGCCAAAATGAACTTATTGAAAAGGCTGCATCCATGCAAGGCGCAGAAATTCATCAAACAGTCATAAATTGAGATTTTCTCGAAAACAGATAGATATCGTCCAACTAAGAAAAAAATGAAAAAAAAATCCATGAACTCGCTGAGAAAACTGCCCATTGCATGGATGCAGCCTTTTCAATAAGTTCATTTTGGCAATATCTCAACAACCCGTGAATCAATTTTGATGAATTTTTTACAGATCCTTTTTTTGATGATTCGAACATTTTGGATAAAATTTGGGCAAAAAATTCTGGGTTTCTGGCACTAAAAGCGAAAAACAGCCTTCATTCACATCTTCCCAGATGTCCATTTCTTTCTCATTGTTTTTCCAATTAAAACTATTCACCAAACAAACATTTTCTCAACTTTTTGCCCTCTTTTCTCAACAACCAGCCATCCGTTTTGAATCAAATAAATGGCATTGGGATCGTAAACATCTCGACAAAAGCAACTCAAAACAAACCTATTATTTTGCTAAGAATATTTGGCATGGGTTAAGATGTTTAGCTCTCTTTCTTTGATGGTTTTTCACAAAAAAAGTGGGAGAAAAGTGACTGGACGACGAGGGAGTCTGGGAGGTAGATGTCAATTCTCACTCCCCGAACGGAAGCGAGAGCGTGGAGATCTGCTGAGCATCCTGAAATCTTTGAAACCATTTACGACAGTTGGCTTCGAAACGTTGCAGTCAATCATCGTTCGTTTAGTTTATTTGTTGATCCAGAATGTGTGACTAATTTTGATGATTTTGGCGGTACTGAGTTTGGATCCCCGAAATATGGTTTGATCCCGAATTCCGATTTTTGTTTTCTGCACTTTGCAATGACAATTGAACGTCAAATAGTTGGTATTTGTCTCCTCTCGTGTCATCTTCATCTCCTTTCCACATTTTGGAGTCCAGCACTTGTGGATTCAAGCCAAGCTCTTGCGCGAAACAAATGGCACCTTCAGGCGTGCGGGTTCGGGTTAGAATCACCTCTTCGGATAAATCGGTGTGTTTGACTGGATTGGAGGCTAAAAAACAGACCATGATTGAACGGATAGTCGAGAAAACGAAAAAAACCACAACTCACAAAACGCACAGAAATCTGGACGATGATCGCGTTTGTCGAGATTATCGATACCACCAATCAAGTTTCATCATCGTTTATCACCTCACTCACCTCTATCTGTTGTGTTTCAGGCTTTTTGCGTTATGGGAACCTATTAAAAGTGTGTGTCAATAGAGAATACAGCATACAATCGTGTGAATCGATTCAACATTGTCGAGAAAAAGTCGTCCCATTCATCAAACAATGATCACCATTCATATACCAATGTTCTGGACATTATCACTTTTGATCCACTGATTCTGGATCAATGAAATAGTTTATCTGGGTGTCGATTGGTCGTAACGTAATGGGGATATGCTGACATCCTTTTCTACTCCACTTCACATTGTATATTATCCTAAAAGACTTCTTTTTTGCAAACAAATCTTAATGCGTGAGAAAACGACCCACTTTCTTTTATTGATTTTGTCTTCATTTGTTCAAACAGTTGTAATTTTGAGTTCATTTGTCACAGAAACAGAATAAAATTAAGATTTTCTATCGTTTGAGATTGTCTCTTCTTTGATTCTTTCTTTGAGTGGACAGATCTAGAGAGTTTTCATTCGTTTTTCTATTTCTGGATTCTGACTTCACACATTTCAAGTTTTCTTTCAGTAATTATGTTGAGGAAGATGCCAATTTTGAATGAATGAATGAAGTGATTGGAAGGATTGGGGGAAACTTAAGATCAACTCACGAGATCTGTCCACTCAAAGAAAGAATCAAAGAAGAGACAATCTCAAACGATAGAAAATCTTAATTTTATTCTGTTTCTGTGACAAATGAACTCAAAATTACAACTGTTTGAACAAATGAAGACAAAATCAATAAAAGAAAGTGGGTCGTTTTCTCACGCATTCAGATTGGTTTGCAAAAAAGAAGTATTTTAGGATAATATACAATGTGAAGTGGAGTAGAAAAGGATGTCAGCATATCCTCATCACGTTCCGACCAATCGACCCCCATCTCCTCTCTTCTTTTTGTTGAACTGAAATCTGTTCATATCGTCAACAAAAGGTGGCACTCCAAATCGAAGAAAAAATCATGAGAAATGGAGGTTCGAACTGGAAAACATCCACAAGATGGGAACGAGATTTAATTGAAGACTAGACAGTTAAATCAAAGGACTCAATGTCGTTCAATCTCACTCATAGAAAAACCAATCAACGTGTCCATCCATTCAGACGGTATCTGTCAATTTCTCCTCAATCCACATTGTATCATCCAAACCAACTTAATGGACACACTCGAATTTTGAGCAAAAAGATTTTTCTGCAATAGATTTAATAGTTGTGTCACCAAGGAGTCCCATGTCACCAACTTGGCCCTTTTTCAGGAAAAATCTAAATTGGTCAAACTAAGAAAAAAAAACTTTAAGAATTATTCTCCCACGCAATCCCAAGAAAACCTCAAAATACCCTCTTTTGTCAGAAGAAAAAAATCGTTTTGGCAATATCTCGACAACCAGTGAATCGATTTTGATGAAATTTTTCACTGAAACATTTTTTTGGTGAACCGAACATTTTGAAAAAAATGTGGGGACAAAATTCTGGGTATTTGGGAAAATCGAAAAAAAAAACATATTTTTCTCGACAAAACCTTCTTAGGAAAATAATCGGATAGTTTTTTGAGCAACTTTTGTCGAGATCTTTACGATCACAATGCATTTTGTGTGATTCAAAACGGATGGCTGGTTATGGAGAAATGAGGGCAAAAAGTTGAAAAAAATGTGTGTATTCGTAACGATAAACGTATTTTCAGGTTTTCTCGGGATCGGGTGGGAGGATAATTCTAAAATTTTATTTTTTTCTTGGTTGGACCAAAATGTTCCCTCACAGAAAAAAGGCCGGGTTGGTGACACTGTACGGGTTGGTGACACAACTACAATTAGATCTTGTCAATTCAATCATTTTCAGAGCGAGGAACCCTTTCTGAGAATTTTGATTGTTTGTTCTTTTGAAATGGGTTTGATCAAAAAGACAATTTTTTAGACAATCAACAAGACGATCGAAATGGATTCCCAGATCTATCAAATGTTACGACGAACATTTAAAAGCACGTCCCGAACGTGGAAATGGCTTGTCGACTATGTTTTCAACGATAGGAGAATGACATGCAACTGTCAACGGATACAAAGACCCATGACGATCAGCACCAAAAGAAAATACCCAGTTTGGAATTTTAAGAAGTGTTGCTCAAGGGAAATGCTTTATTCTTCCTGTTCAAAATTGATCTGCGCTTGTTCACATCACAGTGAATCATTCAAAACGGTTGTTAGATGACGAGACAGGAGCGTGTACGAATGTGATAGAGGGCTTGTGGAGTCAATTCAGACGATCAATACCAAGAAAGGGTTTTCGAGACAAATACATCCACGAGTATATTGATGATTGTGTCGGGAAGAAGAATCTCAAAATTACATTCATTCTATTCGTTCGTCATTTCTTTAGCATGACACCATCGCGAACTCCTCCAAACATTCCTATTGATGCAGAAATCACCGAAGAACAAGACCCAGAAACACCGATTCTCGACATTGATGACGAAGAAAGCGCATTTGATGACGGTGGAGATGCTTCAGACTTTTCTCCACATTAACTCTCATTTCACTACATAATTTCTGGAAAATTTAGCATATTTTTCGAAAAAATTTGATCGAACCCATACCGATTTGTATGACTTGTTCTGATCTAAAGAAGTGTTTCAGCGCTAGAGAGATGAATTTGATGATTAAAGGATGTTTCAGTTGTGTCCATAAGGTTGCCATGAACCGAAACATTTCACAAAATGAACAGTGTTCTAGATGGGGGACACAATTATTTAACGGGACATAATTCACTTTTCTCGATAAGTATACATTTTTTGCATCCAATTTTTAAAAATAATATAGGTGAGATTATCTGACACAACATGTCAAGGACGAGAAAAGATACAAATTCCTTCGGAAAGAGAAAACTTGAATGTTGTGTCATCTTTCGATCCTCTCCCCATTCATCGACCACTCATCAAGAAACTCTATTTTCTCTTTCCGAAGGAATTTTTATCTTTTCTCGTCCTTGACATGTTGTGTCAGATAATCTCACCTGTAATATTTTCAAAAATTGGATTCAACAAATCCATAATTATCGAGAAAAGTGAATTATGTCCCGTTTAAGAATTGTGTCCCCCATCTATTATTGTTATCGAGTGAGTGAAATGTTTATTGAATTTAAAATTAACAAGTCCTTTGGTGAGAATCCTGAGCGGATATTCAACAATCACGACTTCTTGAATTCGTGACGGAAGTATTTGGGAGAAAATTTTTGAAAACTTGGCAGCGTACCCCAGCTCTGAAAAGAGATGTAACTCTTATTTTTTTGACAATTTTTGAATGAGGAGGTCTCTGACTGCATAAATCTCAAAAATTTCTGTGACAGATGATAGAATAAAAAAGTTGGTGTAAATTCGATCGAAGCTTCAAAACTATAATCTAGTCCAAGAAATCATCTTATTTATCGTTTTACTTGTAAATGAATCAACTGATCGACTAAAAAACAACTAAAAACTGAGAAAATGAGGAGATGACAAAATGTGTTTTTTCTTGATACTAATCACAAATGGACGAGATGAATCGATTCCTGATGTTTTTCTTGGCCTATGGAGCACATGACAACTCCAAAAAAAGAGATCCAGAAGCTGAATAGGTGATGTGGTGAAGTGGGTGTGTGTCGGGAAGAGCGAAATGAATGAGTGAGTCACACCAAGGAATATCCTTGTCAGAATCTCGTCCAACAGCGACCTGTCAAACACAGATCGCCGAAAGAAGAATACGAAGAAGTGATGGTCAAGACAGAAACGATGAAAACACGACATGCGAAATGAGAGTCGATGAAGGACGTGATACGAGAAGTGTCAGAGCGATGTGAAAACAAGAGTGGAAGTGAGAAGGAAGAAGCGTGTTGAAGTGGAAGACAAACGATGTCAACAGATTTGAACACAAAACCTGCATAAGATGTCAATTCCAGCGACGAGCGAAGGAGAACGATGGTGGTTGAAATGTGACTGTCCTGGTTGTTGTGAGGGAAGGAAAATAGGGATTGCAGTTGGGACAGCGGAACATTGTGAAAGTCCCCATTCCAGAAAATTGCATTGTGACTGTTTAGTGAGGTTGATTGTGTTGCTCAGTGATTCGTTTGTCGTTTTGTTTGTTGAAGTGATGAGCAGAAAGAATCGCATGAGATGCGATCTTTCTTCCGTTCGTTTCTCGTCTTGAGTAAGTCGAGAGGAGTAAGGTGAGATGAGGTCAAATGATGAGTGTGAGAAAAGACGAAATTATGATTTTGAGCGAGATGAGATCAAAGGATGAGTGTGTGAGATGATGTTTGTGAGGTTCAGTGATGAGGGTTCGAGATGATGCAATGGATGAGTGTCACGGATGCAAGACGACGTCGTTGCCATCTGATTTCTTCTCAGTTTCTGCTCGATCGTCTTTCGTCTTTCCGTTGAAGTGTTGCGAGATGCTCGCCAGTGTCGGTCGCTTCAGAGGATCAATCTGGAGGCAGTTCTCGATCAGCTCCGCCATTTCGGGAGACACACGATCCATTTTCGGAAGAATACCACTTCCCAGTTGTCGCTGAGCGTTGATCGCATCGATCTCCCCGAAGGGAACAAGACCAGTCTCAATTTCCCACAAGACAAGGCCGAGCCGAAAAACCGTCCCATGACTTGCATCCACAATCTCCTTTCCATCTGCCTCTTCGGGCGGAACCCACCGCTGCTCCTCGTTCTGTCGAACTTCCCCCTTCTCTCCACCTTCTACCTGTTGATGTGAAATCGTGGCGACGTCTTTGGGAGTGTTGAGTCGGAAGAGGATGTCGTCATTCCCATCAAACAGAACCCAGTGCGACGTCAGCTTCGACAGGATCTCAGAGTGCGGCTTCTCTCGCGCAAGAAGCACCAATCCACGCGTGATCTTCTGCTTCACTGCTGTCTTGTCCATCGGCTTCGGATTGAACGTGTTTTGCTGTCTGTGGAGTCGGCTGTAAAGCGTCTCTCGGACAACAACATTCATTTCTCCAACTTTCTCATCTCGAATAACCACGGCCTTCAGTTCTTGCTTGCTTGATTCCAGTTGTTTATCCGTTTCGAGAAGAGGGACAACAGATGCCGTCTTGTGCTTTTCCTCATTCGTCGAGCACGAGTCGTTGTCGGAGAATGTGAGAGCGCTGTTGGCTTTGATCATGTTGACTGATTGGTCGAAGTGATTCTCTCCGAATTCATCAAACTTGATCTCAACTTGATTCAATTCTTCTGTTTCACGTTCAGAATCCTTCTTCGCTTGCGCTTTCCTGTGGCGTCGACAGAGCAGAACAATCATGAGGAGGAAGATCACGAGAAGAGTCACCACAACTCCAATAATGATCGGAATCATCGTTTTCATCATCTCCTTCGTGTATGCTTTCTTTTCCGATGCTGCTGTCACCTTCACGAGGAAGTCGGATGTCACCAAGCCATTTCCATACTTCAGACGACCTCGCCATTCGTTCGCCTCTGTCAGTCTCGAAAGATGCGTCGTCAAACTCAGCGTGAGATTCAGATGCGTCTCGTTCCAGAATGTCGTCGGAGCAGAGGAGAGATCGACAACGGTTGAGTCTGTTTCGTTCCCTTTCGAGAAGATCTCAAGCAACAACGAGCACGGAATCAGTGTTGTTCCTTTGAGGCTGATTGAGAAGACTCCTGTTTTCCGATCTTTCGAAGACGAGCACTCATTCTCAGCCAGTGTCGGGATGAACAGAGGAGCATCCACATTCACAACGGAACTTGTCAGCTTGCAATCCGATGATGATATCCATGTCGACGACCCTTCTTTGAAACCATCTCCACCTGACAAGCTCAGAACCTGAATTGTGGACTGGTTTGAGCAAGCAATGTTGCGATGGAAGGATGGGAAAAACGAATGGTCGATTGAGTTGTCTTCAAAGGCAGTTGTGTGCAGAGACACTGATCCTCCATCCACAACCAACGCACCAGTCGGCAGTTGAGCGAATGTCGTTCTGACAACTTTCGTTGATGAGTTCGTCAGTTTCACCATTCCACTCGACCAGCTGCACAAGTCTTCTCCATTTGACTCTTCACTCCCCAACACTCCATCAAACATGCAGTCCCGAAGTGTCAACAGCGATTTTCCATTAGAGGCTGTCAGAAATGTTGATCCAGTCCAGTCCGACACAGAAACAAAGCCCATCTCAGCGGATTCAAACGAAGAAAGCGAGATCAGAGGACACGAAGATGAGAGACACAGAAAAGATGTGTTCGAGAGACTCATCGTCCCTCCACTCACTTTCACAACTGCGCTTTCGATATTCTTGTTCCGAGTCACATTCACTCCTTTCAACACCAAGATCCCTCCTCTGTTCTCAAACACTCCTTCATCCGATGACAGCGTGGAACCATCCAGATTCACAACAAGCTCGCTGATCGTCAGATAATCAAGTCCATTTGATTCACCATTCACAATCTGACCCTTCCCAACCACCAACAGTGATCCAGAATGTCGCAACGAGCTCAAAGCAACATCAATTCCATCAAACTCCATTTTGGATCTGAGTTCGCCATTTCCAGAGATCTTCACTGTTCCTTCTTTTGTCAACCCAAATCCAGTGTCAACGGCGCGGCAAGGAAGCTTCACATTCCCACACAGCGGATGGTCTTCCGATGTCGATGTCGTCTCAACAACAATCTCACTCTCTGTTCGACCATGGAAGCAGTACAGAAGCGAGAATGGGTTGAACGAGCTGTCAAATGTGAGTGTCGACGGATCTCGCTCGATCATCACACTCGACAGAGCACAGCTCGAATTGAATGTTCCTGACCAGCTCTCCTCTTTCTCCGACAACGAATCAACTCCTTTCAGCAGAACCCAATGAGACTTCCCATTCGACAAGCTTCCAACCATTTTCGTGTTCTTCATCGAAACGGGATGTGTGTCTGACAGCGAGGCAACGAGGATAGAAGGACCATCTGAACTTCGTGAAACTTGGTCGAACGAGCAGGACTCAATCATCACGGAGCTCGAAGTGGAGAAGAGAGAAGTCGTTGTTCTGATCGAAGACGATGTCACTCCATTCATGTTCAGAGAACCAGCTGACATTTCGATCAGATGAACATTCAGAACCGATCCCGATACAGACGATAGCGAACAGGAGAGAAGAGAGAGTGAACATTGAGTGGAGGCAATGAATGATTCTGATTGACGAGTCGATGAGAAGAGGAGAGAGAGCGTGTCGAGTGTCAGATGAGATTCGGTCGACAGTGCGTCACAAATCACTTCAATTCGTCCATCTTCTGAAAGTCTCAGCTCAGACAAAGACGTCTTCCCAACAATCGAGAACATTCCCTTCGCGACCAGAGTGGTCACAAGAGACGCAGAGTTGACGATCGTCATCGATCCAAGATTCGCTGATTGCATTCGCTCCAGTCCAAAGTGAAGTGTTTCGCAGAAAAGGAAGAAATGCCCACATTTCAAGAAAGGCCATCCAGACTCGTCCACTTCCACGCTTTCGGCGATGTCAACCAGATAAGGAAGAATCGAGCTGTTCACTTCACTCTTCGTGTCGTCTGCCCAGATCGACCGTTCTTTCGATCTGTCCCAGCTTCCTTTCCACAACTCTTCCCGAATCATCGAATCCAAATTGTTGCCGAGAAGATACACATCAATCCCTGCTGTTGATTCAGTGGTGTTCTGAGTCTGTGCAGTGTTCTCAAATGTCAGATCGGTCATCGAATAATCGAAAGAAGGCGTGGAGGTTGTGTTCACAAGTTCCATCCAAACACAACGAGATCGACCTGAACAGCTGCACGATGAGAACGTCAGATTGTCAAGCTTGAACGAACATCCTTCCAACACAGATGCAACAATCACTCCTGCCAGCGAATGTGTCGAAGTTACAGAAGAGAAGGAAGTGTTGCTCACACCCAGATTCGCTCCTTCGTTCACACAAACCAAACAGTCAGCAATAGAAGTCTCAAGTGCCACTGAACTGTCTTGCAGTGAGAGTGATGAAGAAGAGTGACAATCAAACAGCGATCCACTCTTCAGTGCTTCAATCTCCACATTCATCGACTTGATTTCTGCTTCCTTGCTCACTCCAAACAATCCTGATTCTGTGTTTCTAATTGTTTCTCTTTCGTTGATCGACAGAGTGTGTCCTCCTCCATTCAATCTCACTTTCTTGTCAAAAACCATTGACTTCACTTGTTTCACGTCTCCTTCCACTTCGATCGTCACATCGGTCTTCTCTCCAAATCGCTTCCAAAGCGACGGCAGAGACTTGCACGGATACACCGACAGTCCACACACCGACATGTCCGACCACTTCGGGTTCAGATGGCCAGTCGACTCCATCGGAGTGAAGTACAAGAAGAGGGGCACGAGAGGCAGGAAGCCTCCTTCTTTCCCAACAAACTGAGTCGCTGACGACGAATCTTTTTTCCAAGTCAGTTGTAGACAATTCTCGATCACTGATCTGCTGAGTTTTGGGTGAGAGAGGAGGAGATAGTGTGATGTGATTCCTGTCGACACACATTTCTCGAATGATGAGTCAGCCGAGAGGAGGAACGACGAAGTGTCGGGGAGAAGAGAAATGTCAAGCACACCCGATCCATCAACATTTGTCGAAGAACAAGATACAAATTTGGTCGCTTTGAACACAACAGAACATCCTCCTCCAACACTTCCAGACAGAACTGATCCTGAGCAGGATGAGGTGAATGCGGTGAACGAACAGGATGTCACAGAGAGAGACGCAGTGTTGGCCAAGCTGATGAAGGACGATGATGACAACGACATGGCCACATTGGAGAAGTCCAGCATCGAAAGAGACAGAGAATGAGCTGGCGAGACAATGAACGACCCAGACTCAGAAACAGTGATTGCGAGAGCAGATGACTTCGATTTCAGTGTCTGTGATGTTTGGGTTGTGGATAGCGACGAGCTGAGAGTGATTGCGGAGGAGATGACAACAGACGATGACGAGTCTTTCAGTTGAGACCATCCATGCGACAGAGACGAACATGGCAATTTCTCCCTCCCACAATTCGCGTGATCGAAGAACGACGAATCAACTGCAACATCTCCCGCTGAGTGACCAAACATGAAATAGGCGAGCGGGCCAGAGTGTTCGGGTGTCGTCTGATCCTCACCCAAAAATTGATTCAATTTCAGAAGTGACAGATCATCCTCGCTTCCAAATGTCCCATCAAATGATTCTTCAGTCACAGTATTCCCAATTCCGGCTCCCTTCAGCAATACATCTGTCCCTTCTTTCCCTTCAGTGACAATCAAAGACACATACTTCATGACAACATCACTAGACGAGAACGAGTCCTTCGAGATGTGGATCACACGACCTTTCTTGCTTGATTCCTCGTTGCAATGAGAGAACGAGACACTGTGCAGCTTCATCGTTCCCGACGATGTCGAACGAATCAAACTACCAGAATCGGCGGTTGAGAGGGAGGAGAACGAGACGTCAGTCAGAGAGAGGCAACTCGATGAAGTGAGGGTAAAGAGCGACGATGCTAACGTTTCACTGTCAAGAGCCTTCTCAAAGTCGACTGACTCAATTGTGAGAGATTGGGTGGTCAGACTGAAGGAGCCAGACGACGTGACGGACAAAGATTGGCGAGTGAGCGACGTGAACGATGTGATGGCGAACGAAGAGGATGTTGGAGTGAGTGATTGAGAAAGAGAACTTGAAGTGTTCAGAAGCAGCTTGTTCGTTCCCGACTTCTGTTTCAGGAATGCCTTCTCAAACGACGAGCAAGGCAGAGCAATCAATCCACAATTGTTGTGGTCCATTCCTTCAGAAGCCACAAAGATCTTCTCCTCAGTGTCTGAATGAGGGAACCAGCTCCACAGCAGACTCTCCTCCTTCGCTTCCTCCTTCCCCACAAACAGGTTCTTTTCTTGTTTCGTGAATTGACGATCCACTGGGACTGCGAGTGTGCTTTTCAGGAAAGAGAACGGAGAACTTGAAGCTGTCGACGTGATGTCTTCTGTCTCAACGAAAACGATGGATCCCGTTCCATTCGACACGATAGAAGTCAAAACACAGTCTGAGCTCATGGAGAACTGCGATCCGAGTGAAAGATGAATCAGGGTTCCAGCCGTGGCGTGTGTGAATGTGAGAGATGCGAGTGTTGTCTTGAAAAGAGAGAGGATTCCGTTGGACCCAACGTCAATCAGACGAACGAGATTCTGTCCGAGAGTGGTTGTCGAGCCAATCTTCCCGATTTCGCAGGAAGTCAGCGAAAGAGTGCCTTGTGGAACAGAGAAAAGACATGCTGTCTCGCTCGTCGATGACAGAACGAACGAGAGCGATGTCAAATCAAGCGAAGCAGCCACTCCATCAACCTCAATCCATCCATCCGATGTCTGCGTGACAGTGTGAACGGTTGAAGAGGACGAGTTCATCGTGACGTCAGTCGAGACAGAAAATGGTTCTTCCAAAGTGAGAGAGTCGTCCACCAACACTGTCGAGATGAGACGAGAAGAGGCCGAGCGGAAAGCAGAATCCAACGACGAGCATCTCAGCCGAGCAGAACCACAATTCGGATGAACACTGTCTGCGTCATTCGCCAGACCGGCATGCACTTCATCAGCAGGCAGAAGAAGGTAGAACAGCAGCGATGACTCGAAGAAAGGATCGACACTTTGGAGACTGGTGTCTTGAGCGACGAACTGGAGGAGAGGAGTCGAAGCAGTGTCAAAGTGTGGCCAGAGGAGAGGGGAGACGGTGTGAGATAGGCGAGGCGAGCGGACGAGGACGATGGTGCCATTCGAGTTAGAGTCGGATCGGGACGAGTCGGCGAAGGAGACTGCGTCAAAAGTGATCGTTCCTTCCGTCGACAAGTCCAGAAGAGGACACATCGTCGCTTGAAGCTTCGAGAAGTGCGCTGAGACGAGTGAGAGCGATTCTGAACCAGCGGAGATGGCAATGAGAGGAGCGGTGAAGATGGCTGGGTTCGTTGAGTCGCGTGTCGTGTTGAATGTGCACTGTGAGATCATTACAGGGCCAGACGATGTTTTCACAAGCGAGCAAGCGTGTATGTCATCCTCCTTCGAGATCACAGTAATGTCCAGCAGTTCGAGTCCAGTTGCATCTCCCAACAGCTCAAACACTCCACAACCAGCTTTCGATTTGATGTCCAGATTCGTCACTTTCAACTTCGCCTGATTGTGCACTTGAAACAGGAAGCTTCCAACAGCCATCGCTTCATCAATCTCAACCAAACTTCGAAGAATGGCTGCCTGAACTGGTGACTTCGCTGATGTCCCTGTGACTGTCACATCCTGATCAGAGACTTCAACGCTCTTTTCTGTGTACGTCGTGTTGTGCACAAACTGGATCGTCTGCTGGACAGCCGATCCATCCAACGCTTTCTGCTTCAGAAATTGGATGCCAAAGCCAAGTGTGGCACAGAATGTCGATGTCCATTTGCATGCTATTTTGTCTTTCCCACTCGGGTTTCCAAACAGGTCAGGCTCACTTCCATTCACGGACACTTTGGGCGATGGGAGAAGTTTGTTTTGGATCTCGTCTTTTTCATCCTCGTCGATGCCAAGTCCTTCAACAACAACTCTGAAGTTGTTGGAGTGGGAGCCTCCTCCGAACGATGAGATTTGCGAGAGAGTCTTTCCTGAGAAGACAGAGCTTGCAACAAACACATCGTTTCCCTCTTCTGCGGAATTGTTCTCAAAACGAGCATCGTCAGACGACGAGGAGAAGAACTTGAGAGGGTTGGAGTTGGTTGTTGAGCCATTCACAAAAATCGCTCCTCCCTTCCCTGTCGGAGTCTCAAATGTCCCATCCATTCCAATTGCTTGACAGTTCGTGAAAGTCGCATCGAATGTTGACGAAGATGAGTGGGTGATGGTTGCTGTGACTGAGTTGCTAACTTCAATCGCCAGTGCTCCTCCATTCGTCGCCGAACAATTCTCAAAACACGACAGAGTGCACGTCAGTGTCGTCTTCTTTGCGTTCAGCACAGCTCCATTCGAAGACGATGTGATCCAGAAGAAATGCATCGATGTGAATTCCACTGTTCCACCTGTGCTCTCGATGAACGAGTGACTCCCAAAATCGATTCCAGTTTTGGTGATCCTCGTGTTCTGGATCGAAACTGAACCTCCCGAGTTCCGAATGAAAGAATCTGAATGCTGATCATTTGTGAAAATGATGGCTGTGTAATAGAAACTAAGTTTTGCCGAGTCCTGAACGACAAACGGGCAATGCTGGATCGAGTATGGCACTGTGAAAGATCCTTCCCAAACTCTGAAGTAACTCTTCCCTTTCAGAAGAATCTCCTCCTTTCCATTCAAGTCGAGCGTGAAATGGGCATATCTCATCGTGAACCGCTTGTCGGTCAAAGTGATGGCTTTGAGAGGACCAGACTGAGCAGTAGCGAATGTGATCGTAAGAACTGCGGTCGTTGCAGACAGTGTTTCCATCAGATTGTTGAAGGATGTGAAGAAAGAAGAAGGTGTGCCTCGAATGAAACGGTTTCCGACGGGGAAATCGAACGAATATGCATAAAGAAAAAGCGGCATGGCATCAAAAGATGAAGGTGAAGCGTCGAGGAGACAGTGGGGTTTGGTGCTGATAGACCGGGCAGAGGTGAGTGACAACTTTTCAGAGATGAACCCAGAGAAGGCCAAGTCATTTCCGAAAGATGTCAGAGGAACGTCGGTAGTTTTGTTTGCGAGATTGTTGTGGAAATACGTGTATGGCATGATGACTTGAGATAAAGAGCCAGATGAAGTGAAATCGCAGCAGCCTGCTCGGCCAGAAGATGTGCAGCGACCAAAATCAGACTTGTCAATCGAAATAAGACCATTGGTTGATGAATCAATCACACCTCCCCCACTTCCCGATTTTCGCTTTATTTCCATGAACCAGCAGTGCCTGGCGGAGAATGTGGTTGTCCCAGAAAGTGAGAAGGCAGCTGTCTGAGTGAGTGAGATCGTGTTCAGAACTGACTGCTCGAAAGTTGCTGAACCAGCAGAGAACGAGAAGAGAGCGACAGTGTGGTCGGCGATCTGCTCAACCCAAACATTCGAAACGCGAATCTTGGCTGAGGCTGAGTCGAGAGAGACGAGAGTGGCGGAAGAAGAGGAAGGGTGGAGAGAGAGCGACGTTAGAGACACATTCCCACTTCCACTCACCTTCATCCCTTCCGTTTTGATTTGGCTGAATGTCGTGCTGTTCACATCCCATCCCATCCCTTGAAACTCAACTGAAATCGCAAGTGTGGTTTCTGCGAGAGGAAAAACACCAGAGTCAACATGAACAAGATTGAACCCAGCTGTGTTTTTCGAAATTGCGACGGCATCTGACAGAGCTGAGCATGGACTTGAAGTTGTGCAATCTGTCCCACTTCCACTGATCTCCACCCACCACTCCCCAGCTGCTTTTGGGAGCGATGTGGTTTCTGGATTCGGAAGAATCGTGTCTTCCGTTGTCATGTTTCCATTACTTGCGTCTGTTGCAAAGACCCCTATTTTGGGATTTGAAGATGTCGACGTGCAGCCGATTGTGGTGGACGCGACGGGCCCTATTGAATTGTCGGTCAAGCACATGTCGTTCCCTCGAAAGTGGGCAAGTGTTGGGTTTTTCTCCGAATAAACTTGTTTCGCTTCGTTGTCCCGAAAATGGCAATCCTGTAAAGATATTATTGATGGCCACGAGAACAGCAGTGCACCACCTCTCTGCTTGGCTGTGTTGGACGAGAACTCGCAGTGAAAGAATCTGGAAACTGGGTTGTGATGCAAGACCACTCCCCCGCTTTGATCTGCCTCGCAATTCGAGAATTTGCAGCTCGTCCAGAGGTTGACAGAACTGGATCCTATGTCTGCGTAACACGAGCCAGAATCGTTGGTTGATTGTCGCTCGAAAATGCAATTTGAGAAAGTTGTGAATGCAATCGCATTGTTGCAGGCAATCGACCGGGCACACGATGTTTGTTCAGGTGATGGGGTCGTGAAATTTGATGAAATAAGATGGAGATTGAAAGAATAGTTCAGAATGAGTTGGCTGTTTGCGGTTGGGGTGCTTGACGAGGAGGAGGTGAGAGAAGATGAGTCGAGAAGGAAAAGTGGGAAGGCTTCAGTCTCAGCCCCAAGATTCACAGCGCCAACGAATGACGACCCGAATGACACTTTGAAGTTACAACCAATGATGCTGAAACGACCCTTCACTTTCGTTTTTTGAATGATCCGAAATGAAGTTGAAGGCGTTGTTTGTGTGTCAAATTTGTTTCGATCTGCTTCTGAATTTACAGTGAAAGTGGTCTTTTCCTCATTTTGTTCAGTTTGGGTGTGATGGTTGATACATTCAAGCACAGACGAGTTCAGACAGAGCGACGACGCGTATGTTGTGAGGGAGGCTGTCGCTGTTCCATAAAGTGCATTGTCAACACACAACAGTTCACTTCCTGTCATCTGCTGATCCATCGTCGTTGCTGGTGTCGTTACGTCGACTGATGACGTCACATTCGAAATCTGGCTTGATGCGATGGAAGAACGACCAAAAATGGAGTGTTGATGAGATTCAGTCGAACAAGCAACACCATGCGAGCCAATGAAGTGGGATGAATGATGATGAATCCCTGACACCGAGACATCGACGCGCAGAGAATCGGTTTCGGTGTTGGAGGCCAAGCAGAACGAACCCAGCAAATTGTCCATGGTTCTGAGGGAGCACGACAAAATAACAACACTTGACGAGGCTGCTGACGTTGGAGATGAGCTGGGCATCACCAGAAGAGGCGACATTCCACAGCTCACTTCAAAAGAAGAATCGGACAGTATGGCGGCAGA
Organism: Blattamonas nauphoetae; assembly: GCA_033064195.1. NCBI lineage: Eukaryota > Preaxostyla > Oxymonadida > Blattamonas > Blattamonas nauphoetae. The sequence goes on from JARBJD010000330.1 coordinate 26,030, forward strand.
GTCCATGATAATTGCACTGCGTACCGTTGTGAGAGATGTGATGTGATTTGATATCGATGATCTGATGTCGTCTGGGTTTGGTTGTTTGAAGTGGATGGACGAGATGTGAATCGTCGAGTTTTCAACAACAAAGATGGAACTGAGCAAACTCTTCGATGTGAGTGAGGTTGATGAAGTGGCCTGGTTGTCTTCTTTCGCATCTCGGTGAGGCAAAAGTGTTGTTGTCTTTGAGCCTACCAGCGACAAGTGTTGCGAGAGAATTGCGAGGTTCAGCCCAAAGTATGCATCATTTCCAAGTTCAAGTGAGGTATGTTTGGTTGAGAAATCGTTGCTTTGAGAGAGATGCAAGTCGAGCAGTTTCGATAACGATTTAGCTTCTGTGTGTTGGCTGGTTGTTTGGATTGAATTGACCAAAATGAGGTGACAGAGTACAAGTGTCAACCAGTGCATTGTAAGGTCAGATTTGTTGTTTCGGTTCAACAGGATGTCAGATTTGAGAAGTTGTCCGGACTGTGAATGTTTACGAGGAATTCAGAGAGTGGATCATTCCCTTAATCTGCGTAGAGGACAGAAATTGTGATTCATGAAGAGAATAGCTGTTAAAAGCTGTGAAGAGCGATGGTATTCCTGTTGTGATGGGTCTGATCTTTCAGTTGTTTGATTTGCGTTCCAGATTTGACGGTTTCGGTCAGAATTGATTTATGTGATTTCACATGAACATTTCTTCGAGTATTCTCACGATTGGACGGCGAAAGGACAGAGAGACGAAGCATCTGAGCAAGAGAGCTTGTGAGGTCGACCAATCAGATGGGACATTTTCATCTGGAATTTCGGGTCCACACGAACGTCGGATGTATAGTGATTTAATCCTCTTTAAAACAAAATCTTCAAACAAGGTATCATATGATAGACAATGAGCTTCATAAAAAGAGTATTTGTTTGTTCCTTCTCCTGGTTTGTCATTCTCACGTTCAACTCTTTCTCCTCATTTCTTGTTTATTACGACTTCTTTAAGGTTCAATCCCCACTCGTGCCCGCCACTCTCTCCATACCTTCCTCGGAAGCGAGATTGATTGAGTTCTTTTGCTTGTTTCTTGACGATCATGAAAAATGAGTCCAATGTAGTTTTATCCCATTCTTGTCTCTCTCAAATTACGACTCAAAACATTACAATATTGAAGTTTTGTTTATCAATTCGAGATTAAGAACTCTCAACCACAAAAAATTTTCTTCATAGACGAAAACCACTCATGTGGAGGATGTATTCATAAATCGGGTGAAGTTGATCAAAAAGCGCTCTTTTTAACCTAAAATTCTCTCAATTGAGTCTCACCATCTTGGGAAGATTGTTTCAACTGTTTTTCGACACCAGTTGAACTGGTTGCTCTTTTGAGCGTTTCGATCGAATTGACTGCAGAAAAAACGCGGTTTGCAGCTTGTCAAATGATTTCCGAATTGAAGTGACCAGCCCCAATGAAATGAGGTGAGGTCAAAGTGAAATAACGAATCAAATCATGTTGAGATTCGTTCGGCCAACGGACAGAGTCTTCAGAAGAAGTCAACTCACCAACGAACAGCAAGAAAACAAGAGAGAATGTCTGGTGAATTGTCGGTTCGTAGGGTGATGTGGAAATGGTTGGATTCCTTCTGATGGAACACACCAATGACAAATTGAGAGAACCGACAATCAGAAAATGAAGAGAGGAAAGGAACACTGAATCAAACGAGTGACATGAGAACGAAAGACCATCCACAACATGAGAGACAATGAAGAGTGGATGGACGGAAGAGAAAGCGTGATAGAACGGAACTATTCATCGAAATGGGTGTGAAGATGTTGATGTGAGTCATTGGATCCGAAGTGAGGTGAGTTCATTCAGTTGAGGAATCGAGTCGAATGGGGTCGTTGTGAATGGAGTGACGAATAGTAAGGTGATGCGATTGGCGTCGAGAGAGGAAGTGTGCGTGGGCAAGACTAGATTTTGCTCGCGAGCTGCACATTTTGCCTTTTGTCGGAGGCTTCCAATGGTTTCGGGATGGTCACTCGTGTGTCGAGGAACGATGAAAGATCTGACAGCTTCGGCCGCTTGTCGGTGTGAAGAGAGAGGCATTCTTCGATCTTCCCTCGAAGTGCCTCGTCCGAAACAAGACTCAAATCGAGGCCTGTTCCCGTCGCAAGAGCTCGTTGAGCATTCGCTGCATCCAGTTCCCTGAATGGCACCAATTCAGTCTCTATTTCCCACAACACCAGGCCAAGACTAAAAACTGCCCCGTGGCCAGCATTTGTGTTTTTCTGATCGTCATTTTCATTTCCATTCGCTGCCAGTTCCGGTGCTTGCCATCGTTGTGCGTCGTTTCCCGTCTTCCCATCCTGAAGTGTCGTTCCTTGTTTCTCATCGTGCGAGAGATTGAAAATCACTGCGTTGTTGTCTTGCACGATGATCGAGTGAGGCGAGAAGTTCGAGAGGAACGCTCCCAGATTGAACACGTCGAACTGAACCAGTCCAGCTGCAATCTGCGCTTCCACTGACTTCTTGTCAATTGAATGATTCTGGTGGTGTTGTGCTGGACGATGCAGACGATTGAAAAGTGTGTGGTGTCTGTTTATCTGAACTGTCTCTTCTCGCCCATCCATCATCATCCCTTGAATCACTGCAACGTCAGATGGAAGCTCTTCAGAGATCGGACCAGGCTGGTTGAAGGCATTGAGAGGCACAAAGCTCTCGCTCTTCGCATCTGCCGGTTTGTCAAACACGAATGCCGTTGTTCCGACTGTGTTCTCATCACCCATCTCCATCTTCTCGTCCATCACTTCTGGGAGGTCGTTGAGTTCGGCTTGTGATGCAAGTGGGGTGTTCCTCTTTCGGTGTTGGCGACACCACAGAAGAAGAACGAGCAGCAGGATCAGGATAAGGACGACAGAGACACCAATGATCACTGGAAGCAGCCATTTCATCGTGCGCGTCGTTTGGGCCTTCTTGATCTCAGCCAGACTCTCTTTCAGTTTGAACGATGTTGTTGTTCCATCAACACCGAACAAGAGGCGAGCATGCCACTCAGGTTCTGGTGCGAGTGAGTTCAGGAGCGTGGTTTCGTTCAATGTGATGCTGAACGACGATTCTGTCCAGTTCTTCGGCGATAAAGTGAGTGGATCTACTTGTGTCGAGTTCTTCGCAGTTCCATTCACAACTTCGAACACCTCCAAACTCAGTCCACATGGAATCAACAGCTCGCCTTCAATTTTGAGATCGAACAGTTTCGTCTTCTTGTCATATCCAACAACATTCTTCGTGATCGAAGGAATGAAGAACACTTCGTTAGGTTCAACAAGATCAGACAACACAGAACAGTCGTCTTCCATCTTCATCCATCCAGACGGCAGCTTGTCCGTCGATCCATCTCCTCCACTCAGCGTCGAAATCTCAATCAATCCATTTCCAACACAAACAATGTTTCGATGCAACGAAGGGAAGTCTGACAAATGAGGATTGTTCTCCTTGAACGAAGAGGAGTCGATCTCCAGTTTCCCATCCTTCATCGCAATCGCACCATTCCCAAAATGAGAGAACGACGATCCCGTCAGAGTGGTTGTGCAGTTGTCAAGTGAAACGAATCCTGTCGACCATCCACAAATCTCTTCCTCGTTCGTTTGCGACATCTGCTTTGTCCCGCTCAGTTTGCATTGTGAAAGGTAGACTGTCGAGTTTGACGCTGACAGAAGCATCGCTGTGTCGGTGTTTGAAAAGATGAAATCGATGAAGCGTCCATTGGCTTGTGTGGAGAGTTCGATGGGAATTGAACTGAAGGAAAGACCGGTCAAGTTCAGATTTGTGATTTGGAGTGATCCCGTGGAGACAGAGACAAGTTTGGCTGAGATGGTTGAAGAAGAGGTGATTGAGCAAGACGTGAGAGACAAGTCACCGTTGTTCGACGAGATGAGTGAAGGAGCTTGGGCTGACGAGAGGTCGAACGAGATGTGAGTGATGGTGACTGTGTGGCTCGTGGAGGAAGGATGGATGTTCAAAAGCTGTCCATTTGAGGAAACCACAATCATTCCCACTCCACCCTGAGGCTCAATCAATAGGTTTTGTTTCGACAGTGACACAGTCCCATCCAGTCTGGTCTTCCCCATGACTACCAAGGTCAATGTGTGATCTCCAACAAGATGTGAGTGGGCAGTGGAGAAGGAGCTGCACGGAAGAGTCGTGTGTCCACATCCTTCTCCATCTCGTCCTTCCAAACTCGTCGAGATCTCTGAGTGGCGATACGGGAACAGATAATAAAGCAGGGTCAGCGAGCGATATTTGCTTTCGGATTCTTCAGCCAAGTCTTCTCCCCACAGAACGTCATTGTTGTCGGGTGAAATCAGTTGGTTGTTATTGATGATCCAGCGAGACGAGTCGATGAGTGATTCGAATGAGGATGCTGTCAGATGGAGAGCATTGACTGGTCGAGCAGATGATGAACACAATGTGAAGGTCGCTTTGATGGACAACGACGATGAGACAAGTTCTTTCTCACAAACAATCGCCAAACCACCTCCGACCTGTTGGGAAGAGCAGCCATCGAATGTGGTGTGGGAAATAACGAGGACTCCACCTTTTGAGATCGAACAATGCAGAGCTCCTCCTTCTCCACGCGAAGAACACGACGTGAAGAGAACTGGCTTCGATTCTGCTCCAATCTCCACTTTCTGGTTGTTCCCAATCGACAATGTCAGAGCACGAACACTTTCCGAGTTTGAAGAAAATATGGATGAGTCGATGAGAGAAGTGAAAGAACAATCCATAATCGACACCGATCCACTTCCACTGATCAGCGAAGACGAGAGGACTGCCTTTTCGAAAGATGACGATTTCATCTCAATCTTTCCTCCTTCCATCGTCACAACCGATCCAACTGCTCCATTCGAGAAATCGTTGTTGGACACCAGTTTCAGAACGGCTGTTCCACTCAGCGAGAAAGCAGCATGTGAAGAAATCAGCGATGTGATCGGTCCCGAAATCGATGACGTTCCACCAGACATCGAGATCAGCGGAGACGAGCGAGTTGGTTGGATAGTAACGATCACTTGGATAGTGTCGACTGAGAACGATCCAGAAGTGATCGACAAGAGTGGATGTGACGAACTTGGTGTCGCGATGCTGCCTTTCGTGAGAATCAGCGATCCTCCTCCGACAGCAAACAGACTCGACGAAATCGATTTCACATCAGAATTGACTGAACAGTCATTCATCTCGATTGTGCCTGACTGAATATCTAGAATCGGGGTCGAGCGGCTGGCAGAGTTAGTCTCAAATTTGATGGTGAGCGTGGCGAGCGTGAGGCTGGACGAGACACCCTTCTTTATGCTGATTTGCGCTTCATTTTCCATTGTGAACGAGTTCGATAAGGAGCCACGGAGAATCCAGTTAGGCGCGGTCGACAAAAGAGGAGAAGTCAGGTTGAGATCAGAGTCAATATCAACTTCGGGAGTGTCAGATTCTGGAGATTGTGGTTTCAAGTTCCTCATCGCTTGAGAAAGAGACGAGCAAGGCAGTTCTGCCACTCCACACAAAGGATGGTCTTCTCCACCTGTCCGAAGATGCACTGCTCCCGTTCTGTGCGGATCCCAATAAAACAGCAGAGATCCTTCTGTCCCTCCCTCTTTCGTCTCTCTTCCCCACAGCAACTTTCGTTGGTCATCTGTGAACACCGAATTCGTGCTGACTTTGGGCTTGATCGATGCGAGAGGTGAAGTGCCAGATGTCGGAGTCAGGAATGCTTGGAGGTCTGAACAGACGATGAACAGTCCATTTCCATTTCCATCCTCAACTTCGCAATCCGTGAATGACACTCCCTCCCCAGTTCTGAATGATCCCGTCGAGATCGCTGAAAGATCGACGAAACAAGCTCCTCCTTTCTTCGACGATGAACATTCTGTGAATGTGGTGTGCGAGATGGCGAGGATTCCACTTCCTGAAATTGAACACTGCAGAGCTCCTCCTTCTCCACGAGACGAACACGACGTGAATGAAACCGGTTTCGAGTCGGCTCCGATGGCGAGGACTTGGCCATCTGCAACTGAGAATTGTACAGATCGACAGGGTAATAAAGACGAGTCTTTCTCTTTGATTGAGAGGAATGTCGAGTCGAGTATGGTCAGCGAGCCACTTCCAGTGATGAACGATGAGAGGGATGTGATGTTTGAGAAGGATGACGATGCGATGGAGGCTGTGCCAACAATGTTGAGGAATGTTGCAAGTTCAGAATCGGTCAGATCCACTTCTTGATCCTTCAGATCGACAGATGTCCCGCTTTGAATTTGGATGATGCTCGTTCCTTGGCTGAGACGGCACGCTGGAATGACACATTTCGAGATTGTTCCTGAACCTTCTGCGATTTCAACGAGATGTCCAGAAATCGTGGGAGACGAAGATGGGTTGACAAAAGTGACCGAAGTGAGAGTGAGTGTGCCTGACGAGGAAATCGCGGCTTTCCCGGAGTCCACAGGAGTGAGGACGATGGAGAGGGATTCAGCAACGAGAATGCCGTTCTGTTTCACAGTGAGGAGCGATCCTGTTGTGTCCTTTGTTTTCAGGAGAGCATGTTTCGCAACATCAGAGCTGATGAGTTTGATCTTCTTCTCGATGACCAGATGATCCTCCTCGTGTTCGCCCTCTCCAATTTCAATCAAAACAAACTCTGAATGCGAGAGGACGGAGGGGCAGAGTTCGAGAGCGAATTCAACTGTTTTACATGCACGAGAGGGATGTCCACACATCGTCTCATCGATTGTCGTTGGGAGATTGGCTTCTGCGGCGACTCGAAGCTGCGGAGCGAGGAAGCCAGAACTGAAATCTTTCTCTTCAGTGATGAACGGTTCGTCGCACAGCAACTGACAGTTCGAGAAGGAAAGTGAAGAAGTCTCTGAAAGCCAGATCGGATTGATAGTGATTCGACCCTTCTGCAGACTTGAACTTGAAGATGCCACGAAGAGTCCATCCACGCTCGCCAGATTAGGTGATTTGAAACCAAACGAGAGTGGTGCCCATTCTTTCTCTTCAATTCCGCAGTCGATGAAGTGGATGTTGGAGAGAGTCAGACCACTCGATGACCAGACGAAGAAGAAAATGTCATGACCTCCGACACAATTCCGAAGAACAACATTCTCAACAGACGAACCGGTTGAGATGTTGTTGAAAAAGACAGCATTGATCATGTGAACCGATGAACACTCGGCGATATTGCAGTCCCGAGCGATGACTTGTCCTTGGACAACCGAAATGGCACCAGAATAAGCGGCATACAGATTCTTGCTAATTTTGCACTTCAGAAAATCGCACGAAGTGATCGTTGTGGTGATGACCCCCAGAGATGTCAGAGCTGCTCCTCGAATTTCAATCCCATCAGCGGTGAGTGATTCGAAGTGGCAGGAGGTGATCGAAGCGGAGCCAATTTGGTTCAAATACAGTCCGGCCCCCGATCCTCCAGCGATGGAGTTCGACGCAAAGTGAGTGTCGGTGATTTCGATTGATCCTGGTTTTGCGGCGTTTCCAATCACTCGAACAATACCACCGCGTGATTGAGCAGAAGGGCTAGATATTGTTGGATCTGTGATTTCGAGTCCTGTATAATCACTGTCGAGCGAGTGGCAGTCTTCAAAGCGGCTGTTTTCGATGGTGACTTTGCTGTTTGTGGTGAGTGATGCTTCCACAGCCACTCCACTCCCTTCCTGTCGGGTGATCGACGTGAAGTTTGACGATTGGATGGTGAGATGTGTCGTTGCTGTATTGGTGATTTGAATGGACGCGGCATTGTGAAAGACGAATGATGAAACACCAACAGAATCGAATGAGAACGATCCCTTTGTTCCGACGAAGAATGCTTTTGTGAAGACAGCATCAGTTTGATCAGCTCCATCAACGGTGACATCAGACAGCTCGAATGTTCCTCCATTCGACACTTCAACGAGGCTGGATGTTGGTGATGGAACGAGGGAGACACTGCTCAGAGCGAATGAGCCAGCTGTGATGGAGAAGAGCACACTCGTTGACTTGTCAGCAATCCACACTTTGTCCTTCCCATCCCCCACAACCACCAACTGTCGCTCTCCGATCGTCAGGTCACTTTCTTCCATTTCCACCGATTCTGAGTTCTCGTCGCATTTCAGGAGAAGCTTCCCTTCGAACAGCACACTCAGACGAGGCAGTGTGTCAGTGAGAGTTTTGCATCCATTCCCATTCCCAGGCACCCAACAGAATGCCTCGTCCACACCATTCATCTTGTCGATAATGATGTTTTGAACTGTCAGGAAACTGGATCTGACATTTTCTGTTCCATTAAAATGAACGACCGACTTTGGCTGATTGGTTGAGTAGCAATTGACGACCTTGTTCTGGTTCAGTGAATTCGTAAAATTCTCGACACAGACATCCAATCCTCCCAATTTTCCATCTCCGGCTTCAAACCAACAATCCTCCAAAGAAAGATCTGCGAGTGAAGTTTGACCTGTGTGAAGGGCTCGGCTGTCAATAACAGGGCCGATATTTCCTGAAATTCCCACAATCTTCCAGAATTTAAGTGAGATTGCTCCTTTGTGATATCGGAACCCAAATTGACCATTTGATGTTCCAGTGCAATGAGAAATTACGCAAGATGATGACTCAAACGTGCCATAACAGTTTTCTGACTTCCACGGACCTTCATAGCGTGTGACTTCGCAATCTTCGAAGATGGTGTTGTAGATGGTAACTGTGAGGGTATTATGGACATAGAAAGAGTCAATATGATCAGCCTTGTTTCCTTCAAAACGGCAATGACTAATGCTCGATGAATAAGCGGCTAGAACCGGTGACTGAGTGTAGATTGCTCCACAGGCAGCTACTGACGAACAACCAGAAAAATTCGACGATAAAATTTGAGCATTTTGTCCGCTTGACGCCGCGGAGGCGAAAAAAATAGCACCAGCACGTGCTGTTCCTGTCACAAAGCACGATGTGAAGGAGCACGCATCAATCTTGAGATTAGCTGAATGTCTGAAACTGATAGCGCCTCCATACACATCTTTGATCGCATGGCACCCCTCAAAAGTGTCTCCAGTGAACGAGAAGAGGTTATCGGTCGCGGTGTCGGTTGGTACGATTTCTTGGCGTTCCTTGTTGCTTGAACCAGTCCTTCTTGTTTGAAAATATGTGTTGTTGAGAGAGGTAAATGAAACGTGTCTGTTCAAGCTTAGAAACACATTTCCATCAAGCACATCCTCGTTAAATTTGAACGAGTTTCCAACGACGAGCGAAGATGTCTGGCCAGCATAATGTGCTTCCATTGAGGATATGACAGGAGAATGTGTCAGATTTCTGATCTGACAGTGGCAGACCTGGATGGTTTGGAGAGTATCTCCCAGAATCGGCGAAGATGCAATATTGTGAGTTTGCTCCAGGCTACAGGCAAATAATCTGACCTCTCCATTTGTAGACGGACTCACGATCAGCGATGATGTCGTGGTTGGTTGGATTAGAGTGGTTTGTATCAGAATCAGTGTCCCATCCACTTCGAACAATTTGTGGCCGTTAGATTCCAGAAGACAGCTTTCAAACTGGAAATGCGACGTCTCATCCACTGTGGCAATGATCTGGTCGGCGATGGTGAAGGCTACGCTTGTGAAAGACAACGATGAATTGCTGAGCGAGAAAAGTGGTTTGTTGTCGTTGACGAGTTTGGACGGAAGAATGGTGGAAATGTCAGATGTCGATATGAAATCAATGTTCTGCGAGACAATAGTCATCGGTTGGCTGACCAAAACCGACTCTTCGAGCTTGATCTCGGAATGGCTTTGTACGCCATTTGATGACAGATTGATGGCCTTAACAAGAACACTGAGATCACTTGGTTGACAGAAGGACCAAGGGAAGACGAGCAAAACAGGAATCAGCATCTTCGGCGAGGATAACGAACTTGAAGATTTCCGGCTGAGTTATCTAAAGCATAGTATGGCTTGATCGACGTTGATTCCCAGAGTTTGTATTAATAAGCATTGTTCCTCAAATTGAGAAATCAAACGATTTCACAATGACTTTTTTGGGTGAGATCGATCTCCAATTGAATCATCTCCAATTCAATCGCTTCCATGAATGTTCACTTCAATTTATAGTCCCCTCAATAGAATTTCACCATTTTAGGAACCTCGTTACAACTTTCCTTCGAACTGTCATCAGAAAAAACGGTGTGCGATTCATGTCAAATGATTTCCGAATTGAAGTGACCAGCCCCAATGAAATGAGGTGAGGTCAAAGTGAAATAACGAATCAAATCATGTTGAGATTCGTTCGGCCAACGGACAGAGTCTTCTGAAGAAGTCAACTCACCAACGAACAACAAGAAAACAAGAGATAATGTCTGGTGAATTGTCGGTTCGGAGGGTGATGTGGAAATGGTTGGATTCCTTCTGATGGAATGCACCAATGACAAATTGAGAGAACCGACAATCTGAAAATGAAGAGAGGAAAGGAACACTGGATCAAAAGAGTGACATGAGAACGAAAGACCATCCAGAAAGAGAGACAATCAAGAGTGGATGGACGGAAGAGAAAGCGTGATAGAACGGAATGATGAATCGAAATGAGTGTGAAGATGTTGACGTGAGTCAATGGATCCGAAGTGAGGTGAGTTCATTCAGCTGATGAATCGAGATGAATGGGATCGTTGTGAATGGTGTGACGTACAGTAAGGTGATGCGATTGGCGTCGAGAGAGGAAGTGTGCGTGGGCAAAACTAGATTTTGCTCGCGAGCTGTACATTTTGTTTCTTGTCGGAGGCTTCAGGTGGTTTCGGGTTGTTCGATCGAGAGTCGAGGAACGATGAAAGATCTGACAGCTTCGGTCGCTTGTCGGCGTGAAGAGAGAGGCATTCTTCGATCTTTCCTCGCAGTGCCTCGTCCGAAACAAGACTCAAATCGAGTCCTGTTCCTGTCGCAAGTGCTCGTTGAGCATTCGCTGCATCCAGTTCCCTGAATGGCACCAATTCAGTCTCTATTTCCCACAACACCAGGCCAAGACTAAAAACTGCCCCGTGGCGAGCATCTGTGTTTTTCTGATCCTCATTTTCATTTTCATTCCCTGCCAGTTCCGGTGCTTGCCATCGTTGTGCGTCGTTTCCAGTTTTTCCATCGTTCAATGTCGTTCCATGTTTCTCATCGTGTGATAGATTGAATATCACTGCGTTGTTGTCTTGCACGATGATCGAGTGAGGCGAGAAGTTCGAGAGGAACGCTGCCAGATTGAACACGTCGAACTGAACCAGTCCAGCGGCAATCTGCGCTTCCACTGATTTCTTGTCAATTGAGTGATTCTGGTGGTGACGTGATGGACGATGCAGACGATTGAAAAGTGTGTCGTGTCTGTTGATCTGAACTGTCTCTTCTCGCCCATCCATCATCATCCCTTGAATCACTGCAACGTCAGATGGAAGTTCATCAGAGATCGGACCAGGCTGGCCGAAGGCATTGAGAGGGACAAAGCTCTCGCTCTTCGCATCTGCCGGTTTGTCAAACACGAATGCCGTTGTTCCGACTGTGTTCTCATCAGCCATCTCCATCTTCTCGTCCATCACTTCTGGCAGGTCGTTGAGTTCGGCTTGTGATGCGAGTGGTGTGTTCTTCTTTCGGTGTTGGCGACACCACAGAAGAAGAACGATCAGCAGGATCAGGATAAGGACGACAGAGACACCAATGATCACAGGAAGCAGCCATTTCATCGTGCGCGTCGTTTGGGCCTTCTTGATCTCAGCCAGACTCTCTTTCAGTTTGAACGATGTTGTTGTTCCATCAACACCGAACAAGAGACGAGCATGCCATTCTGGTTCAGTTTTGAGTGAGTTCAACAGCGTGGTTTCGTTCAATGTGATGCTGAACGACGATTCTGTCCAGTTCTTCGCTGACAAAGTGAGAGGATCAACTTCTGTCGAGTTCTGTCGAGTTCCATTCAGAACCTCGAACACCTCCAAACTCAGTCCACAAGGAATCAACAGCTCGCCTTCAATTTTGAGATCGAACAGTTTCGTCTTCTTGTCATATCCAACAACATTCTTCGTGATCGAAGGAATGAAGAACACTTCGTAAGGTTCAACAAGATCAGACAACACAGAACAGTCGTCTTCCATCTTCATCCATCCAGACGGCAGCTTGTCCGTCGATCCATCTCCTCCACTCAGCGTCGAAATCTCAATCAATCCATTTCCAACACAAACAATGTTTCGATGCAACGAAGGGAAGTCTGACAAATGAGGATTGTTCTCCTTGAACGAAGAGGAGTCGATCTCCAGTTTCCCATCCTTCATCGCAATCGCACCATTCCCAAAATGAGAGAACGACGATCCCGTCAGAGTGGTTGTGCAGTTGTCAAGTGAAACGAATCCTGTCGACCATCCGCAAATCTCTTCCTCGTTCGTTTGTGAGATTTCTTTTGCCCCGCTCAGTTTGCATTGTGAAAGATAGACTGTCGAGTTTGATGCTGAGAGAAGCTGATCAGTCGTTGTTGATGTGTCTGTCAAGTTGAAAAAACTTCCCGTGGCCGATGTCGAGAGTTCGAAGGGAATCGAACTGAAGGAAAGACCAGTCAAGTTCAGATTGGTGATTTGGAGTGTTCCAGCAGAGACAGAGATAAGTTTGGCTGAGATTGATGCTGAAGAAGTGATTGAGCAAGACGTCAGTGATATTTCTCCATTGTTCGACCAGATGAGCGACTGGGCTTGGGCTGACGAGAGGTCGAACGAGATGTGGGTGATGGTGACTGTGTGGCTCGTGGAGGAAGGATGGATGTTCAGAAGCTGTCCATTCGAGGAAACCACAATCACTCCCACTCCGCCCTGAGGCTCAATCAATAGGTTTTGTTTCGACAGTGACACAGTCTCATCCAGTCTGGTTTTCCCCATGACAACCAATGTCAATGTGTGATCTCCAACAAGATGAGAGTGGGCAGTGGACAAGGAGCTGCACGGAAGAGTCGGTTGTCCGCATCCCTCTCCGTCTCGTCCTTCCACACTCGTTGAGATCTCTGAGTGGCGATACGGGAACAGATAATAAAGCAGGGTCAGCGAGCGATACTTGCTTTCTGATTCTTCCGCCAAGTCCTCTCCCCACAGAACGGCATTGTTGTCGGGCGACTTCAGCGAGTTTTCGTTGATGATCCAGCGAGACGAGTCGATCAGTGATTCGAACGAGAATGCTGTCAGATGAAGAGCATTGGTAGAACGAACAGCTGAAGAGCAGGACGTGAACGTCACTTGGACTGACAACGACGATGAGACAATTCCATCCTCACAAACAATCGCCAAACCACCTCCGAACTGTTGTGAAAAACACTCATCGAATGTTGTGTGCGAGATGGCGAGGATTCCACTTCCAGAGATCGAACATTGCAGAGCTCCTCCTTCTCCACGAGACGAACACGACGTGAAGAGAACCGGCTTCGAGTCTCCTCCAATCTCCACTTTTTGGTTGTTCCCAACCGAAACAGTCAGAGTACGAACACCCTCCGAGTTTGAAGATGATGTCGTCGATTCCTCAAGAGAAGTGAAGGACGAATCGGCGATCGAGACTGATCCACTTCCACTGATTAGCGATGACGAGAGAGACGCTTTTTCGAATGTCGACGATTCCATCTCAATCTTACCTCCATCCATCGTTACAACTGATCCAACTGATCCATTTGAGAAATCGGAATTCGATTTGAATTTTAGAATTGCTGTTCCACTCAGTGAGAAAGCAGCATGCGAAGACATCAGCGATGTGATCGGTCCAGAAATCGATGACGTTCCACCAGACATCGAGATCAGTGGAGATGAGCGAGTTGGTTGGACAGAAACAATAACATCCTCAGTGTCGATTGAGAAAGATCCAGAAGTGATCGACAAGAGTGGATGCGACGAACTTGGTGTCGCGATGCTGCCTTTCGTGAGAATCAGCGATCCTCCTCCGACAGCAAACAGACTCGACGCTATCGATTTCTGATCAGAATTGATTGAACAGTCAGTCATCTCGATTGCCCCTGACTGCACATCCAGAATCGGCATCATGCGGTTTGCTGAGTTGATTTCAAATTGCATGGAGAGTGAGGCGAGGGTGAGGCTGGACGGGACTCCATTCTGGATGCTGATTTGGGCGTCATTGTAAACAGTGAGAGAGTTCGATGCGGATCCACGAAGAATCCATTTTGTCACTGTCGACAAAAGAGGAGAAGTCAGGTTCAGATCAGAGTCAATATCAATTTCGGGAGTCTCAGATTCTGGAGATTGTGGTTTCAAGTTCCTCATCGCTTGAGAAAGAGTCGAGCAAGGAAGTTCTGTCACTCCACACAAAGGATGGTCTTCTCCACCTGTCCGAAGATGCACTGCTCCCGTTCTGTGTGGATGCCAATAAAACAGCAGAGATCCTTCCGATCCTCCAACCTTCGTCTCTCTTCCCCACAGCAACTTTCGCTGCTCATCTGTGAACACAGAATTGGGACTGACATTGGGCTTGATCGATGCGAGAGGAGATGGGTCAGATGTCGGAGTCAGGAATGCTTGGAGGTCTGAACAAACAACGAACAGTCCGTTTCCATTTCCATCCTCAACTTCGCAATCCGTGAATGACACTCCCTCCCCAGTTCTGAATGATCCAGTCGAGATCGCTGAAAGATCGACGAAACACCCTCCTCCTTCCTTCGACGATGAACATTCTGTGAATGAGGTGTGCGAGATGGCGAGCACTCCACCTTCTGAGAGAGTGCAATGCAGAGCTCCTCCATCTCCACGAGACGAACACGACGTGAAGAGAACTGGCTTCGATTCTGCACCAATCTCCACTTTCTGGCTGTTTCCAATCGACAACGTCAGAGCACGAGCTCCCTCAGAGTTTGAAGATGATGTCGTTGAGTCCACAAGAGAGGTGAAATTACAATCGAGAATCAAGACTGATCCACTTCCACCGATCAATGACGAAGAGAGTGCAATATGTTCAAACTGTTCATTCTCAATCGAAAACCATCCACCATCCACTGAAACCACAGGAACAATCCCACATGGAGCCAGAACTGACGAAGAGGAATCAATTATGACAGATCCTCCTCTCATAAGAAACAGAATGCACGCCAGCGAGTCACTGTTCGTGGTGAGTGTGCATCCATCCATTTCCAGTGATCCTGATTGGATGTCGAACACAGGCAACACACGACTCGCAACATCAGTTTCAAACTGGATGGAGAGTGAGGCGAGCGTCAGGCTGGACGAGACACCAGTTTGGATGATGATTTGGGCGTCATTGTAAACATTGAGGGAGTTCGATGGGGATCCACGAAGAATCCAATTCGTTACGGTCGACAAAAGAGGAGAAGTGAGATTGAGATCAGAGTCAATCGAAACTTCGGGAGTCTCAGATTATGGAGATTGTGGTTTCAAGTTCCTCATCGCTTGAGAAAGAGTCGAACAAGGAAGTTCTGTCACTCCACACAAAGGATGGTCTTCTCCACCTGAACTCAGATGCACTGCTCCCGTTCTGTGTGGATGCCAATAAAACAGCAAAGATCCTTCCGTCCCTCCCATCTTTGTCTCTCTTCCACTCAGTCGATCTCGCTCTTCAGTTGTGAACACTGAATTGGATGTGAACGTGGGCTTGACTGCGGCGAGGAGTGTTGATTCTGCGAGCGGAAGGATCAGAGCTGCGATGTCTGAGCACACGATGAAGATTCCGTTCATGTGATCATCTTTCGCTTGGCAGTCGCTGAAGAAGACACTTGCGTCGACGTTGAACGAGCCTGATGATAAGAGCAAAAGATCGACGAAACAAGCTCCTCCTTCCTTCGACGATGAACAGTCGGTGAATGTTGTGTGTGAAATCGAGAGGATTCCACTCCCAGAGATCGAACAGTGCAGAGCTCCTCCATCTCCACGAGACGAACACGATGTGAAGAAAACTGGCTTCGAGTCTGCTCCGATGGCGAGTATCTGGTCATATCCAACGGGGATGTCGATGGCGCGGTTGGGAAATGGCGACATGTCTTTCTCTCTGATCGAGAAGAAAGATGAATCGAGGATGGTCAGCGAGCCATTTCCAGTGATCAATGATGAGAGGGATGTGATGTTCGAGAAGGACGACGATTCGATGGATGCTGTGCCAACAATGTTGAGGAATGTTCCAAGCTCAGAATGATTGAGGTTCACTTCTTGTTCCATCAGATTTACAGACGTGCCGCTTTGAATTTGGATGATGCTCGTTCCTTGGCTGAGACGGCACGCTGGAATGACACATTTCGAGATTGTTCCTGAACCTTCTGCAATTTCAACGAGATGTCCAGAAATCGTGGGAGACGAAGATGGGTTGACAAATGTGATCGCAGTCAGAGTGAGTGTGCCTGACGAGGAAATCGTGGCTTTCCCGGAGTCGACAGGAGTGAGGACGATGGACAGGGATTCAACAATGAGAATGCCGTTCTGTTTCACTGTGAGGAGCGATCCTGTTGAATCCTTGGTTTTCAGGAGAGCATGTTTCGCAACATCAAGGCTGATGAGTTTGATCTTCTTCGCGATGACCAGAGGATCCTCCTCGTGTTCACCCTCTCCAATTTCAACCAACACAGGGTCAGATGTTGATAGGACGGTTGGACAGAGTTTCAGAGCGAATGCAACGGTTCGGCACAAACGAGAGGGATGAGCACACATCGTCTCATCGATTGCCGTTGGTGGATCAGATTCTGCGGCGACTCGAAGTTGTGGAGTGAGGAAGCCAGAACTGAAATCGTTCTCTTCAGTGATGAACGGTTCGTCGCACAGCAACTGACAATTCGAGAAGGAAAGTGAAGAAGTCTCTGAAAGCCAGATCGGATTGATCGTGATTCGACCCTTCTGCAGACTTGAACTTGAAGATGCCACGAAGAGTCCATCCACGCTCGCCAGATTAGGTGATTTGAAACCAAACGAGAGTGGTGCCCATTCTTTCTCTTCAATTCCGCAGTCGATGAAGTGGATGTTGGAGAGAGTCAGACCACTCGATGACCAGACGAAGAAGAAAATGTCATGACCTCCGACACAATTCCGAAGAACAACATTCTCAACAGACGAACCGGTTGAGATGTTGTTGAAAAAGACAGCATTGATCATGTGAGCCGATGAACACTCGGCGATATTGCAGTCCCGAGCGATGACTTGTCCTTGGACAACCGAAATGGCACCAGAATAAGCGGCATACAGATTCTTGCTAATTTTGCACTTCAGAAAATCGCACGAAGTGATCGTTGTGGTGATGACCCCCAGAGATGTCAGAGCTGCTCCTCGAATTTCAATCCCATCAGCGGTGAGTGATTCGAAGTGGCAGGAGGTGATCGAAGCGGAGCCAATTTGGTTCAAATACAGTCCGGCCCCCGATCCTCCAGCGATGGAGTTCGACGCAAAGTGAGTGTCGGTGATTTCGATTGATCCTGGTTTTGCGGCGTTTCCAATCACTCGAACGATACCACCACGTGTTTGAGCAGAAGGGTTTGATATTTTAGGATCAGTGATTTCGAATCCTGTGTAATCTTTGTCGAGCGAGTGACAGTCGACGAACTGGCAGGATTTGATGGTGACTTCGCTGTTTGTGGAGAGTGATGCTTCAACAACCACTCCACTCCCTTCCTGTCGGGTGATCGACGTGAAGTTCGACGATTGGATGGTGAGCAGAGTTTGTCCTTCGTTTGTTATTCTGATCGGTGCGGCATCTTGAAAGATGAAGCCCGAGAGCTTCACCGAATAGAAGATGAGTGATCCCGTTGTTCCGACGAAGAATGGTTTTGTGAAGGCTGCGTCAGTTTGAGCAGCTCCATCAACGATGACATCAGACAGCTCGAATGTTCCTCCGTTCGACACTTCGACGAGGGTGGATGTGGGTGATGGAACGAGAGAGACACTGCTCAGAGCGAGAGAGCCAGTTGTGATGGAGAAGAGCACACTCGTCGACTTGTCAGCAATCCGCACTTTGTCCTTTCCATCTCCCTCAACGTCCAAATGTCGCTCTCCGATCGTCAGGTCACTTTCTTCCATTTCCACCGATTCTGAGTTCTCCTCGCATTTCAGGAGAAGCTTCCCTTCGAACAGCACACTCAGACGAGGCAGTGTGTCAGTGAGAGTTTTGCATCCATTCCCATTCCCAGGCACCCAACAGAATGCCTCGTCCACACCATCTGTTGAGTCAATGATGATATCTAGAACTGTCAGGAATTGTGATTGGACATTCTCAGTTCCATCAAAATGAATGACCGACTTTGGCTGATTGGTTGAGAAGCAATTGACGACCTTGTCTTTGTTCATCGAATTCAGATCTTTGAAGACGCTGACATCCAACCCTCCCTTGCCTCCATCTCCGGCTTCGAACCAACAATCCTTCAAAGAAAGATCTGCGAGTAAAGTTTGACCTGTGTGAAGGATTTCGTTGTCAATGGCAGGGCCGATATTTCCAGAATTTCCCACGATTTTCCAGAATTGAAGTGAGATTGTTCCTTTCTGACTTCTGAACCCAAACTGACCATTTGTTGTTCCAGTGCAATGAGAAAGCATGCAAGATGATGACTCAAACGTGCCATAGCAGTCATCTGACTTCCAGGAACCTTCATAGCGTGTGACTTTGCCATCCATGAAGACAGTATTGTGGAGGGCAACATTGAGGACTCGAGAGATACGACACGAATCGATAAAATCTGCCTTGTTTCCTCTAAAATGACAATGACTAATGCTCGATGAATAAGCTTGTTGATGTCAGATCGATGGCTCCTCGCGTATTTTGAGCAGAGCAACCAGAAAAATTTGATGATAAAAATTGAGCAGTTTGTCCGCTTGATGCCGTGGAGGTGAAAGAAACAGCACCGGCAATCGCAGATCCAGTCACAGAACATGATGAGAACAAGCATCTGTCGATCTTGAGATTAGCTGAGTGTTGGAAACTAATAGCGCCTCCGCTAACACCGACAGCAGGAGAACAACCCTGAAAAGTGTCTCCAGTGAACGAGAAGAGGTTTCCGGTCGCGGGGGTGGTTGTTATGATGACTTGGCGTCCCAGATTGCTTGTACCGGTCCTTCTCGTTTGAAAATACGAGTTGTTGAGGGAAGTGAACGAGACGTGTTTGTTCAAGCTTAGAAACACATTTCCATCAAGGACATCCTCGTTAGACATGAACGAGTTTCCAACTATGAGCGATGATGTCTGGCTGGTGTGCTGTGCTTC
This sequence comes from Blattamonas nauphoetae, assembly GCA_033064195.1. NCBI lineage: Eukaryota > Preaxostyla > Oxymonadida > Blattamonas > Blattamonas nauphoetae. The sequence continues at coordinate 45,237 of JARBJD010000330.1, forward strand.
CAATGAAGACAAAACAGGAGAATGCGTCACATTTCTGATCTGGCAGTGGCAGAGCTGGATGGTTCGGAGAGAATCCCCCAGAATCGGCGAAGATGCGATTTTGTGAGTCTGCTCCAGGCGACAGGCAAATAATCTGAACTCTCCATTTGTAGACAGACTCACGATCAGCGATGATGTCGTAGTTGGTTGGACTAGAGTGGTTTGGACCAGAATCAGTGTCCCATCCACTTCGAACAATTTGCGGCCGTTTGATTCCAGAAGACAGCTTTCAGACTTGAAATGCGACGTCTCATCCACTGTGGCAATGATCTGGTCGGCGATGGTGAAGGCCACGTTGGTGAAAGACAACGACGAATTGCTGAGCGAGAAAAGCGGTTTGTTGTCGTTGACGAGTTTGGACGGGAGAATGGTGGAAATGTCAGACGTCGATATGAAATCAATGTTCTGAGAGACAATAGTCATCGGTCTGCTGACGAAAACCGACTCTTCGAGCTTGATCTCGGAATGGTCATGGACTCCATTGGATGACAGATTGCTGTCCTTAACAAGAACACTGAGATCACTTGGTTGGCAGAATAACCAAGTAAGGACGAGAAAAACAGAGATCAGCATTGACGGTGACAACAACGCGGTTGATGATTTCCGGCTGAGATCTTAAAAACATAGTATGGCTTGATCAAACAGCGTTCATTGCTTCAATAGTCTATTCAGTCAATCTCTGCATGAAAGACTAAAGAGATTTACCGGATCTGGTTCATACTGTTCTCATCAGATGAGGTGGAGTTTCAGAAACAAAGTGTGCACGTTGGAAAACAAGTTGAGTGAGTTCTGTCTTTAGAAATGAAGAGAAAACGCCTCTCCACACTCAATTCGAGCTTGGCAGAGACGAACAGGAGAAACACTGGTCCAACAGAAAACGATGGAGAAGTGGTGTCTGAGTGTATGGAAGTGACCACAGAACAAGAAAAGACTGAATAGAAGCCAAGATACGAGATTCAGGGGAATCAACGACATCAAAACTGGTCGATCTCAGAGGACAGAGATGACGATGAAAAAAGACAGAAACTGAAATGATGGACCATTCAATACGAAGAGACGATACACTCTCCTGTCTGCTCGGAAAGACGAAAGAAAATGAAATCTCGCAGAACAACGATCCAGATGGACCAGTCAGTGGTTCAACGAGATTTGCTGAGCATGAGGGAGGTGAAGTACGAGATGACAACAGAAAAGATGCGATGCAGAAGGAGAGTGAGGAGCAACAGAAAGACTGACAACTAAAAATGATGAAATGATGATCAACTCAAGATTGTCTAATCCGTCGATCAGAAAGAGAGAGAAACGGAAGAAACGGAGTGTGTGATGAAATGGTGGTTCCAAAGATGATCAGTTGAGTGATGAAAACACTCATGATGAACTATTGAAATGAAATGAAGATCAGACGAGAACGAGATGAGAACAGGTCAACCAGTGATGGCGATGGAGGCGATTGGCTGTTGGTGGACGGGAGGATCAGGTGGTGAGAGTGTGGAGGAGAAGAGTGTGTTGAGATCGGAGAGCGAGGGGCGGTCGTTCGGGTCGAAAGAGAGACACTCCTCAACAATCGATGCCAGCGACGAGTCTTCCCAATTCTCAATCAGTGGCACTTGGCCTCCGTTCACTTGTCGACTCGCATTCACTGCATCCAGCTCCCCAAACGGCACAAGACCAGTCTCCAGTTCCCACAAAACGAGGCCAAGCCTAAAAACTGACGCCTTCAGAGCATCAAATGGAACAGCTTGTGGTTCTTTCTCATCTTTCTTGTGGTCTCTGTCATCTTCATCAATCTGTTCAGGCGCACTCCAACGACGATCCTCTTCTCGCATCTTCTTCCGATTCGCGATCTGATGTTCCGTCAGATCTGTCTCGTTCAAGTTCTGATCCAGTTTCAGGAAAACCGAGCCAGAAGAATCAACGAGGACCCAGTGCGACGAGAGTTGAGTGAGGACGTCGCTGAATGGATTGTGTTGCACGAGTCGATTCAGCCCAGCCACCAACTGTCGTCGGATCTCCACCTTCGGCAGATCACTTCTCTTCTCAACGTGGAGCGCTGAGTACAGTGTTCGGTTCGCAGGAACACGAACCACAGCTGGCTCACCTTCGCATTTCAACACTTCCACATGTTCGATGAATGATTGTCCAAAAGACGAGAATTGTTGTTGGTCCTGAGCAACACCATTGCTGATCATGTTGAAAGAGTTTGGATGGAGTGTCACATTGGTTGTGTCCAAAACTGGTCGAATGGTTGAATTGTTCTCAAGTTCCTCTTCTTTTACTTCGACTTGGCACTCGTCCAGCTCACTCATCGCTTTTGGTTTCTCTTCCTTTTTCTTCTTTTGTTGACGTCGACAAATCAGAACAAGCACGACGATCAGAAGGAAGAGGAGGAGAACGACGGAGCACACAATCGGAACAACAATCGACACAACTCGACCACCCTGCGACATGTTCCCTTTCAGTCCTGTCAGCGAGAACGAATCTGTCTTTCCACTCTCACCAAACAGAACACGACAGTGCAGATCGAGTTTCTTGTTCAGCAAAGCGAGCGATGACTGATGAAGAGACAGTTCGATTGTGTCTTCTTTCCACAATGTCACTTCGGATGCATCCAACTTAACCAAAATGTGTTCGCCTTCCGAGTGTTCTGATTCGGAGAGCGCAATACGTTCAAACACTTCGAAAGACAGATCACACGGGATGAAGATCTTCCCTTTCAACACAATCTCATACGCCTTCGCTTTCCTGTCGAACTTGGAAGTTGACTCTGCCGACGAGAGGGATGGGATGAAGAAGGGTGTTGGAAGAATCGTATCTTCCTTCTCGACTGAGCAGTGGAGTTCCCCCTGGTCACTCCAAGCCCAAACGAGGGCTCCTCAACACATCGAGATAGTACACTGACGTGTAATGGGGGTTAAGTATAGGCGCAGATCCGATTTTCGCTACGCGCAGATCTAAAAATTTGGATACGCGCAGATCCAAATGGATACACGCAGATCTAAACTTTTGTTGTTTCTGTTTGAATTTATGGCTGATTGTTGTCTCAGAAAACTTCAATATGGACTGATTTACTCTCAAACATCTTTCAGAATAACAAATCGATCGAAAAAAGTTGATTAATTATGCAAGGTGATTCCAAAAAAGTGACTGTCGTGAATTGCTGTTTAAAGAGACTGCACTGGATGAAATCTTGAAAATTCTGGTTGTGATCCATGATAATGCTAATATACCCGACTACGGTGACAAAGACCAAGGGTTATGGAGTGTGTTGGCCTTCGGCATTGGAGGCGTTCAATTTGACAACATGGCGGCTTCTATGGTATTAAAAAGATCAAAAAGAATGTAGTAGTGGATTGAATTGTTGCTGTGTTAATTTGGAGGGGAGAAAGGGGGTTGAGCGACGAGGTGGTTGTGGTTGCATAGTTTGAGAAAGAATACGTAGAGCGAAAGGACGCCTATCATGATTGATTGAACATAGATGAACCAAAATTGTCATTATCTGGTCGTTTACAGTTGGATGAGTTATCACCCTCCTCGCTCCACATTGGCGAACGGCGACGACCTTTGCACGTCTTCGCTCCGCTTCTCTTTCTCCCGCTCGACCTTCCCTTTCGACGACCCAATTTTCGGAGGTGTGTGTGTTGCTTGTAGGCTGCCCTCCTTCGAAGTAGCTGCGACCTTCTTTGGAGTAGCCTGAGCGGGCTGAAGACGAACGAGCTGGTGCTTTCTTTGCTGAGGATGGGCGTTGTGGCGATTTGGGGCGACGAGAATCACAACATCTTCCTCGTCGCCGACCGAGTGACTCCGATTCTGTTTCTTCTTCTTCCCAATCAGCTTTTGGAACGCCTTCCTCTCCGCGTCTCGCTTCTCCCTCTCCTTCATCTGCGCCTCCTTCACCACCTTCCGCCGCTCGGCCTCCTCATCGTCCTTCATCTCTAGCTCGATCCTCCGCTTCTCTTCCTCCAGCGCTTTCTCCTCTTTCGACTTCCCTCTCGTCAGCCACGGTTTGTCGCCTGCCTGTGCCTTCTTCTCTACCTCGAGCTGTTGCAGTTTCTCTTCGTATTCCCGCTGTTTCTTGTCGTCCACTTAATTTTTTGTTGTGCAGCTGGTTTCGTCTCTTTCGACTGTTGGAATGACACGCCGGTCGGTGTCCTCGGTCGGGCTGAGCGTGGCTGAGACGGAGCTGGCGAGGCTGCTCGTTGAAGCATTCCCTGCAACTCCCCAAATTGGTCTTCCAATTTCTGCATTTTCTGTTTGTCGGTGCTTTTGGGGCGATCGGACAGAGGTGAGCCGGTTTTTGGTCGATCGGCGACTGTGGGAGTGACACGCCTGGCTGAGAGTGGCCTTCTCTCTGCACTCTTCGGTGGAGCCTGTTTGGGTGCAGGAGCAGCTGAACTTGGTCAAGGAGCTGATGTTGGGCGTGGAGAGACTCTTCTTCTTCTGGACTGAGATGGGTTCGTACGAACGAGGGTCTGGCTGGGAATATTGTGACGGGGGAAGCGAAGGGGGAGCATTGCTTCCATCCATTTTGGCATCAATTGCCATTTTGTTCCGTCGGGCCTGTTCCTGTTGATTAAAAAAGTTGCGACGAGCTTCTTCACGAATCATGCGTTCTCGATCCTCTCTGGCTTTCATTTCCCTCATCTTTTGCTCTCTCGCTTCAGCAGCTCGAGATTCAGCTTCTCTTCGCCTTTGCTCCATCTCTGCCGCCTGTCGCCTGCGTTCGGCCTCCTTGGCCGCTTCTTGCCTTCTTAATTGCTCCATACGCTGTCCTTGAGCCTCTGCAGCGGCAGCATACGCGGCTTGCTGCTTCTTTACCAACTCTTCCGCCCTCTGCCGTTCCTTTTCGAGTGCTTGTTGTCTCAAGATCTCTCTTTGTCTGGCTTTGGCTTCTTCCACCCTGTGTTCGGCCTCCATTCGCTCTTTTGACTGAACATTGTTCTGTGCTTGAGGAGTGGATGCTCGTGGAACTGGTGAATGGGCTCGATTTGGTGGTTGTGTCGGTTTCACAGCCTGTTGTTGTGGAGGCAGATAATTAAGCGAAAATATCGTTCATCCAAACAGTCTCCGGTACTGGTATTTCATTTTCACGGAAATGACTCACCAAACGCCAACATCAGAACGAAATTTTGACGAGTGGCCTCAGAAGTAGCAGGATCGCGATGGATCAGGAAAGTTGTCAAATTTACATAAAGTTGCTGATCATCTGGATCACTTGTTGATCATTCAAGACAGATATCACCCAAGTTACGTTGAGGAGGATCCTGATGAGGATCGAGATGGTTTCGAGAGAAGAGGAGGAGTAGGATGAAGAGAAAGATGCAGATCCTGCGAGAACAGAGGAATGAAAGAGCAAAGAGTTGAGGTACGTGAATATTTTAAGAATAAGAGCAGAAAATGAAGAGGAAAAGGTGGGCAATCAAATGGATACACAGAACAGCCTAACGTGTGATCCATGTGCAAGAAAAGGGAAAAATATGGTCAGTGTGGGAAAATGACATACCAAGCTAAGTAATATTGGACTCTGATTTGGAGTTGAAACATCAATCGAGAGACGGGTGATGGTAAGATCAACATTCTCGTTTGACGACATTACAAAATTAGATTTATGAAAAGTATGTGAGAGTAAAAATGAATTGTGAGCATTCAGAGTGAAATAACATGAATAGGATATGGTAAGCACAAAACAATCAACGATCCTTTTGGATCTGCGTGTATCCATTTGGATCTGCGCGTATCCCTTTTTTTAGATCTGCGTGTAGCGAAAATCGGATCTGCGCCTATACTTAACCTGTAATGGGTGCCAGATCGAAACATGTCTCAACTTCGAAACGAAGAGACCTTGCCGCAAACTCCATCACAAGTCCGCCAGCAGTTCGATGACGAGCTTATTATTACGCTTGCGGCTCAGATTGCAGACAAAATACCAACATTGTTGACTCAGATGAATACGCAAAAAATCATGGAATCAAGTCGAGACAATGCCCAATCGATGGATTCACAACATCAAGAAAGTGACAGGAAGCAACTTTTGGGAAGAGAAATCCGAAAAATGAAGCGGAACATGGCGAGTGGAATCGATCCAGCTGAGGATTCAGATTCATCTATTTCTCGGGATCAACGGCGCTCAGCACGTTCAAATGGACACAACCGGCATAAATACAACATTGACTCGTGCACAAGCACATCAGAATTTTCATCATCCATATCGTCCAGCAGAGACAGTTCCTCATCGAGTTCTCGTGATGAAAGGCGACGAAGTCACCAAAAAAGGAGAGATCATCGACGAAAAGCAAAAGGATGGAAGAAACATCACGGAAGTCGGTCAAGATCAAGCTCATCCAGAACACACCGGTCACGACGCATGTCGCACCGCAGTTCCCGCCGAAGACAAGAACAATTGAAAAAGAATATTCTCCGGGAGTTGCGAAAGCAAGAGCCGACCTTCAAAAAGGGTTGGCTTAAGGTTGCGCTTCCGGCCCAGCAGAGGGACGCATCGAACTTACGATCATCTTCAATGCGGAACGTCCTGGAGATTCCTGTCGAAATGGCTAAGAATAGCCTCATTCTCACTCCGGACAGACGAATTCAAGATCAGGCGCTCCTTACATCGACCCAATCCAGCCTTTCTTCAGTTGGCTTGATGGCTGAGGTCTACGGACAAGTATGCGATGAACAACCTCCCTCACACATTCTGTCGACGATCGGGGAAGCAATGATGTCTTCTGCTGATGCGGCGTGTTGCGCGCATTATGCCAGATACGTGACACCTTCGAATTCTGGTCGAATAGCATCTATATTGAACTTAACTCAGCCTGCCTCGGTGGATTCAGATCTGCTCACCCCTCCAAATCAGCGCCAGTCAAATGGAACACAGGGCGGTCATAGTCAATCTCAGACCATGAATCATTCGGCTTTCTCTCCCAGTGGGGGGTCAGGCCTCCCCCCGAATCAAACAAAAGGCCCATACAACCAACGATATCAAAAACAGCGGCCTCGAATTTAGTCTCAGAGCAGATTCCTCTCCCACTTCGTCTCCTCAACTCAATAGACAACTGGACGAAAGTTGGGGGAGCGCAGCGAGTGCAGGCAGGTGCACTTTGGAATTGGAAAGATGCGGAGTCTCCACAGCGACTCCAGAACTTGAGCTGGGCGCCTCCGTTCCGTGGGAACCCGGAGGAAACGGAGGCGTTCCGGGCTCTCCTGGAGGAAGAGTTGAGGGCAGGAGTTGTTGTCGAGGTGCCGATTCATGAAGTAGGAATGTCGCTCCATACGTTCTTAGTCCCCAAGCCTGGGGGGAAATTCCGAAAAATACTCAATGCGTCACCTCTGAACGACGAGATTCAGGTGGACCATTTCAAAATGGAAAATATCAAAACAGTGATGGACCTGATTGTCGGTGGGGAATGGATGACCAGTCTAGACATTCGGAACGCTTATCAACATGTCATAGTACCTCCTCAGCTTCGTCGTTATCTGTGCTTCGGCTACAACAACACCTTCTACCAATATGTTGGAATGCCCTTCGGGCTTGCAACCGCACCGCGGACTTTCACAAAAATTATCAAGATTGCAGTCAAATCGATGAGAGAAGAGCTCCAGACTCCAATTGTGTTTTACCTCGACGACATTCTACTCCTATTCAAGACCAAAGAGGAAGCAGAAACGAAGACAAAGCAAGCCATGGAAAGGTTGGAAGCACTGGGATTCGAACTGTCTCAGAACAAATGTCAGACAATCCCAAGTCAAACGATCGACTTTCTCGGTTGGACGATAGCATCACATACTCAGACCCTTTCCATTACACAGTCCAGGCAGAGCAAGCTGCTGAACACCCTTCGCATTCTTTGGCCGCAGGCGGTATCCAGCCAGCTGATACAGGTCAGAGCGCTGGCGAAAATTATAGGCCAGCTCAACTTCTTGCGCGAAGTCGTTCCCTCAGCGAGTCTCTATCTCAAAAGATTCAACAAGTTGAGAGACGAAACAGTCCGGAAGGCAGGATGGAACTCCAAGGCTCAGCTGTCTCCCCTTCTCAAGGGAGAGATCACATTCTGGAAGGCAACGATCACGGAGAATATACCACATTCGTTCAGACAACAGACCCCACAAGCGAACTTGACTGTAGATGCCAGTCCCATGGGGTGGGGGTGTGTATTGGAGAGGAAAGGACAGACAACGTACCTACACGACAGCTGGACGGAACGACAACAGACAGAGACATCCAACTGGAAAGAAACTGCAGCAATCAGGTTTGCAGTAATCCGAGCAGCACCGATCCTCCATCCACAAGGAGTTACAGCAGTCCAGGTGTTCAGCGACAACACTGCAGCAGTCAACAACCTTCGGAGGCAGAGAGCATGCCCAGCGTTGACTCCAATCACCCGGCTGACACTAAAAACGATCCAGACAGCGGGCCTGACGATGACCGGGATCAACCACATCCCTGGGACACTCAATTCCACTGCGGATGCCCTGTCAAGACTTCATCCGCAGGCAGAATACACATTCACTCCACAGGCAATGAAAACCATTCAAGAAAGATTGTCACTCGATCCGCAGATCGATCTTTTGCATCAGCGCTGAACAAACAATGCGCAGCATATGTCTCGCTATCTCAGGACGAAAACGCAGTTGGAAGAAACGCATTCTCCCTCGACTGGTCCGGGATGATTCAACCACTTCTTCATCCTCCTATTCTGCTGATCACTCGGGTTCTGAACAAGCTGATGAAGGAAACAGTTCATCAGGGGATTCTGATCACCCCAAACTGGGACAATCAACCTTGGTCCCTCTCCTGAAAAAGTCGAAGTGGAATCATTCGTTCTAGGCCCATTCATTCAAATGACTCAATATTTAAGCAACGACAGAGAGCTGAAGCTCCCGCCCGGAATGGTAAGAGTTTCTATAGTGGGCAGGAGAACATCGATGGACTGCACTTCTTCCGCGAGCTGTGTCGAATAGGAAAGATTGATGGACGAGTTGTGCAAAGAGAGGAGAAGCGATATAAACAGAAAGGACCGTGGATGCGAGCGTGGAAGTTGTTTCGACTGTTCTGCCAGAACAACAACTTCTCGTCCGACACCATCATCCAGCCTTCGAACAAGATCGAACCGATTCTGTGCACGTTCATGGAGGAACTCGCACAACAGTTCCCTCCTCCCAGTCAACTACCACACACAGTCCTTGTCAAAGTGGTCAAGTCCCTCGGCCTCTTTCACCCAACGCTCCACTCTCCACACTCCCACATCTCTTCGTACCGGAAACTACTAGCGAAGGAGAGCCCGTCATCGAGACACCAGAAGAAATACCATGTGATGTGGCACATTAACCTCCTTTTGGATTGGGTACGATCAACTTGGGAGCGAGCCCACTCAGATCACACTCTACATCAGCGTCGAACCTGTGCACTTCTCCTCGCCTCAACCTGCTGTCGCAGAACGGAGATTGTGAATCTCCGTTGGAAGGATATTGAGTTCATCAAGAAGTCTGATCACAACCCTGAGTCCTTCGCGACTATCTCGATCATTGCGAAAAAGAACCAAACTGAAAAAGAAATCCGCTGTGTCCGCGATGAGGGTGAACCAAGTTACTCTCCATTCATTGCCCTGTCACAACACAGATCAAATGTCATCTCCGCCTTCCCTGAGCTATCCGATCCAGATCAATTCAAAGAGTCAAAAGTCTGGATCAACATGAATGATGGTTCGGCTGCAAAGATGCCGCAGGTTGCCGCTATGTTAAAAGACATTCTGACAGAGATTGGAGTCCCTGAACCTTTCGGACCCTATACCATCAAGCATTCCTCCGTAAGCTACCTACGCAGAGTGGCCAAGGTACCACTTGACGTCCTGAACGGGCATGTTGGGTGGTCGCAGCGATCAACGGCGGCCGACGACTACTATTCGGCGCCGATCTTGATTGGGACCTCGGCTCCAGAACTGGCACGCGAATGGTGGCAGCCCCTGAGGGGATTCGGCCACGACAAGTAGTAAGGAGAATCGAAGAACACATTTGGACTATCTTCCTTTCACTTCTCATTGATTTCTTTCTCTCTCTTTTCATTCAGTTTATACATTTAGTTTCTCCTTTCAACACTCGATGTGTTGAGGAGCCCTCGTTTGGGCTTGGAGTGACCAGGGGGAACTCCTCCAAGACAAACGAGTGCTCCTCAAACATTACAACTCTGCCACACAAGCCGGCACGTTCTGGACCCCACAGCTGGTAATTGGGCTGCACACTCTGTTGTACCACTAGTGTTGGTTTTGTTTCACTTCACCTCGTCCACTTGGACCATTTGGCAAGTTTTTGTTCCCTGTTAGGGATTTCTTGCCCACACTTTTTTGTTTCCTCAACGGTCCTTATAGGGGCAAACCAACCTGTGAACTTTATGTTCCCCGTTGGGTTTAAAGAAACAGATAAAACTTCTTATTTGGTTTCTTTGTGTCAGTTTCGATCTGGCACCCATTACACGTCAGTGTACTATCTCGATGTGTTGAGGAGCACTCGTTTGTCTTGGATGGTCGTCGAGATCCAATGATGAGGCGACGAATGGCCATCTCCTCCTCCAACTGCTTCAATCGACACTTTCCCATCTGAACAGAACACATTCCGACGAAGCGAAGGGAAGTCAGTGTTGGATGGAGAGTTGTCGATGAAAGTGCAAGAGGTCAGTGTCAGCTCACCTCCAACCATCGACACAGCTCCAATCGGAAGATGCTTCATTTCAACCGAATGAAATGCTGACGAACAATTGGTGAGAGTGATGGAAGAGTCCATCCAGGAACAAATGTTGGACGCTTCCTCGTTTTGTTCAGATGTGGATTTCGTCGATCCTGAGAATTGACATGTGTTCAGTTGGAGTGATTGCACATCTGTTCCCTCAAAGAGGACTCCCGACGAGCAATTCTTCATTGTCATGTCTGAGACCCAACACAAATCGAGCGAGGAAAAGAGGAAGGGAGTGTCCGAGAAGGAGATGTGAGAAAGAGTGACATCCTTCAGTCGAGCTGATGTTCCCGATGCAACAACAAGACGACCCGAAATCGATGAGACACCAACAATCGACAGTCCAGACACATTCACACTTCCCATCGACATCCACACAATCGACGAGTTCAACCCAATCCCACTCTCCAATCGAAGTGTGTCCACACTCACTTTCCCTCCCACAATCTCAACCAAATGAGTGTTCTCTTTCATCTCTGATTCGATCACACAATCCCCCATTTCTGCTTTTCCACCTGACACACGAACAAGTGTCGCTTCACTCCCTCCCGTCGATCTCACCACAATCCCGCTCAGTGTCGCTGAACCAGAAGGAGGGACGACGATGACGGCTTCAGATGATTGGATCGGTGGGAGTGCGAACGCCAGTTCTTCCACCAGCAGTGAGTGGTATGCAGCACATGTCAGAGATCCAGCTGATGAAACATGCACAGTCCCGGCTTCTTCTCCCTTCCTCATCGAAACACTGGTTGTCAGCGTCACTGAATGAGACAGATCCGAATTTCCCAAAATGATTAGTTCGGAGAGAACACGGTCAGTTGTTCGCGAAATCGCTCGCTCGACTGAGCTGCACCACACATTCAGGTATCCACATCTGTCCATGTCATACCCTCCTCGCGACACTCCAACTGGGCCTTCCTGTCCAAGAAGATAGAACAGCAGCGATGCTGACAAATTGTTGTGTTCGTCCATGCTCCAGAGATGGTTCTCATTCGAGTCCTTCGAATACGATCCTTCCAATCTCTCGTCGTTCTCAAAAATGAAGCTCCAGACGTACTGACCAACAATCTCAACAAAACAACCTGTCGCCAGTTGCTCATCGGTTCCCTCAAATCTCATATTGGTCAGAGAGAACGAAGGGAAGGGGGAAGGAAGCATGATTGAGGAGAAATTGAGCAGAACAGCTGGTGATTCCGACGAACAATCCATCGACGACAAGTTCACAGAATCGATTGTCAATTCCATCCCACTTGTCATGTTTGACGACAGAATCGATCCTTTCCCAGAAAATCTGTCGATCGAACTCAACTCGCACGAGGTCAGAGAGAGCGAGCCAGAGAGGTGAGAGATCAGCGGACACGATGCGAGTGTGAACGAGGAGAGTGAGCAGGTGTCCAGCGAGAGAGATCTATATGTGATGACGAAGAGGGAGACAGTGCGAATGCTCTCGCCATTCGAGAACGCAGACGAACTGGCAGAGGTGAACTGAATGGAGAGGAAGGAGAGATCTCCTTCATCAACTTCGACAGAAGAATCGAGGGCGATAGAGACCTCTCGTTGAGTTGTGCTTGACGACGATCGAACAGATCGAGTGCCAGCCACGGTCATCGTTCATTCCAGCGAGGAAGGCGACGAGAGAGTGATCACTTCGAGAGAGTTGAGAGAGGCCGATTCCAATGCGGAGTCGAGTGTGGTGCACATGAACTCAGATGATCCACAATTCGGATGGTCGGTCGAGGCTGAATCACTGGCATTCACAATAATGACATCCAAAGGCGAGAACAGCCAATACAGAAGCGATCCTGTTCTCCACTTGTGATTCTCAGAAAGAGACGTGTCTTCGCCGACATGCATATCGAGTGTGGTGTTTGAAAATTTGTTCGCCCAATTCTCGGGAATGATTTGTTGTTTGAAATTGTGGCCTTTCAATGAGAGATATTTCCCTTCATCCAAATTACTTTCAATTCCCGTGAAATTGTTCGTCTGAAATGTGATGTCGCCTGATGTCTCGAGAACGAAAATTGATGAGTTGGAGAGAGTCAGATTTCTGAAGGAGCATCCTGTCATTGAGAAAGGAACTGATCCAAGTCCTCCGTCTTGTGGCGATGTTGGGTGAAATGAGACAAGAGGGACGGAGAACGTCACACGTGGTGGTGAGGATCCATTGTTGAAGCGACATAAATAAAACGAGAGACCACATCCGACAGACAAGACGAGAGGCTGAGAGTATGTCCCTGGTTGGAAGAGCACCTGACAATGCCGCATCTCCAACCAGCTCTCACTGGATACTACAGAAATGAGTGAATAATTGGCTTTATGTTGGAAGTCGAAGGATTGAAGAGTGAGACGAGATTCTCCCTTGACTGTGAACATGCTTGACCCTTCCGGAACTGTTGAGTTGAGTTCGACCTTTGGTGATCCTGCGAGCTTCAAGTTTACGTCTTTCAGAGACATCGGTTGAAAGGTGAAATTGTAGCTCAGAGTTGCAGAACGTGGATAGGGAGTGCCGTTGGGATAGAATGTTTCGAGATGTCGAAATGCATATGTAAGAGTTTTGCAATCATAGTTCGAAAAGCGACAGCTGGTGTTATCAGTTCCGTAAGACGAGACCTTGATTTGTGGATAATCGATGAAAGTGGCGATTCGGATCCATTCGTTTTCGTTTCCTTCTTTTGTGATTCCTTCAACTTCGAGGTGAGGCCAGTCACTCCATGATTCTCCTTTGCATCCCTTCAGACGATCAGGTCCTTCATCGCGGATGACAGATTCCGCCACAAAAACATCGTTTCCGAATGCTGCCGTGTTATTGTCAAATGACCAATATGCGAGATGGAGTGGAGTCACTGCAGTTGTTGTTCCGTTCACACAAATCGCTCCTCCTCTCCCCACTGCCACTCCAGTCTCATCCGTCGCGGTTGCTTCACAGTTCATGAAGGTTGTGCGATATCGTGAATCCTGATCCGAGGTGAGCTGATATGCATTTTCCAGTTCCAGAAAGATCGCTCCGCCGTGTTGTGCTGAACATGACGAAAACTCAGACTGTGCGATCGTCACGTTGCACAAATGGCAGAATGCGAAACCACCGCGTTGGGCTGAACACGACAAGACGTTGAAGTTTGAAATGGTGATATTTGACTTCTTTGCGAACAGAACACTTCCATCACACGACGAGTGGATGTTCTTCATTGGCAGACCTTTGATACATGAGATCAATCAAGCAGAAACTGAGATCGATCGATCTCAGTTCCAGTTTTTGGGACTGAGATCAATGACTTAATTAGGCGTATCTATATTTGTCTCATTGTTGTGTCAATTGGTCAAAATAAGAATCTTGAAAAAGCGAAATGGTTGTAGTGCGATAGAATGAACACTGAAAAGAGGGGAAAAAACGTCTTCTCTCCTTTTCGCACTCTTCTCGAAGTTGCTTTCGTTGCATAATTATTCAGTCCATGCGATCGCCACGTGTTGCTCATTCCACCTCTCGCTGTCCATCCATCAGACGGAGAAGGCGTCGATTCAGGAAGAATCGATCGATCTTCCGACAGTTGGATCCAAATGAGAATGGAGTGCGTAACTGGATCGGTTGATGTCTCTGGAATAAAAAGGATGGATTGCTCTGTCACAACTCCTGTTTGGTCTAAAACACTTTGTGCTGGATGAAGATCGGGATTTGGAGATACTCGTAATTCTCGTCTTTCAGATGCAGCAGAGGGAGATAATCGTTGATCGAACTGCTTTTCGACTCCTTCTCGAAGACACTTTGATAAGTCGGCGAATCAGAGGCGATCAGAACAATCTTTGGAAGATCCAAATTTCGAGACCATTCGGGATGGCCTTCCACTTCGATCTGTTTGGATGGAGAACCATCATTCGACGACATCGTGCTATTCGACCAGCTCTTCTCCGTAGATAAATGGACCACCATTCGACATTGGCAACGATTCGAACTGAACACTCCCAACATGCAACCAATCTCCGTCGAAGAAGATCCCTCCTCCCTTCACAGCGACATAATTCGAGGACATGGTTGCAGGGATGTTGATTGAGAGTAGGTCGACATATCCGGGATGAGTCAGGGTCAGTGAGGAAAAGCGAGACACGTCGAGAAACATTCAGCCACCGAGTTTGGCAGAACACTCGATCAGAGTCGGTTGAAGGTTGAGATCGCTATTTTGATCGAGCGAGGGGATGAAGTAGTCACCGCCTCTGGTCTCCGCTGAGCAGAGCGTAGCGAGCATCCGATTGACGTTGATTGTGTGACACTCCTCGAAGAAATGCGCTTTGTCAGTTCAACAAACGCATTTCGGCAACTCAACACGGCTCCATCGCCAGTCGTTGCGACGTTAGCGATGAGAACAGAATTTAAATCACGGGCGAGTAATAGTTTGACAGATCCTCCATCGAATTCGAAACCCGAATGATCGGCGAAGGCCATATTGGATTCCTCCATCTGATGTGAAGGCACAAAGCGAGATTTCGACCACACCCTCCGAACTGATATTGATGAGAAGCTCCGTGATTGAGGAATCGAGTTGGTGGAAGAAAAACCACAAAGAGAGAGGCTTCGTCAGACACGGTGAAGAGAGAGCTGGTAGTGTGAGGAGGACACACGAACGGCTGAAGAGACGACTGAAACTGGCCTTTCAGAGAGACTGCTTTGGCCTCAAAGGTGAATGGGGGATGGTGACTGGAATAGCCAGCTTCGACCTGATGCTGACTTCAAGCCAATCGCTTCGGGAGATCAAATTGCCTCCTCTTCTCGTAAAACAGCTCCCACTCAACTCGCCTTCTCACTTTCCGTTCTTCTTCCTTTCTCCATCTCTCTTCATCCACCTTCTCTTCTTTCATCCTCCCTCCAACCCACCTCGTCCCTTCTCTCCCTCCCAATCTCCTCACCGAATGATCAGTCGTTACACAGATCCTAGTTAGGGCTGTCGACGATGCACATATTTGTCATCCATCTCGTCGCCCTCTTCGATCTCGCTTTGGTCATTGCTTTTGTTGACTTGTCTCTCTTCGTCGGTCTCTCCAGGTCCGTCTTGTTCATCTTGGCTGTGTCGACTTGAGTCTTCTAAACTGCTTTCTTGTTCAGCCACGCGAGATGTCTCTCTTCTTTCTTCTTCAAAAACAATCGACGAGCCTCGTGTGCTTCCAAGTGAGTCGGAGCTTCTCCTCGTATCTCTTCTTTCATTTTGATCCAAATTCCGAGATTGTGGTGAGTGTCTGCACGATGTCACACGATCTGTCTTGTCACGGTTGGAAGATGCGTGTGATGACGATTCAGACTTGTGTTGGGAAGGAGAAGGAGTGTGAAGTGCGGATGAGAGTGGAAGAGGCGAGGTGGAGTGAGAATCGAAATGTGAAGAGTCGATGGTTTGCGGCAGAGGAGAGCGGAAGTCGGTGATAGAGTGGTGGGAGGATGGTGGGGAGGGTGAGTCTGGGACAGCCAAGTGTTGTGAGTGAGGTGGTGTCAAGAGTGGAGAATGATGCGAATCCGACGAAATCGAGTCGGGTGATGTTTCTGTGTGCTCCAAATCGCTTCGATTTGTTCGTTCCAACCATCGCTCGTTCTCCATTTCCAACTTCACTCCAATCTCACGCTTTTCCGATAGTAAGTCTGTTCTTTCCCATTCAGCGTCGTTTTCGGGGCGGGAATGCACAAGACCGCCACTCAATCGCCCAAATTCAACATCGCTCATCCGAAGCTGGTCCTGTGAAAATGAGTGTGAATTCAAAATGAAAAGTTACAAATTGAAGGCAAAAACGATGAAAAGTCGAGAGAGACCGAATAGGGTCAATAGAAGACAAGAAGGTTTGCAACACAAACTTGGATCAGTTCCTCACTCTAAATGTCCTGCTTGTCACTAAAACGAGTGTCGTTTGCACTCTCTCCGTCTTCTGAGATGTTTTCTTCGTCAATTTGTCCGATATCACGACTTTTGGGACCATCCCGTTTTGACAGTTCTTCGCTCATCTTCGACACCCGTCTTCGGCTCGGCATGTCATGGATCGTCACTTGCTGGACATGTTGAGACAGATCCACTGCACATCCCAAATGCTGCCTGATGTGGGTATGGTAGAGCAGAATCAGCAACGAAAAGAAAGAAGAGCGAGGACTGTTGGAAACGATAAATGAAATGTGCGATTGTTCAGAAAAGGAGAGCACACATTCAGTCAGGAGGGTCTGTAGAGACTGGTTCTTCAGTGTGAACAATTTCCGGACCTTGAACAGAAGCGACGCGGAGACAGAGTGGAGCGACAGATACGAGTCGTGGAAGAGAACAGACACCAGATTCGGAATTTCGAACATCATATTCAGCCACTGCACCAAGCGGTCAGAGAAAAACAGCGTGACATGCCAGACAGCGAGTATCCAGTTTTGTTCAGAATGACAATCCTAAAGATAAGAAAATAAAACAATCGATGAGAAAGAAAATAAAAGAATAAAGTCAAAAGAGTTCGGAGGAAGGAAACAGGCAAACAAACCGTGAAGAGAAACATCCAGTTAGGCCAGAGATTTCGTTTCCAGACTTGAACGAAGGGAGAATTTGAAAGATAAGGAAATAAAAGGAAATGAAAAAGAGAAAATGGAATAAGAATGTTGAAATATAGAAGAAAAAGGATATAATGAAAAGAAATCTCGAAGACTAATAAACAATTGAACAACGAATGTAAACCTGCTGAATAAATCACTCTAAGAGAGAAATAATCGTCAAGAAATGGTTTATGAGATCCATCACGGTGGAATTAATAATTTTTTCGATAAACAAGCGTGATTCATCCAGTTCTTCAATCGGATCGGGAAGAAGAATTATTGTGGGACGATTCATCTCGAGATTTCAATGAAAGTACTTCTAAACAAAAAACAACACGGATAGTGGGTCTTTTACTTCGTTATTTCGAGTTTTATGAGAATTTGAACACTAGTTATTTTCTGAGATCAAAAAAGCTGAGATCGATGAGATCAGTCTCAAAGGTCTGTTCATTGGGCTTCCAGTGTTTGATTTGATTTCAAGACTTGTCATCCCTTCGAGATGAAGAAACGGCCGAGTCGTGACATTGACAGATATCACTGTGGTGGCTTCCCAAGTGAAGGTTCCGTCATTAGTTGACCGAATATGTTGCACAAAAGAGACACCGTTCAGAGTGAGTTCAGTTTCGATGGTGACAGACTTGATGAATGTTGATCGTCCTGTCGAATCGATGAAAGGACGAGTGAGTGTTCCATTGGAGAGTGTGATGCGAACACTCCTCAGGGAAATTGATGAATCTTCATCAACAGAAAAGGCAATGTTTGTGAGCTCTGAGAAAGATAGTTCAAGAGAATACAACGAAAGTGAGGCGTTGAGAAGACAACAAAAGAGCTCGTTATTTTGTAGTGTGACGTTGATTAGAGATTTTTTTGGCAGAGTCACACTCACTGATGCGTTTATGAGTGAGAATGGTGTCATCGATTCGTTGAACTCGAAATCTGTGGTGATGGCAGTGTGGACATTGTTGTGGAGACGAGAGCCGAGGAGAGACTGGAGGGTGAGTTCAGACAGGCGAGCTTCACAGAGAACGTTTGGAGAGGACCAAGAGAGAGGCATGTCGAGTCCTTCTGGTGAAAAGTGGAGAGTGTGAGGCGGAGGAACGTGTGGATGAGAATCATTGATGAGGAACGGGATGGGAGATGGGAATGATTCAATTGAAGTGAAGTTGAGAGAGAGTTGTTCGTCTGAGAATCCTTTCAGAACAACATCGTCTCCCTTCGCTTCCTCGTTCAGTTCAGACCCCGCCGTGTTCTGATCAAATTGACATCCTTCCATTTCAACTCGGCTTGTTGTGTCGTTCCACACAATGTCAATCGCTCCTGCTCGACCATTCGATGAGCATCCTCCAAATTTGCAGAATGTGATCGAAATCAAGCGACTCGTGTTTGCTTCCACACAACTCCCACTTTGCACTGATCCATTCACAGATTCAATGTGAGTGCGAGAGATGATCAAGAAGAGCGTGTCTGACAGTGACATCGATCCATTTCCAGACACAACGATCAACGCAGTCGAACCAGCGATGGATGAGAAACGAGAGTGGGAGAAGCGAGTCGTTCCAGCTGAAAGGCTGAACAACTCCTTCGTTCGACCCTGTTTGGCACGAACCACAACATTCTTCACTGAAAGGAGTCCATCTTCCTTCATTGCGACGAGTGGAGAGGATGGTGAGGTGGGAACGAGAGTCATCGATCGAAGTGTCAGGTTAGCACCAGTCTCCACTTCGAGTTCTGCTGTCAACTGTGTTGTGTGAGGACGAGGCGATTCGTCAAGTGTCACATGCACAGATTCTGTTCCGTTTCCGACAATCTCCACGTCTGTTTGGATCGACAAGATTTCGTTTTCGGTGAATGACCCATCGGAGAGTGAGAGGAGTGTCGAGCTGTCTGCCTCGAGTGATTGGATTTCTGGCCAAAGTGTGTTCGTCGTTTCGATCGGATTTCCATTCTCATCTGTCTCTGCATCCAACTTGATCTCAGTCTTCGCCTGCGGAATCTCAACGACTTTGAAGAGAGGACAGATTGGGAATGTTATCCCGTCTGTTGTCACTCTGATCTCCCGATTTGACGTGCAGCCAACAACTGAAGATGTGTTGAGCAGCGAGGGGCTGGCTGTGGAGAATTTGATATCAGCCTGATTTGAAGTTGCGAGATCAAGTCGACAATCTTCCAAAAGAACTGACCCATTTGTCTTGATGTAAAACATATTCGAGGAAATTCCAGTGAGGTTGGCGAACGTGCATGAATAAGCTGTAAATGCCGTGTCTGTGAGAGACAATGGTGAGGACCATATTGGTGTTGTTTTGCACTCTCTCATTGTGCACGTGTCCATTGTGAGTGAGATTGGCTTTGAACAGTCAATCAATGCTTGATAATCGGTTTCACATCTGTCGAACATGCAGTTTTGATAGATCACGAAACAAGGTCCGACAATCTTGACGAGTCCAGCCTGGTACGGATTGAAAGATGTGTGGAAGACAGTTCCGACAAAATAGAGGTCGGGGGAGTTGTTGATTGAGGTCATTCCGAACTCGTCCAGAGTGCAGTCGACGAAGAGGAGAGGGTCATCCCGTGTGACGACACCGGATTCTAACATTAGTGAGCCATTGACAAGATTCGATCGAGTCAGCACAATCGGTCTGACGCCCGAGACTTTGGAGATTCTGAAGACCGAATTTGTGTCGACAATGCTTGTGTCGGAGATGCTCAATCCGCCCGACCCGAATGCACAGTTGAGAATGTTGAGACAATCGCCTCGTGAGTGTCTGTCTCCTTGAAGGCGGCAGTTGGAGATGGTGAGGGGCATTGAAGAGTCCTCCAGATTTCTGATGGAGATGAATCCTCCATTTGAATAAGTGTAATTGGTTCTGGACAGAGTGAAGTTGGAGGCTACAATGGAGAGAGGCGCGGATGTGTAGAACGTTCCAAGCACCGCCCTTCTAGTAGGTGCTGTTCAAACCTCGGTCCCTCTGATTATGAGAAGTGGTCCGAAGTAAGGGTTCGGTCTAAAAGAACACAATGATTATGAACACTTCAGATGTTTTCCTTCCTCCTTCTCGATCGCCTTTATCGAAATCTCGCAAAACCTTCTTCAACTAATCATACAATATCAACTTGGCGAAGAATCGACGCTACTTCTTCTCACAAATGAATCGATGATTCCAACTGTCCAGTCGTCTCCTCACGTTTCTCTCCCACCACACTTATCTCGCACTCATCGTCTGTTGTATCTATCGCTTTAAGGGAGTTAAACTCGAAGCTCGAACACTGGTGGCGACGACGTAAACCACGGTCAAATGAACTCTTCAGAATCGACAAATATCTCTTCTGACGAAGTTCCAGCCTCCACTTAACAAAATCAGTCTCAATTCTGAATGAAGTTACAATACCTTTCCGGGCTCGCAAGAAAAAAGGAGATGACAACAAGATTGTCCAATGAATCTCAAAGGCGTTCGAATTACAAACAGCGGAGGAAGGTTCGAAGATATTGATAGTGCGAAGCATTAGCACTCAACTCCGATACTTCGGCGTGCTCTTATCGGCCGGACACAGCATCGGACTCACTCGATGACTATCAATCCAAATGTCCCGCTCCAATCAAAATAAACGAGACACAAGGCATCCCGTTCCTAACGAAGGGCGGACAAATCCAAACCGATGTTGGCGATTGCGGGACAAATGCCTCCCGCAACACCAACTTTTCTGGCGGTGCAGAATATCCGGATTCGGTTCTTAGATCACCTAACACCCCTTATGATTGCACAAGATGTCCAGATACAAGCGTCGAGACTTTTTGCACTCTCAAACCAGAACGTATCGGGGTAAGAACCTTCGAGACTTCTCGAAACAGGAGAACTCCTTGATGTGGGAGGAGATATGTCTGAATCGACAAAGAAAGAATGAGGGTACAAGCGCCCCAACTCAAGCTGAATTATCACTGCATCTGCACGAATCATGAGCCCTTCACCACACTCCGGAATCAGGACCTTGTTTTTTGCTGACGATCGTCCAGCGGAGTTGGATACAACTATCTCGATATTAATTCCCACAGCGTCCGGTTAATGTTCGATTTATGAAGACTCCAGAAGAGAAGACACCGTTCTTCAAGGTTTCACAGCGAAGCGATCTGGGAGACCCTGCGGATATACAGTGCTCCTCAACAACAGGAGACATTTGCAATCGGTCGTTTATTATCCGAAAAATTTGGGATAGACGCTCTAAATGTCCCAATCGTCTCGTTCCAAGCAGGGGTTCACAACACGCAATTCAATGACGCAAGCGACGTCAAATGGCCTTTCCTTAACGTTAACCGAGTGATGAGCTGACTTTAACGATCATCGCTGGATAGGGACGACTAAATCAGAGGAAAAATACAAACGCATCTCTTCACAGGATCTTGCCTCTCTTCGATGATGTAAACAGACTCGAGACTTTAAAATGGCAATATCGGTCATGCTTCTTTGGAAACCATTGGAAATGGGAAGACGTAACACCTTCCTTGTGGATCCCCGGGTCAACCAGATAAAGGACTCCGTCATTCGCACATGGATCCCGCTGAGTCGTTTTTTGCCACAAGATTGCCATTGTGACACTCGGTCGACAACGGGATCATTCTTTCGTCCTTCTTTACGTCTAATGGTGAAGTCTCCTCAAAGTTCTCGTTCTCACATATTGCAGAAAGTTTATACCAGCTCACTCCAGAGTTCATGACTCATGACGCTGTTTATCTCACCCGTGTTCACTGCCCCAAGATGTTGATCCCTCCGACAGTTCGCTATCACACTGTCTTCGCCGGCTGGCCTACCATCGAGAACCATCAGCGGTTTGAATATCACGCAAGGAGATGTCGAGCCATTCGTCACAGTTCGATTAGCTTCTATCAGCACTGCGGATCTATCGACGTAAATAGGGGGAAACTCAACTCGCTTACCTCGCCAGCTCACTGTCGATCACGTCACCAGACACTGATGTGTCGAGTCATCACGAAGATTATCGGGTTCAACAGAACGTCACCAACAATAACAATCTGCGAAGGAAGGAGATCAGAATAGAACCAGAGATGACATACGCGGCAACTCAAGTACCAGTTGCGGCTGTCCAGACCTTCATTGAGAGCAAAGATGAAGTTCACACTATTCTAATCATGCCGATCTGAGGAGGAAAACATTTTGAGAGAACTGAAAGCTCCTCGCCAAGCAACTCAAGTTCCAGTTGCCTTTGGCTCATCCATTCGGTCAAGCGCAGGGGTGAAGCGCACGAATTTGACACCCGTCTCCAGCCCCCCGTCAAGAGCCTCAACAATAGCAATCAGTTATCAATGATTGACAACATCGAGACGGTAGTGACAGATGCTATCTCAGAACAACGGAATCGACCAGTCGTAAATCAGCAAAAGTGAGACGACAACAGCAGGGGCAAGGGGAGTAGCGTCCCAACCATATTCATCTCGAAATGCCATACATTCGACAAGTGACAAAGTTTTCGTTGTCAAGACACCACAGTAACTTCAACGACGATTGAGTCGACATTGAAATGCAGAAATATGGCAGGAGCAAAAGCACTCAGCCCGCTCCTCAAGGTAGCAGGGATATTTCCCTCGCGTAAACAGAGGGCACAAACTCGATACAACGATATCAAGAGTGACGAGGAGTTCATCAAGTCCTGACTCGCCGTGGATGATTAAACACCATCGTCGCAATCCTCAACTACTAAATCGCTCACCGTCTTAAGTTGGAGCCCTGTCGCGAAGCATTGTTAATCGCTCTGATTGAAGACATTGCCTTCCTTTCAAGTTGGACGAATCACGAGAGTTCTCCGTAACATCGCCGAGATCGTTGGAGAGAGTATTCATTGTTTTACAAGTTGGTTGAATGCAGATTGTCACGCTGTCAAGAACTTCACTGGTGGTACCAATCCCAAAGAAATACTCAACAAGTCCCAAATTCGTCCAACATCAACGGGACCGGGGTCATTACGACACAGTATCGGAATCTTAGGTGGACAAACAGTCTCCACCATTTCGATCCCACGTCCAACAGATTTAGAAAGCCTTCCACGAACCACTTTCATTGTACGAAGCAGGGAGGATGGCTTTGTCGATCCACCATGGTTGGACACATGTTATTCACGAGTTCTGGAGAACGAGTTCGAAGCGTTTGAAGGTGATGACGGATTGAGCGGAAAGAAGATCCTCTTATTCGGGTGGACTGTAAAAATCACAGTGGTTGGCGACTTGTCACTATTCGAAGCCTTTACCATGCAGCGGGAATTCGGGAGAAGGACACGATCACGAGTACTCCCCACACGTTCAACTGACAGAGAAGGAGTCTCCATTGGAGGGGAGTTTTATTTATCGCCACCAAGGTTGTCGGAAGGAAGGCCAATTTCGATCTGGTTCGTTTGATTGACGAACCCAAGCTTCACCGACCTCACATTTTTGAAAGGACGACGATGTTCGGCATAGAAACGATCGGCCACGTCAGTTTTGTTCCTGAATATCTCACTGAAGTCGCGACAGATTTGGACAAGGAATGTACTTCACTCTGAAGGGACAGCCCTTCAAACAACAGATCCACCCATCGCTTTAGCACTCGAATTGCCTGCAATACACCACACCTCATGCAGTGAGTTCTTAGCGACTCTTTTCCTCCAACAGCTGCTGAGTCGAGTCCCGAATTGGGCCAAGCTTCTAAACGCGTTCACTCAGACTCTTCGAGTTCGTCACAAGAAGATGTGTTGACTTAACATCAACCTGCAATGCATCATCTTCTCTCGACACTTCACTGCGTCAATGATCCGACCAGAATGAAGCTGAACCAAGAGCTCCAGATATCAGAACTGCCGTCCACCCTATGCTTCTCCTCAACCGATGAGGCAGGTTGTTACCGTTCGCGCTTCGCGCCTGTCGCAGCAGACGTCTCGCCGCGTCATCAAAGCGTCAAAACAACTCAGCGGCCTGTGGCAGCCCTTCCGAAGGGAGTCACGGTCTTTCTGTCGAGCATGGTCCAAAGAGTGAAACCAAAGACAATGGACGCTTTTTCTTTTCAGCTCATCTATCACTTGTTTTCTTTCTGTTCCTTTCAAGTCTCATAATCAGAGGGACCGAGGTTTGAACAGCACCTACTAGAAGGGCGGTGCTTGTAACAAACCGAGGTTCCTCTTGATGACCTGCTACCACAAGCCGCGAGGGGCAGGGGGCCAGTTTACCAGTTCCCTTTGGAACTCTCTTTACAAAGACTTGCAACAGTTTTTTGTTCCTCGTTGAGGATTTTCTGTTGCAAGCAAATAATAGTTTTTGTTTCCTCTTTCGTCGCATCGCGACTGACCCTTTCTTCATGGGTTCGCCCTGATGATTGGAAAATGTAAGGTGACCAGAATCTTCTAAGTTTTGAAGTGTTCTTGTTCTCATTGGTCCTATTTGGACCGAACCCTTACTTCGGACCACTTCTCATAATCAGAGGAACCTCGGTTTGTTACAACACCGCCGCCATTGCGAGAACGGGCCGATTCATTTCCCGGATACCAATCGTCGAAGGAACACAACGAGACGGAGAGAATTGATTGGATGGATTGGCTGTACGATCCTCTCAAAAGAATGCATCCACCGACAACGTCTAAGTACAATTTTGTGATATGAACTGAGCAATTGAGAAATGAACAATTATGAACAGTCAAATGTGCTGAAGTTGTGGTGACGATCAACGCTGATCCTCCATCGTTTGATTCGCTTGTCTTGTAGATCATGTTTTGGAATGTACAGTTGTCGAATTTAGTTGTGGTTGTGATAATCTGACGATTGACATTGGTAGGTTTATCAATTCCATCGTAGGTTATGTTTTTAAAGAGAGCTTCGTTGGAGGAGAGCGAGGAAGGATGGCGTTGAGAGGAGAAAGGGCGCTCCTCGCTTGTTGTCCTGCACCAACTGAATGTCGTGTTCGAGCACAGCACACTCCCTCCGCTGTTCATGTCCCGCACTGTCGATCCGCTCAGATGGTTGTTGCTCCCCCAAACCGAACTCCCAATCATTTGTTGACGAAACGATGGCGAGGCGGGAGCGACAGAACCAGGATGTGAAGAAACATTCAGAAACGAAAGTCCAATGAATGCCGTCGTGATTCCTGAAAATCCCAAAGATCGCGAGCTGTCCATTCCTTCCCCCACTCCAATCCCATCTTGTCCATGGATCTGTTGGTTCCCCACTTTGTTGTTCAATATCGACATGAATATCCTTTCATGTCCCTCCAATCCACGGGTATCGGACAAAACTGCTCCCATTCGGCCTGATTTCGAGTGGATCACACAGCTCGCGAGCGTGATCGAGGTGTCCAGGTTCGAGAACTCCTCCATCCTCTCAAGTCTCATCAATGGTCCCCAGCCACTTCGAATGAACTCAATGTGCGATGCACGAACAATGGATGAACAAACCGAGGCGAACAGGACTTCTGAGTTTGTCGTTTCGTGATCGAGTTCCATTCTCACTTGGGAGAGAGAGAATGATGCATTCTGGAGAGCAAACAGGCGAGGTTGAATGGTGTGAAAATTGGACTGCAGACGAAAAGGCAATAGCTGTTCATTTGAACTTGGCGAATCGAGAATGATAGTTGTGTCGTTCTGTCCATTCAACGATAGATACGACGATATCACCTCAAAATTCAAGCATTTCACTTTGGTATTAGGTAGTTGAATGATATCATCAGCCGAATGAGAATTGTCCTTTCGAGTGAATGGCCGAAGAAAAGGGGCGAGTTGAACCGTCGCAGATTGAAGTGAAACGGCTGAGATAGACAGGAAGAAGGGGACGAGGCACATGGAGGGAGTTCGAATGATTCGGAAGGGGATTGGAGGCCCTGGTAAAGAATGGAAAATTAACAAACAGAGTATACTGCCCGACACGACGACCTGATCCGGCTGTATTTTTTGTTTTTTGACAGAACAAGAGAGAGATGAGAGTTCCTTTTTCACTTACTTCAACTCCACGGGGTTAGACATCTGGGTCAATATTTTTGACATCATAGAAAAGTTCGAGATCACCCCTTCAAAACCTCCTCTCCGCATTCTTTTTTTCAAATTTGCTGTTAAATCTCAAATAGCTCTTTCTCACCTCCATGAACTGATTACATGTGTTTTTTTCGATCTATTCATACCAGTAGACAAATTGGAGGTGTATTACAAAATAATATGGGTTGATCGTCATTTGGTGGACTATGTACCGTCTACCATCTTCCTCACTACACTGGATGTGGTGTTCCGGGTGAACGTCTCCTTCACCACCATATAACCTCTTCTCTCATTCTCTCTCTCTTCTTTTTTCCCTCTCTTCGCACGATTTTGAAGCTTGGATGAATGATTTCAGTTTTATTCACTTTTGGTGGTGTATTATCTCAAACAAGTGATTTTTCTTTAGTTTGTTTTCTCAAGAAAGTGTTAATTGTGAGTTGAAAACAACAAGATTCATAGAAGACACAATTAAGATGGAAAGTGCTGATGAGAGAAAGAGTGGAGGGAGGCGGAGGCTCGAGGAGGTGAGTTTGGATGTCGCAGAAGGAAAAAGGGAGTCTATCGGAAGGAGGTGAGTGGAGGACGAGGGAGGCAAGTAGAGGTGAGTGGAGTGTGTGGTGGCGATGGGGAGCGAAGCGGAATGTTTGGTGGCGATGGGGAGCGAAGCGGAATGTTTGGTGGCGATGGGGAGCGAAGCGGAGTGTGTGGTGGCGATGGGGAGCGAAGCGGAATGTTTGGTGGCGATGGGGAGCGAAGCGGAGTGTTTGGTGGCGATGAGCAGCGAACCGGAATGTTTGGTGGCGATGGGGAGCGAAGCGGAGTGTTTGGTGGCGATGGGGAGCGAACCGGAACGTTTGGTGGCGATGGGGAGCGAAGCGGAGTGTTTGGTGGCGATGGGGAGCGAAGCGGAGTGTTTGGTGGCGATGAGGAGCGAACCGGAACGTTTGGTGGCGATGGGGAGCGAAGCGGAGTGTTTGGTGGCGATGGGGAGCGAAGCGGAGTGTTTGGTGGCGATGGAGGGTGAGCGAGAGTGTTTGGTGGCGATGAGGAGCGAAGCGGAGTGTGTGGTGGCGATGGGGAGCGAAGCGGAATGTTTGGTGGCGATGGGGAGTGAAGCGGAGTGTTTGGTGGCGATGAGGAGCGAACCGGAACGTTTGGTGGCGATGGGGAGCGAAGCGGAGTGTTTGGTGGCGATGGGGAGCGAAGCGGAGTGTTTGGTGGCGATGGAGGGTGAGCGAGTGTTTGGTGGCGATGAGGAGCGAAGCGGAGTGTGGTGGCGATGGGGAGCGAAGCGGAATGTTTGGTGGCGATGGGGAGAGAAGCGGGGTGTGTGGTGGCGATGGGGAGCGAAGCGGAGTGTGGTGGCGATGGGGAGCGAAGCAAAATGTGTGGTGGCGATGGGGAGCGAAGCGGAGTGTGTGGTGGCGATGGGGAGCGAAGCGGAATGTTTGGTGGCGATGGGGAGCGAAGCGGAGTGTTTGGTGGCGATGAGCAGCGAACCGGAATGTTTGGTGGCGATGGGGAGCGAAGCGGAGTGTTTGGTGGCGATGGGGAGCGAAGCGGAGTGTGTGGTGGCGATGGGGAGCGAAGCGGAATGTTTGGTGGCGATGGGGAGCGAAGCGGAGTGTTTGGTGGCGATGAGGAGCGAACCGGAACGTTTGGTGGCGATGGGGAGCGAAGCGGAGTGTTTGGTGGCGATGGGGAGCGAAGCGGAGTGTAGTGGCGATGGGGAGCGAAGCGGAATGTTTAGTGGCGATGGGGGCGAAGCGGAGTGTTTGGTGGCGATGAGCAGCGAACCGGAATGTTTGGTGGCGATGGGGAGCGAAGCGGAGTGTTTAGTGGCGATGGGGAGCGAAGCGGAGTGTGGTGGCGATGGGGAGCGAAGCGGAGTGTGTAGTGGCGATGGGAGCGAAGCGGAGTGTGGTGGCGATGGGGAGCGAAGCGGAGTGTTTGGTGGCGATGGAGGGTGAGCGAGAGTGTTTGGTGGCGATGGGGAGCGAAGCAAAATGTGTGGTGGCGATGGGGAGCGAAGCGGAGTGTGTGGTGGCGATGGGGAGCGAAGCGGAATGTTTGGTGGCGATGGGGGCGAAGCGGAGTGTTTAGTGGCGATGAGGGGCGAAGCGGAATGTTTAGTGGCGATGGGGAGAGAAGGGTGGTGGCGATGGGGCAAGAAGCGGAGTGTAGTGGCGATGGGGGCGAAGCAAAATGTGTGGTGGCGATGGGGGCGAAGCGGAGTGGCGATGGGGGCGAAGCGGAATGTTTGAGTAGCGATGGGGGCGAAGCGGAGTGTAGTGGCGATGAGGGGCGAAGCGGAATGTTTGGTGGCGATGGGGAAGCGGGGTGTGGTGGCGATGGGGAGCGAAGCGGGTGTGTGGTGGCGATGGGGCGAAGCAAAATGTGTAGTGGCGATGGGGGCGAAGCGGAGTGTGGTGGCGATGGGGAGCGAAGCGGAATGTTTAGTGGCGATGAGGCGAACCGGAATGTTTGGTGGCGATGGGGGCGAAGCGGAGTGTTTGGTGGCGATGGGGGCGAAGCGGAGTGTGTGGTGGCGATGAGGGCGAACCGGGTGTTTGGTGGCGATGGGGAGCGAAGCGGAGTGTTTGGTGGCGATGAGCAGCGAAGCGGAATGTTTGGTGGCGATGGGGGCGAAGCGGAGTGTTTGGTGGCGATGGGGGCGAAGCGGAGTGTGTGGTGGCGATGGGGGCGAAGCGGAGTGTAGTGGCGATGGGGGCGAAGCGGAGTGTTTAGTGGCGATGGAGGGTGAGCGACAGTGTTTGGTGGCGATGGGAGCGAAGCGGAGTGTTTGGTGGCGATGGGGCAGAAGCGGAGTGTGTGAGTGGCGATGGGGCAGAAGCGGAATGTTTGGTGGCGA
The DNA here is from genome assembly GCA_033064195.1 of Blattamonas nauphoetae. NCBI lineage: Eukaryota > Preaxostyla > Oxymonadida > Blattamonas > Blattamonas nauphoetae. The sequence continues at coordinate 74,399 of JARBJD010000330.1, forward strand.
TGGGGAGCGAAGCGGAGTGTTTGGTGGCGATGGAGGGTGAGCGAGAGTGTTTGGTGGCGATGGAGGGTGAGCGAGAGTGTTTGGTGGCGATGGAGGGTGAGCGAGAGTGTTTGGTGGCGATGGAGGGTGAGCGAGAGTGTTTGGTGGCGATGGAGGGTGAGCGAGAGTGTTTGGTGGCGATGGAGGGTGAGCGAGAGTGTTTGGTGGCGATGGAGGGTGAGCGAGAGTGTTTGGTGGCGATGGAGGGTGAGCGAGAGTGTTTGGTGGCGATGGAGGGTGAGCGAGAGTGTTTGGTGGCGATGGAGGGTGAGCGAGAGTGTTTGGTGGCGATGGAGGTGAGCGAGTGTTTGGTGGCGATGGAGGGTGAGCGAGAGTGTTTGGTGGCGATGGAGGGTGAGCGAGAGTGTTTGGTGGCGATGGAGGGTGAGCGAGAGTGTTTGGTGGCGATGGAGGGCGATGGTGAGGGTGTGGTGGAGCTTGAGGCGATAAAGGACAGCTGAGTTCATCGGTACGAAGAGGACTGAGATAGCGGTGGTTGCTTGAGTGGGAATATTGATGGTGGTGTACTACTGGTGGTGGGGGCGGAGATGAGAGGTTGGCTGAGTGGTGGGGAGTGGAGATGAGAGGTTGGCTGAGTGGTGGGGGAGTGGAGATGAGAGGTTGGCTGAGTGGTGGGGAGTGGAGATGGAGTGCTAGGTTGGTGGCTGGGAGGAATGTACACCATCGCTAGTGGACCTGGAAGATAAAGAAGTCACGAAGAAGGATTGAGACATATCGTTTTCTTACCACAACTGAAGTGAACTTGATGCTATGATCCAAAGTCTAGTGGAGGAATTGAGTGAATGACAGACAACCTACAAGAGGAGAAGACAAAATGAGAATGATTGTTGATGAAAGAGAAGAAATTTGTGAAATATAAACGGGTGTTCTAATACAGAAATCAATAATGAAAATATGTCTTTCAGTGTTGTCCTCACTCATTCCAAGTCCTGCTGTGAACCTAGTACCGGACACAAGGCCGTAAATGGTACTAGGCTAGCCCTGTTCGGCCAAAAGGCCTGGCAGGATAAGCCAGGTATGGAATGAGCGAGGTGGTAGGGGTTTAAATGTAATAAAATGGCGAGGTGAAAAATGAATTAGAATCCAAAAGAATAGGAGAGCTTGGAGGTGAATATAGAATTGGAGAAGTTGGAGGGATTGGATGAATAAGAGAATGAGAAGAATGAAAAAGTGAAGAAGGAGAAGAATGAATAAGTGAAGAAGGGAAGAATGAATAAGTGAAGAAGGAGAAGTATGAAGAGTATGAGAATTAGGAGTTGAAGAAGAAACATTTGAAAGATATGAATAACGAAAGATGTAAGAGACTGAAGACCCAGACTCACCTCATTCTCATCCCGTCTCTCAACTTCCTCCTTCTCCTTCCTCTCCTTTTGTCCTCTCCCCTCTTCTCTGAAAAACGCAATAAGAAGTCAAATGAAGACGTTCACACAAACAGGGGCCCCGGTCAGGAGGTATCTGAACGGAAAAATCAAGGTATTCCTTCAGACCGGTGATTATGACCCGAAAATATGAGTGACTGTCTGGGAAGACAGTATGTCTAAAGTGAATAAAAGATGAACTATCAAAAGAGACACACCGGTGGAAGGAATGAACGGAATTTCCGTCATTCCCATTCAATTGAGTGAGATGTGAAGTGAAAAAATCAATAAGGTCATCCGAGGAGCGGATTGGTTCAGTGAGGTGATGTGAAACAAAATTTGAAAGGACTCCGAATTCAGGTCGCAGCAATTTTCCATGCTGCTCTGAAAGAAACAGTACTGAATTTTTCTTCCCTGAAAACAAAGGGATTTTGAGAGACAGAAAGTAACCGAGAACATACTGGTTCCTAAAATGCGGACCAGTATCAGTAAATACAGTGATGTGTTTCTTGGAAGTGTATGAATCAAGAGAAAATAAATCAGCAAGACATTCTTGAACAAAACGGTGATCATGAGAAAAGAACAGGGGAAATAAAGTTGTGATATGTTTTTGATCACAGAATTCTGTGAGGTGAAACAAGTAATGCAGAGATGAGAAACTGAAGTTTTAGATAAAAACCGTGTCCGACTTGGTCATTGGAAAGAGGTAATGACCAATTTTCTTTAAAGTCCATGACGATGACCAATGTGTCATCGTCTATGGATGAAATGGATGAATTAATAATTTCTTTGTGTTTCGGCTATTTTTTGTGTTTTCTATTGTTTTAGTTCATTTTGTTCTTTTTCTGTGAGTTTTTGTTTTGTGCTTTTAATGTTTCTTCTTTTTTTGTAAATATTTGCCTCGTTCACAAAGGGAACAGAGGTCAGTTCTTTGTTGCTTTTTCAGGAATTTTGTTTGTTTGCAGAAAGTAGAGTAAGAGATTTTGGTTTTCCTTCCTCAACTAGCTGACGGTGAAGCTCCTTTTTCGTTGTTTCAAGGAGCCTTGTTTCGATGTGGTGTGTTTCGGTTGCTATGGTTTCCGAGGGAGTTGTCCGGAGTTGATGGACTATCTGACCTGCTGAGGAGGAATAGCAGGTCATCGTCGTCCAGTGTGTCAACTGCTGGCTTTTCTAATAGTGTAAAGAGAATTGGGTGAAAAGGAGTGTGAGCATACGTTTCTTAACCCTCTTCTGTGGTTTTCTTTTCTGGTTTTCGCAGCTTGGTGACGTTTTATCTTCTATTGCTTTCATCAGTTCAGTGTCTTCGAGGATGTTTATTTTCTGTGAGAATGATTGAAAAAGGAAAAGTAACCTGTTTTGAGGCTGGTCGACGTCGAGTGGGATTCCGGAGTCTCCCACCGATTCTGTCGAATCGGGAGCGGGCATAGTTATATGCCCCTCCTCGACGTCGAAACCAACAGCCTGTGTCTCGCCAAGTGAGTACTTGGGAGACACACTGCATCAATTTCACCTTGTCGTCTTTGCACCTCATTTCACGATGTAAATGAGTTAAAGACGAAATAAGTGAAGTGAATTTATCTAAAGAGAGAAAGAATGAGAAAGAAAAGCCAAACTATTGTAATGAGCAAGGACAATCTCCTTGATTGGTATGAGTTCATGACGACTATCAGAGCTTTGATGAGAGGTGCTGCTGGATAGTCGCGATGTGTTGACGAGAAGGTCGTAAATCTCCTTCCCGTGCGTGCTGATGGTTGATTTGGGTTTTGTAATATAAGCTTCCATGGTTGCGAGAAGATATGATGGGGATAAGAATTTTCGAGTTTTGCTTGAATATTTCTTGGGGGTTGTATGAAGATTTGAGAAATCTGTCTTCCAATGACCCACAAGTCTGGGTCATCAACTTCTCTGACTCTATTCGAGTGAGAACTCCCTCCACCCATCGCAAATTCACCTCCTTCCTCCCTCCACCCATCACCAAATTCACCTCCTTCTCCCTCCACCCATCGCAAATTCACCTCCTTCCTCCCTCTACCCATCCCAAATTCCTCCTTCCTCCCTCCACCCATCGCAAATTCACCTCCTTCCTCCCTCCACCCATCACAAATTCCTCCTTCCTCCCTCCACCCATCCACAAATTCACCTCCTTCCTCCCTCCACCCATCGCAAATTCACCTCCTTCCTCCCTCCACCCATCGCAAATTCACCTCCTTCCCTCCCTCCACCCATCGCAAATTCACCTCCTTCCTCCCTCCACCCATCACAAATTCACCTCCTTCCTCCCTCTACCTCCATAAATTCACCTCCTTCCTCCCTCCACCCATCGCAAATTCACCTCCTTCCTCCCCTCCACCCATCTGCATTCACCTCCTTCCTCCCTCCACCCATCGCAAATTCACCTCCTTCCTCCCTCTACCCATCGCAAATTCACCTCCTTCCTCCCTCCACCCATCCGCCGATTCACCTCCTTCCTCCCTCCACCCATCTGGTCACCTCCTTCCTCCCTCCACCCATCACAAATTCACCTCCTTCCTCCCTCCCCCATCGCAAAGGTCACCTCCTTGATCCCTCCACCCAATCCCACCAAATTCACCTCCTTCCTCCCTCCACCCATCACAAATTGACC
>JARBJD010000331.1:0-77972 GCA_033064195.1 Blattamonas nauphoetae
AAAGCAACTGATTATCAAATAGAATAATATCAAACTTTATTTTGTATAAATGAACACTCGACAATTGAATCAACAGCAGATCGATACACTCGTAAATAGATTACTTCAGAGTACAACACATCTACCAAAATTTATGAAATCAAATGGAGTTCAACAAACATTTTGCCAGTCTATATTGTCAATGATTCACATGGAGAATTTACTGCTAAAGATAACACATATTTTAATGATTGGTTGAATGGTGAATTACCTCCTGATCTATCAACTTATTCAGGACGAAAGTAGTACAACAATTTGTAAAGCAATTCCTAGGAAAACAACAAGTGACTCCAGAGCTGAACAAGCATATAAAGCATATCAAAATATTATTATGAAGCACAAGATATTCACTTTGGACAATCTTTCTTCATTCCAGCGACATTACCGATGCAAATCCATCTACAAGTTCAACACTTTCGTCATCAATCAGAGTTGGAAAGAAGAGACAGTTAAAACAAAGTCATTCACATCATGAATTTCCAGCGAGGGAGAGACGATACAATGAAGATCTATTTCTGACTATATCACAAGTGCCAGATATCATTTCCAGAAATCCTTCAGAGGTTGTCCGTACTGAACCAACCACAAGGCAAGTACTAGAAATGTTGGAACAAATGAAAGGACTATTCGACTATCAACAAAAGACAATTCAGAAGAAGAACAAATCAAAGCAGAGAATTCAATAATGGATAATCAACAACGCATGGAACAATTCATCACTAATAAGATTGTAGAGACAAAGAAGATGAACCGAGATATGTTTGTTCTGTCACACATTAGCAGAAGTATTGGTAGTGACGAAACTGATTTCATTCTTGCTCATCCTAAACAAATTCCATTTGGTGGAAGATCATTTCAAGATTGGTACGAGGAATGTTCATAGATGGAGTCTCGCCAATTCAAAACAAACAACATTGAGAGGAAAGAAACGTGAAGCAATCACTAATGGATCACTATGATTCCTACTCCGATAGAGAAAATCCAATATCCATTTCGATCAAAGATGCAATTCATGTCAAAGACATCACTGGAGATCCACATCAGACATCAGACAGAAAGATTCCTCAGAAATGTGACGACTTACTTTTCTCCCAAGTTTGGATCATGGGAAATTGATCTCGTTTTTATCCAATCACCAACGTCGAAAACAGTACTTCAGATTTATCTCTTTGCAATTAACATCAACACCAAATACCTTGTTGTCATTCCAGTTCTGATAAATCATGGAGCAAAGTCAAGACAGCAATCAATGATCTGATTAATCATCGTGGAGTTCATGTGAATAACATTCGTGGTGATGGAGAAGCAGCATGGACTAGTATTGAAGCATCAACGTATTTGAGCAACAGAAAGTCAGCACTTATTTCACAAGCTCACCATTCACAATCACAATTGTCGATCGAGGAACAATCAGAGATGGATTCCAAGACAATGCAACACAATGGCAAATCATTCGCTGATGAATCAGATGGTGGAATACTACAACATGACTCCACATCGAGCGTACTGGAATAAATTCACTCCACAACAAGCACAAAACAATAGAGAGATTGAAGCATTGTATATCTCCATCATGTGAAGAACAATTGAAGAACATCCAAAGACAGACAACACAGATGTTATGGCGATACAAACCAGGAAACATTCTGTTGATTCATCTTGACTTGAACAAGACAGTTGCCAAGTTTCAGAAGAAGCGAAGACAGTTTCAATTTGTTGGACAATTCATTGAGTACAAACATGGTAATGTAGTAGCTACACTATTGAATGGACTCACATGTCTATCTAAGGTAGTAAATGTACCAATCCAACACACAAAGTTTCATGCATACTCAATTGACGACTTAACTCCAGAGTTCATTACTGAATTTAATTTGGTGTAAGTATAATAATGTTTCAATTATTTTTATTTCTTCTAAAATGACCCGAAACGATTTAGAAACTTTTGGAAAAGCACTAAAGATTTTAGAACCATTTGATCCTGAACAGAAATGTTTTGAAACCATCTATGACTTTCAGAGATTTTTGGAAAAGAACAGAAAAGAACTGAACGAATACACCACTCAGAAACTGAATAGGATGATTCACATTGATGGATATCGTCTCACAAAAATAAGAGGTGAGATAGCACTTAGGAAGGTTAGTAGTGATAGTACGTGTGGATCTCATTCATTATCGATTGATCAGAGATTGTCAGACATTGAGGAATCAATTCGAACATTAACAGATACTCTCAGCATGAGGCTTCGAAGTCTTGACGAGACAATTGGGAATCTAATTCAAGAGCTCTCTGACCCTTCTGATTAATCCATCTTTGTTTATTTCATTAAGTATGACTCCATCGGTATTGTATCGAAGAATGATTGCTTCACATTTTGGTTTTCGTTGATATATATTCCAGAAGTGTTGAGTATCAATTGGTGAGTTAAACTGAGGATAGACTCTACTGATTCGTTCTCTATTGAATCCTCCAAAGATCCACATTGAATCAATGTTTGACTTCATATCTGCTGACAAACTGAAGAGCTCATGCAACGTCAGAAAGAATGTGAACTTTGGTTGTCGATTCTCCAGTAATAAGTCCATTATTGTCATTCTATTTTGGATGTTCGACGTTCCCCAAGGATTCTACGACAGTCATCTAGAAGGATAATCGTTTGGAGATTCTTAACTGAGAAGTCATCAATGTAAAGTGACTCGAACAGTTCATCTCGGCATTCATCTGTTATCTTGTTTTGCCACTGATTGTCAATAATCTCTTCATAAGCAGCTTTAGACTGAGACAATTCCAACAGAAACGGAAGTGCATCGTCATATTTAACTTTCACATAAGGAACGTTCAGAATTGGTTTGAATTTGTCGAATGTTGGATCAATGTTCTTATCAGTAACGAATACAAATAAGGAAACAGTTCATTCCTAACCTGAACATTCTGAGCTTGGCAACTTCTCGAAGAGCATTGAATGTTTTCCCACTTCCTCTGTTTCCAACGAGGACATTAACACTATTACGATTGAAATTTAAGTCTGGATGAATCCTGAGATTGCACTTCATGAGAAACATTCCTACTAGATGCTTCACTTAATTTTGCATTCACATACGCTGTTAGAGACATATTCGATTTGTTCATTTCTGATTGAACTCTAATTAAAAATTACTTTTGATTTTTATTTTGTATGAAATACACATGACTCAAAAAAGATAGTGTACGAACAATCAGCATCGTTAAGACAACCAAAAGATTCGCAGTGGATACTCAAGCAGCATTGAAAAAATCTTTGCAGAAGATGATATTAGAACAACAACCAATCGTGCGTGAATTAGTGTTCCATCGGCGTTAGAATACATTGAAAGAAATGAACTCAATTGGGAAGTGATCGTGAACAATATGGTAAAGTTCCAGATGTAATGGTCTACGATAAAGAGACTAAAGATCTGGTTGCCGTTAATGGTTTCATGTTAGCTCCATACACAAATAGACCAGTCAAAGAGACTTACTACTCAATGAATCCAACACCAGAAATGCGAAGACAAAACAAGTACAAAACATTCTATCAAGAGAATGGAAGGAGAATCAAAGCTGTGCATCGAATTTTGTCAAACATGGTCAATATGAACTACCATCGAATTACAAAGAAATTAGCTATGAAGAAGCAAAGAAGAAGGACTGAATCAACCATTTGCGATTATGAAGAAACTTGCTGGTGAATGGATGAACAATGTATTAAAGAGATATCGTGCCAACAAAACAAATCCAGTTGATATTAGCAAAGGTGTGATTGACAATATTGTGTTCAATTCGATTCAATCCAAAGTTGGTTCAATGTTGTGGGATCAATGGCGTACAGATAATGTTCAAGGCTACGATAGTACGTCAGAGGAATGGAAGAAAATCAAACAAAGAAAAGACTTTAAAGAACGGGTTTATCCACGATTTTATCAATTGATCGAGAGTGATAAAACATATTTGGAACAATTCTTCAATACATATTCATCACAGATATCTACAATTGCGAATGGCATTCAACGTCAAGCCTACAGAACAAGAGATCTCACCACATACCAATCTCAATTGCAGAAACAAATGGGAGAAGTTGAAAGTGAAAATGATAGTGGAGATTAACAACATAAATATATATTTTTATTTTTATAAAGTGATGCAACCAATTCTAAGTTGTCAATTTACGAAACACACAAGTTCTTCTTCAGTACCAACATCAATCACCAACAATGTCATCATAGAGGATAGGAGTAAAGCTGGAGTTGACAATAGATCATCAAATGTCGAAATGGTCTCGCTAGAGGCTTGAACCCTCCTTTGGGGAGAGAACGAGGTCCTTATGAACCACCATTAGAGACATATCCAGGGACCTGAGAAGGATCTGATCGATCAGACCTTCATTGATCAGACCTAATTTTTGTTCTTAACAGACTGTTTCATGAAAAGAGAGTTTACTTTCGAAAAAACTGTGAAATGAGTCTAATCGACCATTCGAGAGGCTATCTGGTCATAATTGATTGTTTATTGGTTGAATTGAACTGGTACGATGAAGAAAATGAAGTGAGTAATTGGAAAAAGAGGAAAATCGATAATTCTAATTAGAAACGGATCAGACCTCATTTCTGTGAGGTGATCCATGATCACACCTCATACAGTAAACTACAGACCTGATCAGGTCCCTGGACATATCCATCAGCTCCAATTCGATGTCGAACAATTCCACTTCGGGATTTACGGAATCTAATATTACAGCATTCAAAGATCAACTGTTGCTAGTGTACAAGAATGCATTCGCTTGTGAAAAGAAACTATTGAATAACCTAATTGAACCATCAAAGAAACTGATCACAAACCAAAGTGATTTATGTGCACTGATTGCTACACTCACTGGGATCAACGATGTGGTGATCGAATTGATGATTTATCAACAAAATGTTCATGCATTAATGCTCTCCCAGTGTTTAGAACCATTTTCAAGATCCTTGTTGGTGGAAAAGATATGAGCATTGCCTTCAATGAAGCATACAACACTATTCTCAATTATGGAATTTCATTGACGAAAGCAATACCCCGTTAGGGCAGAAGTCTCTCATGAGATTATTTCCTCGCTAAAAATATAAATGAATTGATTTTTATTTTTACATAAATGGCACCAGGAAGTTTCAACAAACTCAAAAATATTGGCAAACAATTCTTTCAATTCATCAAACCTCTAGCTCCAACATTACTTCAAGTCGGTGGTGGATTGCTCTCTCAAACGAACAGTAAATTTGGACAAACAGCAGGAGGAATTCTTAGTGGATTAGGAGGAATGATGGATTCGTACCAACAGAATAAAGCGATCAATCGAGCACCACAACAACCACAGATGATTGAGTACGAACCTCCACGAAATGCTCGGTACGTTAATGATGATATGCCCCAGTCGTCAAACTCAAAGATTCAATTCAAAGGCTAATCATTCACTAATGATCAAATATTCTTATTTTACATAAATGGCACCAGGTTGGTTATCAAAATTAGCAGCAGTTGGCAAAAACATACTCAGAGTTGGAGCTCCATTTCTGAATCTCATTCCCTTTGTTGGACCAGTAATTTCAAAGATTGCTCAGACAGGTGTTGAGATGATACCAGATGTGAAATCGGATCAGCAAATCCATGCAGAAAAGATGGCTCAGTATGAACAAGCAATCAATGAAGGAAATACAGCACTTGCGAACAAACTCAGAGACGAAATACTGAGACTGGAAGAAAAAATGAAACCTAAAATGAGGAAACCAAAAAAGAAAAAGTAACTAGAGTTAAATCATTAATGTGATTTTTTATTTTTGTTAAAATGAACTCGCATATAACACATCTGACAAACAAAAGACATGGAGCTTCAACATTGACTGGCAATAGCACTGGATCAATCAAATACACGAGAGATGACATTGGTCAAATACAACAGCAACTAATGTCTGAACACCACGTTAATTATCTTCTGAATGATGGAGCACACAGTACTTCTATTCAAGAATTGAAACCATCAGAGAATTCACGATTCTATAGAGGACAAGAGACAATCATTCCATTGACTGGTACTCAAGACATTTGTCAAATTGATGATTCATTCATTACGTTCACAATCACAACCACTTTGAAAGTCAACAATTGGAACATTACCCCAGACAAAGTTGGATCATACTCCAATGAAAGAATATTTATGTTCGTAGGACTTAAGCATTCAGCATCAATCTTTAGTAGATTCACAGTTCTTCACAACAATCAAAGAATCATTAGCACTTCAAACAATGATGTCTCAATGGAATCACACATCTACAACATGATTAAACCAAAGAGTCAATTGAGAATCGAAAACATTCGCACACTCCTTGGGAAAATGCTTGGAAGCATGATGAATCTGTCGCTGGTGTTTATATTCCATTATCATCTTTCACTACAGTGTCACAAGCTGGTGCTTTCATGGACACAATTGACGTACCAATTCGTATATCAATCAATCTTGAAGATCTTCTGATTTTCTCAGGGATGACTGACTATCCAAGATGTCTCTTTGGTGATTTGAAATTGAGTGTTTACATTAATGAGGATGCGTTCGTGTGTTGTCCTGTAAATCCTGAGCTTACTTTGAAAAATACACTTTCATCCTTCTTTAATGTTGGCTTAACAAGACCACCAATTCATCATGCGATCGCTGATTGTCACCAACATCGTCCATGGTTTTTCCATTCTCTACTAGCGAACTGCACCAAGAATTTCGTTCAGATTGGCCAATCATTTAGGATATCAGCAGTGACTCAAGACATTTATTACAACTCAGCAGGAACAGTTGCTAAAGAACCAGAATTTGTCGATCAGTATATATCATTGAACATTATTGATTACCGCGTTGATGATGTGTATTGCATGAGTGCTGGATTCCAAATGAAAGAAATTGCGAAAGAGAATCTGAAGAAAATGTATCAGGATCGTCCAGGAACAATTCCAGCAGAAAAGATCTCGTTCTATCCATTTCAGAAGACACCAACAGCAACAGGAATTGATTGTACTCAGCAAATGGTTCTCGTTAATGCCAAGGATATTATGCTCCTCTTCCGTCACTACGATAATGAAGTCACCTGTTTCCACAATCCAATGCAGAAAGATCTTCGAGTGCATCTCCTTGACAAATACTATCCAGATAACTGGGACATCAACGATTGGGAGCTCGCTTCTATCAATTTGCATTATCGACTCTCAATCTTGATTCATACCTGACTGTTCCTGATGATTTGGAGCGTTCACTGACGGATTCTCTTGTTGAGGAACAACTCGAAGGTGATGGAACATATACTGGAGAAAAAATGACAAGAGTGCGACCGATTCATGACAATACTGACTTCCTCTTGTGCTTCTCAACTCAAAGAAGTGGATGTCCGACAAACTGTAATGATTCCATAAGTTCCAGAGGTCAAAATATTCCAGTCACATTGAGATCAAATCCGATTTACCAAGGAGTGATTGACACATACTATAATGTTCTCGATCCAAGTCAAAAGGGTGGTGACATGACAACATTTACGCATCCTCCAGCACCGATTCTAGCAACAACTGCAACAACGTGGTGGGTATTACGATTCAGCAATGATATACCGATTGTTGAATACTATCCAAACCACACATTGAAAGCACTCCACAAGGAACTTGGAATAATGAAATCCTAAAACAGTCAAAGAAAATAATGAAATTGTATTTTTTATTTTTCTATAAATGAGAAGTATCAGATCTAATCAATCCAAACCAACATCGACACTAATTGAACAAATTGAAGTGCAATCGTATATGCCAAAACAGTGGGATTCAGAACCTCATGTCTATTCTATTCAAGAAGTACATCCAACAAATCCTCCAATGCCATCAGGGTTCAAAATGTCCAACGGGGACATATCATTACCAAATCCTCTGTTCAATTGACTTGGTTCATGCTAAAATTAATTTAAAAGTGGAAGCAGTTGTAAATAAGTCATTCGAAGTTCATAATATGAAGAAAATGACGATGGTTTTTGAGATCCTGTTTTTTCAAGTATTTCCCTGCCGATCATGAAAAGGGACAAATATATACATGACGAAGTCTTCTTGTATGTAATTTTACAGTGCTGTTGGGATTTGAGGGTTTTTTCGGCCATCCACACGATTGACGAACAAACACGATGTGAAGTAGGAAACAATCATTAATCATCCTTAAAAAGTACCTAGATGGTTGAAAAAGGAATAAGATCTTCATTTGAATATGGTCCATTTCAAAGAAAGCATAGAAGACAGACGTTACAACGAGATTGTCTGAAACAACAGATAGTTTGAAGTCAATTGAACTCTCCGAACAAGATACGTCTTCACGGAGAAAGGAGTGAGTGCTTGGTCGATCAATATTATCGAATCTCTGTAGAGTGCCAGATCGTGTGATCTACCCATTTTGATGAATTTTCACACTTGAAAGCAACATTGGAAAAGAGAGAAGTGACATAATGAATGAAGAAAAGGCATAAATTAACACAGGAGTGCTTTGTCAGGATTTGATTCTCCTAAGATCATGAATTGAGTTCTTCAACGTGCCAACAACGCGCGCTCAACGGGGCAAAGTGGTGCCTCCACGTGAGGTCAACGGGAGAAAGAGCGCCCGTGGCAGGTTTCGAACCCTGAATGCCATGCCGAATCACAGATGAAATTGAAGTTCCATTGTGCTATGACGGTCATGATGTGACTGAGTTTTCGAAGTGTCATTTACGTATCGATCTCACAGTTACCGTTCCTTATTCGAAACCAACTAGTGCATCTGGGCAATATGTTGGAATGTATGGAATGTTCTACGGATTTAAATCATCATCAGATGCAATTCGAGACATGAGACTCATTGATAGTCAAGGAAATATTATTGACAATACACTTCAGAATAATCATGTTCACGAATCATTTCTTTATCACACTTTCAAGTCGCATGAAGAGAAAAACAACATGAAGCATTGCTACAGCCTTTGGGAAAATGTCCAGAGAATGGATCCAAGCGTATGTGGATACTATCATTGTCCAGTCGATGCTTTTTCTTCAAACATCACATTTACGATACCACTGGTTATTCCATTTGTGAATCTCCTGCCATTAAGTACTTTCGATCAGTATCCAAATTCCATCTTTGGCAATCTCCGATTGAGATTTCACTTGACAACAGATTCACTTGTGTATTGTCCTATTCGAGTTTCCACAATCGTAAGGAAAACACTTGAAAACAGTATCGATCAAAATCCAAGTAAATCGATATCAACTCTGTCAAGTCAATCCGAAACAGAATTAATGTACGATGGAGACTTCTCGACATTGACACAAGAGTTTACACAGATCGGGAATCCAGTTCAACGAATTCAGTATTTTCAACCAGCATCATCAGGTACTGTGAAATATATCGCTACATCGACAACAATTTCCACCGTTCTTTCTTCATCAGTTGAAAAAGTCACTTCGATTTGTTATGGATATCAAATCACTGATGCAACAAAGCAATCACTGATCAACACATATTCAAAGACTCTTTATGTTCTGAAAGCTGAAAGAATTGACACACAGTCATTTCAATCAAAAGCAAATGCAATGGGAGTGAGATCAAACATCAGTATCAAACTCAACAATCTCATGAATCTAATGTGCTTATTCCCTGAAAGACCAAACGAGTGTACAGTCTTCAGAAATCCTCAATATGTTGGTCAATTCGAAATGCTTGGATCCAACTTCCCTAATTTCCCAATGTCAACAATCTCACCAGAGTTCTATCAAATGATGATGGTGAATGGTGATTTCATTGGATGTTCAGTGACAGAAGAGTTTGAAAATTCAATTTGTTCCACTCGAGTTTTTCACGACAGAGGAAAAGATTACAAGAGAACAAGACCAGTAACAGAGGCAACTTGTTTCACATTTATGGTTCCAACAGATCGAAGCGAAATTGCTGGTGGTGAAGAAGGTATTTCGACAGCAGAATCAGTCAATATTGTCTATAGAGGAACACCAATCAAACAAGGTGAACTTGATCCATATTTCACATCAACTCCAGAAGGTCCTCCTCCACCAATTTTGGCATTGCATCAAGCTACATACTGGTTGTTCTGGATTGAAAATGGACAACCACGAGTTCGATATGTCATTGATCGTCGACTCCAAGAAGCATATGAAGAAGTGAAGAGAGGATATTAAATCAAACAAATATGAAATTTTATTTTTGTTTAAAACAGTAATGGTCAAACGTTATTTCTCTATTCAGAATTCAAACACTGCTCAATTCCCTCCTGATTTTACCAATTCCAGAAAACAAAAATATGTTCACTATCTCGACTGTAAACTCATTCATGTGAAGGAAGAAAGTGGTGATTCGTCAACAGTCATCTCCAAAGAAATTCCTCAGAATTTCACAATCCATGCTGATTGGATTCAGACAGATGCGCACAATGATTCTTACGTTGCTTTCTGTAATGAACAGATTGCGAAACGAAAGAAGTGGGAATTAAGCACTCGACAGTCAATAGTGAAGATCTGGTTCAAAGACAGTTCAGGTGAATCAATCGAGATGGAGACAACGGAGACAATTAGTGGAAAAATAACCAAAGAGTATTATGAATTTCTGGTTGATCTCATGTTGGAATACTAATGATGACATATATTTTTGTCCGAACCTTAATGAAAAACAAAAATATGTGAAGTTTAGTTCCATTTTACGTTCGTGTAAGTTTCCATAAGACTCTCACCTTGTGAGGTTCGAAGTCTCTTCGAGAAAACCCGATACTCCATTGGGGATCATTCTATCGTGATCCTACTTAATGACTAACACTGGCGAAGTCCTTGAAGGAATAAGCATTGGGTGGGCATGATTTACGGTCCCATCTAAGTGATGCCAACATGAACCCCGGAGCGGATTTATTAAATCCACCGTCTCCAACACAACCTCCAAGTAGTTCTACGCATTAATCACAAGGGCACCATTTTGCCTGAGCATCAAGGGAAATTACGTCGAGGTCTCACACTTGAACATTTTGGACCTACTCTTCATATGCGAAATAAAAAATCCGAAAAAAAATAAATTGGCCTTAATTTTGAAAATTCCCATAAGTCCAGATAATGTTGTCAGATCACTCTAGAAACATGATAAATGTACTTGCCGTGTCGATATTGACCTTGTTGGTACAATTTTGGGTGGTCACAAAAATAAAGGTCAATTTTTAAAAATTCATTTTTTATTCTCTTTGGAGTTACTTCATCGAGTGGTGGACTTTTCAAAATGAAAATCAAATTTTGACCTGGGGCACCTAGTCCACCTGGGTCACCATTTAGTCCGGAATAATCAATGAGGAGAAAAATAATCGATTCGTCATTATTGATTCGGAGATTCGTCGATGGAGTTCTTCTCTGTCTTTCCTCTCAAGTGAGGTTTTCTCTTTGCTCTGAACCATTCGTCAAGTCTCGCTTTGTATACTTTATCATCACCAATCACTCGATAGTGAAAAGGAATGTGTACTTTCTTGTACTCATCAATGAGTTCACAATTATGCTTTCTCAGTTCGTTTTCAACAAAGATTGAGTGTAATGCTTACGCTTCATCTTGTGTGTTCTGACTCCTTTCATCCATTGTGATGGTTTGATTCTCCATTCAACTCCTTCATGAAGATATTTCACTACTGACTCTGATGTTTTGTATTCACCAACGAGTTCACAATTCTCACTGTGTAGTGACTCAATGAATTTTTCTTTATTGCAACAGTTATCGAATCTGTGATACATGTTTGGATTCAGATGTGGTCTTGCTCCTTTAATGAAAGCAGGAATGTAAACTCGATAAATCTCATCAGGTTTATCTTCACTCGCATAATCGAAAGTACCATGTGCCAAATATGAGGTTCCAGAACGATTCAGAACTGGTTCGGTGATTAGTATTAATTTTTCATTCTTTAGAGTCTCGTTAAGTTTGTTTGGTGTAAGCTGATTCGTCATTTAATACAAAATAAAAAAATCAGATAATAAAACAATTAACGTTTGTTTTGTCAATGAATGAAAAAAACCCTTTAGATTTAAGTTTGCTAAATGGGGTCACTTTTTTGACTAAGGAATTGAATTTGAACCCAAAAAAGGTATCCACCAAAATGCAAGAAAACAAGTATTATCCGGCATTTCGGAATCATAGCTGATTGTACTTTAAAAATAATACTCTGTTCAATCGGAATTGAGAATCACTATTCAGTTCCCAGTATTATAATTCCCGGACTAATTGCAATATAGGAGCCTATCGATATTCTTCTTCTATACTACTCACTTCCTGCATATGCGAATCGAATACACCAGCTTCATATCCCATAAAGAACTACACAACATCATCCCAGCGCTTCACTTTCGACGCCTCATCTCCGATCACCTCCGCAACCTTCACTCTCTGCACCTTCCGAGAGATGATCACCGCAGTCGGCTCATTCAATGGCGGAGGCGCGATATTTCTGTCTTCTGGGGCCTCCCTCACCTTCCGACAGTATTCCGTCCCCGTCTGCCATGTCACCACCGAGAACGATAATAGAAGGGCGATAAACATCATCTGCCCAGAAAATACGCAAAATAAGCTCGAAAATGATCAGTTGACGTTCACGGAATGCAAATCAACGGAACTACGAACGAACAATGGCGGATGTGTGTTCAACGGAAAAATGAGGCACAATATGCCTCTGCTGTCGCGATTTACAACATTTCCGCCGCAACTGTCACTAATTGCTCGTTTGTCGACTGCATGGTGATCGAGAGCGCAACACTCGGCCTTTCCATGATCGCATCCTTCAATTTTCTGACATCTCTTCTCTTTCGAGGCTGTTCGGCTGAAAATGTTGAAGCTTCGACGTCGGGTGCTCCGAATGTGTATTTTCAACCGACGACGACAGCGAATAGCACACTCGTCCCGCAGATCACATCCACTCCGACTGTCGAAGCATGTTCAGTCACGATCAATGGAAATGTAGCATCAGTGGAAGTGAGGACGAAGGAAGTGATTGGAGGAGCGATGGGGGTTCTGTTGGAAGGCTGCCTTGTACCTCGTTTAATGTTCGTGGTGTTCGACGCGAGTGGACAGAACTCGTCGATTGGGACAGCGACCGTGTCGTCGGGAGCAGATGGGATTCTTCCGTCAGCCGAATACACTCTCCGCTCCTTCGTCCTTCCTGGGGATATTGGGTCTCACCTCTTCTCTACGTCGGCGATTAGAAAAGATGCGAACACGACAACAATCACAGTGAAGGGAGTGACACTTCCGGAAGGAAGTTATTCGATGCTCGTTCAGAGCAATGGACCTCAAGTCAACATTTCGTTGTCTCGCACCGATTCGCAGACTTTGGTTGGAGATGTGCCTCTTTCTCCATCTGATGCCGAAGGAAGACTGAACTTGTCGGCAGAATCAAAAATCATTCGAATTGAACACAAGAAGGATGGAACGAGAATGACATTCGACGACTTTACATTCTCACCTTCTCCACTCCTTCTGAACAAGTTTGAATCGCGTCTGTCGTCTCTCGCTCACTGAATGGACCGAAAGAAGTGATGTCTGTCGTCTTTGGTGGATTCTTACTCCCCCCTGGAACAGGAACGATTCACTTCAAGTCTGTGGACAGTGCCGCTGAGTTGGAATGTGACCTCTCGATCACTGATTCGACAACTTGTTCGATTGTGTTCCCAGTTGGATGGGAAGAGAATACGACTCATCTGTTGTTTGGGACGACATACTCTGTGCAATCAGCGTCGTGCAAGTCAGTTCCGATTGTGATTGACTCTGGAATCAGATTCGTTTTCGGTTTCAGTTGTTGGATCAAACTTTCCATCAGGTAGCAAGTACACGGTGAGTCTCTCGTCGTCTCGATCATTCGAGATCACATTCAGCACAGGAACATCAGGAACAGTGAAAGCTTGTCTCCTTTCGGAAATCTAGTTCAACACGACATATTCGATTGTGAGTGTGACAAAAGGAGGAGAATACGTGCTGTTGAACCAGACGAGCCTGAAGACGCCACTTGGAGCGTTTTTGGAGAAAGTGGATACTGCTCTGAACTCCTTGAACAAGAACAATGTGTTGTTGACGTTGTCAGGGAGTCGAATGATGACAGGCGCACACACACTAACATTTGATGAACAAAGCAACTCCACACCAATGAGCATTTATGTGTCAATCAATACAGTGACGTCAGGAAGAGGAGAGGAATGTCACTCTGGATTGTTCGACCTCCAAACTGATCTACCTCTTCACACTTATCTCTTCGTGGAGTTTCTTATTCTGTTTCTTCCATTGATATACATATTCATCTTTTAGACATTCACATTTCGATTGAAAACCGGAAAATTGAGGAAAATATAGATAAGCTTAATTAAGTCATTGATCTCAGTCCCAAAAACTGGAACGGAGATCGATCGATCTCAGTTTCTGCTTGATTGATCTCATGTATCAAAGGTCTGCTGATGATGATCAAACGCCGGGCTCGATCAGGAGGCAGTACGGCCTTCTCAGACTTCCCGCGCCACAAATTCCCCACAGCTGGTACTCCTCCCGCAAGCATAGCCGTCGCTCCCTTCTCCGACGCCTCCCAAATCAGCGTCGACGACGAGATCTTCACCAATCGCGTCCAGCGCGTCCTCGAACAATAAATGCGGATAGGGACGATCATTCTTGTCCGCGACTCCACCACACAGACTCTCCGCCGTACCACAAAAATGGAGGCGCAGCGGAGCGACTTCAGGAAAGGCAAGACATGCTTCGAACTCGAATCCATCTTCGTCTACTCTGCCTCACCCCTCTCCGATGTGAATGTCGCTCTGGACAATCAAGATCATCGCGCCGGACGAGTTCGTCGAGGTTGTGTTCCCCGAAGAGTTCAACATCGTCGTCGGCGCTGTGCAAGGCAGCACTGGTCCGAAGAAGCCGAACCACACCATGTCTGTTCCATCTGGTGGGGACAGCGACGCTATAACGAAGAGAGTATCACAAGCTTTCCAAATACCGAAGCTCCAACTCGCTCAGATTCTACAGCCACTCTGCCTCAGAAGAAGCTGCCTTTTCCATCCATCTACCTCATCGATCTCTACAGAGTTCACAGAGTGTCTTCCATCTCTCCTTCATTCTCCTTCTTGCTTCCCCTTCTGCTCGACACTGGTGTGGCGAACTGCGGCGAGTCCAGCGCAGACACAACTTGCGGTGTTGGGTGTGATGCCCACTCTCGGTGAGCTGTTTCTGCTGTGTCGGAGCGGAAGAAGGGCGGGCTGGGCGGATGGACAGTCTCGTCCAGTCTGGCTCCATACTCGTCCTCTCCCTCCATTCGCACAGTATTCTCGCCTTCTGCCTCCTCTCCCCGTCCACATCTCGCCCATTGTCCAGCGTCTACTCTCCCCTCCAACGACGAGAGTGGTCTCACGTTCCTCTTCATCTCTGACATCAAACTCTCCTGATCTCTCACGGTTTCTTCTTCTAATTCGTATGTTCGATATGGCAGATTATTTTAGACAAGTCACAACTTGGGTCTGATCGTCATGTTTTCTAAATATTGTGTCCCAAAGAAAACGAGAGAATGGAGGGCAAGGCAAATCATCAAGAGAGCAAAAGAGCTTGATCCTGACAACTATGAATCTCTCCTTCAGTATACCATCGAACACACGAAAGAAGGCCAAGTGGTAGAAGACAGACTTCGAATAAAACATCAAGGTTGGCCATTGCTCTTTTCACATCTGGTTTTGTTTTCATTAGCGTCTTTTGATCGTCTTTTGAGTCAGCTTCGCCTGAGTTACTTCGCAATGAGTAAACATTCTAAGATTCTCTTGCTAACAGCGCTTCTCCACGTCATATCGTTCAATGACTTCAAAAAATATCAATTTGGAATCGATAGGAACACCTTACGCCAACCCTATCGCAACATGCAGACCAATTCATATCCACCAGATCGTCCTCGTCGCCCTTTGCTAAATTCGCGCAGCATCTCAATGGACACCAAACTCCTGGTTTGGCAGTTCATTCACACAAATTCCACAGAATCATGTACCTCCCAAACCAAGAAGTCCCGATTAGATTTTGATCTGAGTCGAGTGTCAAGTCAGTGCGACGCGGAAGACAAGATCGAGACAACGAAGAGACGATCTAATCCGTTTCAATGGGAATGGACGGCAAGAATCTTAAATGATTCCAAAATCAACCTTTTTAAGAAATTCAAGGAACAACATCCAGCTACAAAATTATCAAAGACTTCCTTCGACAAATTTTGTAAGAACATGGGCCGGCCGAGACGGCGCACTGATTGTTGCAATCGGTGCGCCAGACTAGATGAAGTAAATAGGCAAATCAACGTCATACAGGGAGAGGGAAAAGAACCTGAAAAATCATTGATTGAAGAGAGTATCACGTTAAGCAATCACAAGCGTCATGCACAAATAACGCGTGAAGCATACCATCATCAGATTTCCATCCTGAACAACTCAGAAGCCGTCTTGGTGTTCGATTTTAAAGAAAATTGGAGGTTATGCATAGCGGAGCAACAAAATTCAAAGGATTTTTACCGAAAGCAGCAGATCACACATTTAGGTTTCACACTAATCACCAAAAATCAAGGAGGAGCGCCGACCCATCAATATTTTCATTTCTTATCGAAGTTCCTAAATCATGACGGACCGTTTGTGATACACTGTTTTCGGGAGTTATTACTGTTTCCTGTGTTCAAACGATTGACAAAGCTCCAATTATGGTCTGATACCGGACCGCATTTTCGTTGTGGGACATTTCTCACATTTGTCTTGCACGGAATCAAAGCTTATCTCCCTTCTTGCACTGTTTCCATGTCCTTCTTCAACGAAGGACATGGAAAAAATGAATGTGATGGCTCATTTGGAAGACTGTCAAGTTGTTTACGCTGGAATCCCATTGACACGAAAATCAAGTCAGTGTCCGATCTCGTCAACTATTTCCGCAATCAAGTTACCCTCCAACATTTATCGACATCACACTCATTTCAAGAAGTGAACTTGAACGACTCAGAAATCTTCAACAACTATTCAATCGTAGGGATCAAGGATTACCTCCATTTTCGTGAACGCAATGGGGAATGTTTTGGATCACCATTTCTCAGTATTCCCTTTATCAATTGGATGAAATTGACACTGATCAAACAAACAAAATGCACACCAAGGGTTCTGAAGTCTTACCCCGAACAAATTCCAGTTGATGAAGTCTCAATCAAACAGGAAACATCAAACAGAATCAATCGCAGAGATAAAATGTTGAACAGTGGTTCAACTTATGCTGATGAATATAACACTGTCAATTCAGCATGAAAAATCACAGAAACGGAAACGAAGACAAACTACTCCACAGATTACCAAAAGAATGAGATTTGCAGATGATGATGACTTTGTGGAACGGATAAGACCAAGTTGTTCCATTCAAAGTCGACCGCCATCTCAACGAAATGCTGGGAAAGACCTTGCCAAGATCCCGGGTTAGAACAAGACGAAGACAAGTTAGACACAAATGCCTTTGATTACGAACATTGCAATAATTACTTCAATCTTTTTTTATAAATTTAAACATAAAATGAAGGAATGAGTGTCAGGCAGTTGTGACATCCATTGTGGAATCTGCCATATGTCTGCACTGAGAACTGATCAGTCTGCGCCAGTTCAACTTGAAGTGTATCATCTCCCCCACTCACCCTCTTCCCCAACACTGTCGACCGACGCGGTGTCGATCTTTCAACAAACCGAGGCCCCTCTTATACGAGATGTGGTCTGAGTAAGGGCCGGTCAATGAGCCGACTGAACGAAACACTTCAAGATTTAGAGTTGTCTGTTCCTTACTCTTTTTCCAATCGCTGAGGCAGAGCCACAAGGGATGGGGACTGTCGCAATGCGACGAGAAGAAAGGGCAAAAAAGTTATAAGGGCCTGATCACAGAAAATCCTCAACGAGGAACAAAAAACTGTGACAGGACTTTGAAAAGAGTCCCAAAGGGAACTCGGGAAGTCTTCTGCTCTCCTCGCGGCTTGTGGAAGCAGGGACAGAAGAGGGGCCTCGGTTTGTTGAAAGCACCGCCCTTCTAGTAGGTGCTGTCCAAACCTCGGCCCCTCTTATACGAGACTTGAAAGGAATTACAAGAGAGAAACAGAATGAATGAAATGAAGGTGAATGACATATCGTGTCGACTGAGCACTTGTTCGTGGAAATGACCGTGATTTCCCCTTTAGGGGCTGCCATCAAGTCGCGGGAGCGGCAGAGTTGCCTGTGCTGAAGACGAACGGACAGGCACAGAGCTTCCCGGGTTGCTCATCCGAGATAGGAGATAATATGTGCAACGAGGAGGGAGTTGACGACTTGTGGTTGGAGGGCTGTCTTTAACAGTGATCTTGCTTCTATGATTCTGAGCTTGTTGATTCTCGCGAACTGGGTTCGTCCCCTCGGTATTGATCAGGGAGGCATTCAGTACTCAATGGTGAAGATGAGTTGTTCATTCTGTCAGTGATGTTCATGTCATGCCAGGCGGTATGTTCGTTCCCAATGCGGGAGGTCCAGCGCCGATTGAGAAGAAGCTCTTTCGATCAGTGATGTTCGGATCCTGCCGTGTGGTATGTTCGTTCCCAAATCAGGGAGGTCCAGCGCCGGCAGGTGGGTGTTCACTTACGCGAATTCTCGCTTTAGAGATCTAATAATTCATCTCACACTGGCCAGTATTTCCGTTGTTCAAACATTTCTCCCAAGGAGCCGATTCTGACATCTAGCATCACAGTTGGATTGCTTCTTCTGTTGATCAAGGGGTCACAGTGATTGAATCCGTTTGGAAGCCGATAATGACAAGACACATCTCTCGTTGGATCGGTTCACTTGGGGTCCATTTTTCGAGACTCGACTCCTCCATTTTTTTCGTTCAATCAATCTATTTCACTCTATCTAAGACTTTTTTTGGGGGAAAAAGTCTGAAAATGCGTATCCACCAGACATCCTAGATCGAACCCACAATCCAACTCAAAAATCACACAATCATGAAAGACACTCTCTTTTTCTTTTTCATCCTCTTATCCATGACTGTTCCTGTGTGTTGTTCTCATCAGTTGATTCCTTTCACAGATTATCACCTCAATCCGCTGTCAATCAGGACACTCTCCCTCAATCGTCCAGAACCCGACAATATCGTCCATTTTGGCTCACGGAATGAACTGAAAGAATTGAGACAATGAACTTTCACTCATATAAGAGCGAACACATTTGAATGTCGAGGTATGCCCGACCTGTGAATCGTCTTCTGATCATTTCGTTTATTCAATGACCGAGTCATATATTGGCTCCCAATATCTTCAAAATTTCATATTTTCCTTCTTCGTCATTGTTTCTATTCTCTTAATTGACTTCCATTCATCATTAAGGTCATAATCACCCTTCCACGTCAAAAATCATCGTTCATTTTCTCAACTGAACACTCCAAGCAGATCTCACTGATCATCTGTAGTCGCGCAAGCTCCTTCACTCCAATATCCGTGATTGTACTCCTATTGTGCCAGTAACATCTTACCAGTGTGACTCGATCTTTCGTCACCCTCCCTTTGCTTTTATCAGAGTAACTTTATCATTGGCCGAGGTTCTCATGATCTGAACAGGATTAATCGTATTGATTTCGGTCTTGCGAAAGAACACACACAGGAAACGGCGAAGAATACCCCAAACGCAGTCATGTCGGTTTCAGAGGAACAGTAAGAAATGCCTCGCTCCGAGCGCATCACTTTAAGGATCTCGTTCGAGTTGACGATCTTTGATCGGTGTTGTATTGCTTATATGAGTTCTTAATTGGTAAGCTTCCATGAAACGATCTGAAGTCACGCCATACAACAGGAAACCCACCCATCGACTTCTTCGCTTGGGAACGAGATGCTCAGAAGGAAAAGGAGCAGAATCAGGAACAAACAAACAATCTGACAAAAACAACGAGATGAACAACGCACTCGAAGTAAACAGAACAAAGAACAACAGGAAATCAAGTCTGCGAAAAACCGTCCGACGAGCACAAAACATCGCGTTCTTCACGATTCACGCAACCGGAAATCAAACCATTTGACAAAGAGCGACATGAAAGAAGAAAGCTCAGTAGAATCAGCAAGTACCACCGCAGACCGTAGAAACAGTATCACCCGTCCAATCTCACGTTCCCCCTTCAGTTCGCATCCACAAACATTCCAATTCCTCGCCCTTGCAGTTCAGAATGGATTATCCGACACAAACAGCCCCTCAACAAATTCCTTCCCAGCTCCACAACAATTGCTCACCTCTTCTGTTCAACATGTCGAAGGAAGCCCCACAGAGCAGCTGTCTCCCCTTCTCCAACACAACTTCACCGCAAACTCCGGCACACCCACCCCAACCCCCACCTTCTCCCCACTCGCCACAAACCCCTTCATGAACCTCGTCCACTCCACACGCACCAACACCCACCACCCAGACACCGACAAATATCTTTCTTTGAACAATCTCAACGAGACGACCGAATCTCTCTCGCAGTGATCAACTTTTACGTCGTTCTCGTTGGTTTCAGCCAATCCATCCACACCACAACCGACACTCGCTCTCTTTCCCACAAATTGTTCGATCACAACACTGACCATGAGCAGAGCAGATTCGGAAATCACGCTTTCGTCTTTCTTAACCGACACTGGGAGTCTGCATTCGATGGGTTTGATCGCGCAGACGGAGGGGATCATGGAAGGAGGGCAGAAGCTCTCCCCACGCAACGAGTCGCACAACACGCTGAGCAGAAGCACAACACAGGTGGAGAGGAAAGAGAAAGGATTTGAATCAACAAACAGACTCCACTCGAAACACACAATGGACAGCAACACACTCCAAACACCGGAGCCTCTCTCACCGCCTCCCCCCTCCGCAAACAAGCGCATCGAAGCCTCGTCCAACCTCGCGCACGCCTCGTTCACCTCCCAACAGCTCACCGCCAGCCAAGAAACCGGAGAGAAGATCCACAACGGTTCGTCTGGCGACATTTCTTCGACATTCTCAGCCACACCAGCAAACTCCACGACAGACTCGCCACTCTACGGAAGCGACCATCAACGGAATACGTCAAACGAGCCGACGTCGTTCCGCACCCGTCGCGGATCGGTTCGGCCTTTATGCAGCCAACTTACTCACAGCGCGCACTCTTCCTTCTCAACCCGAACAGACAGCTCGAGCAGTCGGAGTCCCTTCCGAACGTCCCGCGCACGTCGTCTGAGGATTCTGGCCTCTTCTCTTCGGACGATGGCATGGATGGACTGTTCAAAAGTCGTTCGGCTCCTCATTTCTCGTGTCAGCACACCAACGTCAGTTTTGATTCGATCCTGCATTTCTTTTCATCTCATCGCTGTGTCTACCACAAATCAAAGCTGCACTCACTCCTCCACACTTTTCCCCACCACACCTCCAAAACCCATCACGGCTCCTCCGACGAGCTGTGGACGCCCGAAGTGCCCGAGAAGACCCAGCCGCCAGTCTCGCCCATCGGCTCCACGTCGAGCACACCTCCCACCGACCACAGCGCGCACGTAGGCCGGATGCGAGCGATGTAGTCGGAGCCTGTTCTGTAGGTGTTGGAGGGGGGCGGACTGGACGTCACGAAAAAAGATGTTCTGTCCGTCGGCGAGGAACGTGCCGACGTATTCGATGAAGAAAGCAAAGACATCCCAGACCATC
This sequence comes from Blattamonas nauphoetae, assembly GCA_033064195.1. NCBI lineage: Eukaryota > Preaxostyla > Oxymonadida > Blattamonas > Blattamonas nauphoetae. Next base: position 21,785 of record JARBJD010000331.1, read on the forward strand.
GAGGACATCCCGCCCATCCCTCAGCATGAATCACAGTACATCCAGCTGGACAACACACACTCCAAACGAGAGCGAGGCGCCCCACAACAGCCTCCACTCGACCAACCCCAGCTCGACGCAATCAGACTCTCTGCCAACCCCAACCGGCAGTCCTTCCCGCAGATGGGACGCAGCCAGATGTCGTCAAGCCACGGACACAGCCACCACAGCCAACAACAGACCGACCTTCAAGGCCTCCTCCTTCACAGAGCGGGCAGTACGGAATGGTTGAAGGTGTCTCGCCTCATTCGGGGATGATGCCTGGGAAGTCTCTCCTCCAACAGCAGTCCCTGGCCAGAGGATCGGCAAATGCACCAAACATGATTCCTCGTCCACTAAAGCAGCAGAGCTCGACAGATCAGAAGAAAAAAAGACAGAAGACGGGATCCGATGTGGGGTCTCTCCTTCGGTAGTTCATCATCAATTCCCTCGCCCCGTACTGTGGAAATGCGATGCTCTGCCTAGACAAATCACACAAGCTGCAAGTATTTCCGTATCCTTCCATCTTCACCATCACCAAGTTCTGCGACGGATTGGTCGTCATCTTCGACAGCATCCATCTTATATTGTTGTGCGAGGGACATAAGAAGCGCAAGAGTCTGAAACGTGCGAAGCAGCCACAGAGATCGATGCGGGTGTGCTCGAGACGAACACGCACAGAGGATTGAAGGAACTGATTGCAGTGCGAAAGAACTGAAAGATGGCGCAAGTCGTGATCCGCATAATGGAGCTGCTGCAGCTGATTGCGAACACTTCAGACGCAGCTGGAGAAGCAAACACGCCGCTCTGAAGATGTGTGCCAGCTCCGTGCGAGTGTGTGCCTGTTGATGCAGAGTGTGTGGGCCAGCTTGGATAAGAACGTGCTGAACAAGTGACGCGTTCTGGGCGGGTCGATCAAGACACTTCGGATGCTAGTTGAGCTTGTGAGGGATTCAGAGAGGATCCTTCTCGTTCCGAACAACACGCCAGACGAAGAATCAGACGTCGCTCATGCTGACTGATATACACTACCGAACTGTCATTGCCCGCCCCACATTCGGCTCCCCTCTTTCTTCGTCATGTCGTTTCTACTCTGCATCTCGACACGCCTTAGGATGCCGTCAAGTGTCCATGTTGATGGCTGATTCATTAATATGGATGTTATTCAGCTGAAACATGAGTCAGCAAAGACGGGTATACTCCTCTTCAACTGACAGCCAGATCAGGACACTCAAAAGGAGGTCGGACAGCATCCTCTCACTGCACGTGTCGGTTTGAGAGCTGTCCGAGAGAGGTGGCTGCAGGGATAGTGTAGCTATGTCGGAGAGAGGCTCTGAAGGAAATGACTGTCAAACAAGCATCTTTGACAACACATTTCAGACACTTCGTCGCAAATTCGTGTGAACTGCACTATGGTATTACTCAATCACTGTATCCTTCATTGAGCGAGCTCGGATGCGTGAAACTACAATCTGAAGACTCTCACCTTCTCAGGAAACACTGGTGGTGACTAATGAAGCTCTCACGCGGGCCAAGCTCATCACAGGTTGTAAAGACGATACGACGGACAACGGGAGATTTAGTTGCGGCTACAGACGTTCTGCCTACGTCCCTCTGGAATATGGCATCCCCAAATGTCTGACAGTTCAATGTCAGCTTTATGTTGATGAGACAAAGACAGACACAGCTGGATGCGGATCGAGGTCCACGCCATGACGATCGGTGTGAAAAGCAAAGAACTAGAGGGGCGACATCTCTGGATTCACTGTGATAGTCGTTTATCTCCCATCCTCAATGACCATTACAGGCGCAGACACAGCCACGATCCCTCGAATTGACTTCAAGTTTCAGTTGCCTGGACAGTGTAGTTTTTCATTTTACTCACTTCTAATAACCACATTTCACTTTTGCCTGTCACCAGTTCCCTCTTCGTTGACACAAAACACGTTTGTGGATCATTTGTCAACAAAATGAGTGATCAACCCAAATCAAAACAAGTTGACATCCAGCGACCAGAACCAATGAAAAACTAAACTTTTCCCCCAAGTTCCTGCTTGATGAATGTGGGACAATCAGGAATCTGTCAAAAAAAGGAGGAGTCGAGTCTCGAAAAAAAACACCCACTTCCTTCACAATGATAAGAGTGCTCGCAAACACCGATTTCGCCACCGCTGATGAATGACACGTAGGATCAATCTGGTGATGTGTCGAAGATAAGAGCGAAGCCTGCAATGATAGCTGAGTCTGGCACCACACTGACGAAGAGAGGACTCCCAACTATAATATCCTCATTCGCTCATTCCGTCGATTTCGAAGCAGGTCCCCGAGACAATCAGTCTGGACCTGACACTGACTGTGTCGAAGAGCACACGACCACATCATGGACAACCACTGTCCATACATGATCCTGACCATGATCCTGATTCTGCCCGTGTAGACAAGAACAGGATGCGGTACAGTCGGTCGGACTGTTGAGTAATTTGTAACTCGTCACATCAAACGTGCCACTGTAGAATTCTTTGTTTTCACGAAAATGAAAAAAGTGTCAAACCTCCGTCTAAGTCGTGTGTCGGTATTCGATGTTCTTTCAAAAAGATCATTCAGAATTTCATAGAACATTTCATACATCGTTGTTTTGCTCATTCATCACCTGTCTTTGTCATCGTGCTCTGAGAGAATGAGGAGAGTACTCAATTGGAAAAAATGAGACAATATTGGACGATACCGTGTCAACGTATTGTTGACCTATTGTGCTGTGCGCATTCAATGGTCTCATGCAATCAGCTTGCGAAAAACGACGAATCAGTCGAGGAGGAGAAAAATGGTCTACTTTCGTTGAATCTGAAACTGGAGTGCTAGACACGATAAAAGAGGACTAGATAAGAGATATATCATGAAATCAAACCTAAATTGTTGATAGAGAGTCTACAATAGCACATCGTTTGACGATCCAATCAACACACTGATATTCATTAGCAAGGTTGAAATCTCAAGGTATCCCTCTCTTTGTCAGCTTTCCTGTGTAACTTTCTCAACCTGAGGCCTATATATTGGTGTTATCCCATCCATTAGTTAGAACGGGATTTGAATCACAACTCTTTGTCACAGTCATGGACAAAAGTTCTCGGTTTTCCTGTCCAGAAACACTGAGTGGTGACATTTCGTTTTGGTTTTGTCGGACACTTCATCATCAAAAAAGAACATTGTGACGAGAAAAGCAGAGCAAACAGTTGTTTCGTTTTGGAGATACTGAAGAAAGAAGAGTCTGAAAAAAAGTGACAAAAATAAGCACCCAACCACAACCGACAATTTTTCACACTGTGAGAGGTTGGGACGAGATGAGATCATTTTTGCCGAAAGAAGTGAGATCCTACGACTCCTTCACGAGAAAAAGCGAACATTCGCAGAAAAAGTTCTACTGTAGAATGGTTCGTATTTCTCACCCACAAACTGTAGACCTCTCTACCAACCTCGATGCTTGGAGATGTCATGTCACCTCCACACATGTGAAGTTTCAGCATCGAACTCCTTTCCCAAATCGTCACACCAGACGTTGTCATTTTTCCTGCCGACCACTTTTGTCCATGACTGTCAACTCCTGTTTGACTACGAGGACGATGTCTTTTATCATCCAAATAACAGATTTAGTTTGAGACTTTAAACAATTTACTAATTCGACATACAATTTGAAAGTGTAGATTCCAAGATTGAGACAAGGAGTGAAATCAAAATTTGTGGATATTGGACAGATTCATCACACTTTAACAAACAATCATTGAAGAACTCTCAATTCGGATGATCAGCATTGAATCGAGTCTCAGGAAATCAGATGATTGTGTTGATTGGATCGTCAAACGATGTGCTATTGTAGACTCTCTATCAACAATTTAGGTTTGATTTCAGGATATATCTCTTATCTAGTCCTCTTTTATCGTGTCTAGCACTCCAGTTTCAGATTCAACGAAAGTAGACCATTTTTCTCCTCCTCGACTGATTCGTCGTTTTTCGCAAGCTGATTGCATGAGACCATTGAATGCGCACAGCACAATAGGTCAACAATACGTTGACACGGTATCGTCCAATATTGTCTCATTTTTTCCAATTGAGTACTCTCCTCATTCTCTCAGAGCACGATGACAAAGACAGGTGATGAATGAGCAAAACAACGATGTATGAAATGTTCTATGAAATTCTGAATGATCTTTTTGAAAGAACATCGAATACCGACACACGACTTAGACGGAGGTTTGACACTTTTTTCATTTTCGTGAAAACAAAGAATTCTACAGTGGCACGTTTGATGTGACGAGTTACAAATTACTCAACAGTCCGACCGACTGTAAGTGTGTCTCGAGTCAGCCAATATTATCTGGAAGTTTTTGACGTCTGACAGTGGACAGGATGAACCAGATAGGATAACGACGATCAATGATTTGTCAGGCTTGCAAGGAAGACGATGCAGAACAAAGTAAGTCGCTCGTTCGTGAACGAGGAGTTGATGAAAATAAGGCAATGCAAGAGGCCTGATTCAGGGTTCTCAATGGAGATGGAACGTCTGCTGGGATCAGAGATTCTCGAGAAGTTTATAGTGCCTCAAAAACCCGGATCCCTGTCAAAAACCCGGACTTTTTTTCCAAGATCGGTCCCACAGACAAAATTTCTCCGAACCCAAAATTTTTTGGGTCCCACTTTTTTTTTCGAAATGTTTGTCTCGACTCCAACTATCCATCGAGGTAGAAATCGAACCTCCTATTTAGGATCCCAGGACAGAGGTGCCTATTTAGGCACTTTTTTTGGCCCATTTTTTTGGCTCCAAAATAGGAGGTCCTTAACATTTAAGCTTGGAGGAGAAAAAATTCACGATCACATTTCTCCACGCCCGTTCAAAATTTTTCTTTCTCGTTTCGTTTCTGGTGGTTTGGGATGGTTTTCTCTCGAAATGACAATTTTTTGAAAAATGAAATATCCTGGGGGGACCTGGGTGAAAATTTAGGGTCAAAAACTGAGTTCCCTGTATATTAAGCTTAGGATCATGAAAACTTGCTTTGATCATATCTCCACAACCAGACATAGTTTCGACATGAAGTTTTCACCAATATGGATGTTTTGTTGGATAGTGTATTTTTCTGATTTTTTTGAAAAAATTCTCCCTGCGGCAGTTGAGATAATTTTGTGGGTTTTTATCCTGGGTGCAGAAGGAGAGCTGTCACTTGACTTGGGATGATGCTCCCGTCTCCAAATTCTGTTAAATTGGTGCAGACACATTCAGAATCGAATCCAAATGATCAAATTTGATAGAATCGTGCTTGGAGGGAGAGGAGTTGGGGGGGATTCTGAGAAAACCACGAAAAACACAAAAAACACCAAAATAGGAGATCTTCGAAAATTCTCAAAATTTTCTGAAAAATACACTATCCAACAAAACATCCATATTGGTGAAAACTTCATGTCGAAACTATGTCTGGTTGTGGAGATATGATCAAAGCAAGTTTTCATGATCCTAAGCTTAATATACAGGGAACTCAGTTTTTGACCCTAAATTTTCACCCAGGTCCCCCCAGGATATTTCATTTTTCAAAAAATTGTCATTTCGAGAGAAAACCATCCCAAACCACCAGAAACGAAACGAGAAAGAAAAATTTTGAACGGGCGTGGAGAAATGTGATCGTGAATTTTTTCTCCTCCAAGCTTAAATGTTAAGGACCTCCTATTTTGGAGCCAAAAAAATGGGCCAAAAAAAGTGCCTAAATAGGCACCTCTGTCCTGGGATCCTAAATAGGAGGTTCGATTTCTACCTCGATGGATAGTTGGAGTCGAGACAAACATTTCGAAAAAAAAAGTGGGACCCAAAAAATTTTGGGTTCGGAGAAATTTTGTCTGTGGGACCGATCTTTGGGAAAAAAGTCCGGGTTTTTGACAAAGTCCGGGTTTTTGACACACTATATGATTAATTCCACCGCTGTCCGGATCCCGAATGGGTGGATGACTTCTTTAAGTATAATAGAAGGCTCACGGCTTAACTTTCGTGCTTCAAGACGAGCTGGGGGTGAAGAGAGGTATTGATGACCCTCATCAATGTATTTCCTGTCGAGCCCGACTCATGGAGGCTTTTTCTCCAACTCTCTGAACTGGAGCTTCGTGTTGGATGCTCTCAACGCTCAAACGACGTCCTGACATCGTAATGTCGTTCCATGTCAGACAGAGGGAACATTTCGTGACGGTGATGGGCGAAGTACTTCTCCTTCTACGTCTCGAGTGTATCGCAAAAATGCAGAGTCGAAATATGATTCGATGATTCCTTCTGGACGAATGAAAACAGGCGCCAATGCTATTGGTGTACTGCCAAGATCGATGACAGGCGATGATGACGGATGTTTCTCCAGGGAGAGGTTGGTGAAGGTCAACGCTCTCATCAGCTTCTTCCATGTTCTCAACGGATTAACGGATCAGCCAGTACTGGTGTGCCTTCTAATTTGAGTCGCTGCTGGAACAATTGGAACTTCCCCATTTCAGGTCAACTTCGTGAACTTTATGTGTGCCTTTATTGATGATCTGGACTGATCGAATGAAACTGACATGTTTCGGAGTTGGATTGCCGCTGACTGGCGTATAACAATGAGTTGTTGTAAAGAATGAGGAGTAGTTCACCATATTGAATTCTTCACTGTCTCAGGACCAAGAAATGGTCATCGAAGCTGTACCCGGCTTCGTTGTTCCGACTATGACGCATGGCTGTTCATCCCCCAGCGTGACTTACTCGCGGGGAAATGGTGCGTCGTTCCGACTAAGACGCATGGTGGTTCGTCCTCCCCGGACGTGTCCGTCTCGCAACTAATGGTCATCGAAGTCAAGCCAGTGGAAGATAATACTGTCGAAGTGAACTGACGGAGTGATCTTTTTGCTTGCCTGGCGCTGTTCCCTATAAATACATGAAGTGGGAATGCTCAGAGCCCTAATTCGTTGAGAAAGATGTCTCATGGACTGATCTGCCAATTGTCGAGAGAAACAGGGTTCTAAGCCCTGGAATCCTGTCCGATCAGGCGTTGATTAACTCACGCCATTCTCGACTTTGAACTTGGAGATGGGAACTGCCAGGGAGTTGTTAAATGGAAATGAGACGATAGAGCGACCACAGATTTAAATCAGCATGACTTTAGAGCCGATGGGTGAGCTGTTCCAAAATGTGTCATCTCAAGATTTTAGGATGAATTAATCTGATGATCCCATTGCTACCAGGTGGTGATCGTTGCTTATTTGTGATCCAGAACGTCTCCAAGCTATCCAAGCGAAAATAAAGGAGCCGAAGATCAAGATGAGCCAGGTTTCACTAGGCAAATATATCGACTTCAGATTCACGAAGTTTCTCAGCGAGACGTGTATATACTGTCATTATTTGACGAGTTGAATTTGTTAACCTCGACGGAGAGTGGATCGACCTTGTGATGGGTTCAGTTCGGGTTTTTCTATGATATAGCCATTTTTCGCTCGACAAGACTGTTTTTTCGGCTGGCCGTCAGTGTATCGCTGAGTAATTCTGATCATTCGACTTCCCCAACCGGCAGAGGAGTGAATTGTGACCCGGATTTTGAGGTGCAGAGATAAGCACGTTGGAATGTTAACTTTCCCCTTCGACAGATACTCTACATTATATTGTCGGCTTTCTTTCCTTGAGAAGGAATCAGTTGCCTGCAGACTGGTTCAGATATCTTCCAAAACGTCATCTCGAGTAACAGTGTCATAGAATCTTCTGGGATCCTTGTCTGGCGTATAATCGACCGTGGTCACGATTTGTTGATCGCTTCGTGTCGAACAACATTGATGATACCATACAACGACTCCGTCTGGGCACTCGAGGCCGTTCGAAAATTCCTTAAATGGAGATGATGAGCCAAACGAACAATCACCTTCGTCGTCCAAGGAACAAGAGAAGTCAAACTCTCTCCTTCTCACGCCGCGTGCCTCGTCGCCTCAATAACTCGCTCCAATCATCATTCCACCCGCTACAAACACCCCACGTCTTGCTCCTGTCCCAGCATCGCCGCTCCCCCTCTCCACGCTCTCTACTCTCTACGAACTACTTCGCTGCTCCAGAATGCCTGTCAGAGCAGATGTGTCAGAAAATGCCGAAACATCAACCGAACCTGTCCCGTGACCAGGCGCCCTCAGTCCGACTGAACGTGCTGAACGAGATTCTGTCATCAGGATCACATCCAACGCTCTCGACACTCTCCGATTTGGAGTACACCCACACGTCACACGCGAAGATCCTCCCTCGGCTGGGACTGCACCTGCTCGATTATCTTTCGATGCTGTCCCGCGTCAACCCCAATTTCAGCTTCCTCCCATCCAGCCCTCTTTAAACAATTGTGCTTTCTCTCAACGATGGCTAGACCACACTCCTCACTGGCCATTCTCCTATTTCCTCCTTCACACGACATCGAGCCACTTCGACGCTGTCGCTCGCTTCCTGGTAAGCTCAGTTCCACTCCGGTGAATTTCTGGTCGCTCGGTACAACTGTGCTCCCTCCCTCGCTCGTTTCGTGTCTGCACTCCACGCTCCTCACGTTCCCCCACATGACACAAACAACACGTCTCTCTCGGAACAAGAAAACGAGAAGAAAGAAAAATGTTCGAACAAGCAGAAAGACGGAAAAAAGGAGCTGGAAGCAACGAAACTGGAAGCATCGAAAACTCTCAAGAAGGACAAGCGAATTACACGAAAGCACCGCAGTTACGGATTGTCGGAAATCTCAGGAATTCCCGTTCTACCTAAAAAACTAAAAGCCTGCCTCTCACAATGTCAAATCACTGCGCAGCTGCTTGAAGCCAACAGATCGAGATCAAGTCGATCCGGAAGTTCAAGTCCGCAATTGCTCGTTTGTTGCCTGCACATCGGTTGAGATGTTCCTCGTTGGCCTCTGCCTACCACTCGACCCCAGCTCGGCTCATTTCGACAGCGTTGGTGGGCGGAGGTCTAACTTCAGAAGAATCTTTTTCGGTCTCGACGATGTTTCCAATGACTTTGTCCTCATCAACTGTCCACTCTGTCACGCAGACATCGGATGGTTAGAATGAGGATGATGGAGCTGCCGCTTCACTTGATTGAATTTCATCTAGTTGTGTCTCTCTGACAGACATCTCGTTCTCTTTCCTCTTAACCACAGACTCTGGAAGTCTGATTCGTTGAACATCATCAGGAACAGATTGAACGTGAAAAGGCAGATGAGGAAGAACAGCTCGGGTTGGATGAAGAAGAAAGGAAACATCCCAAAGGAAAAGGAGGAGAGAGTAAAGATGGAAGAAGAGCGACGCGAGGCCGATTAGATTCAAAACGACTGAGCTAAACCATGTGAGATTCGAGAACAACACATCCGCTCGATACAACGACATCTTCATCGAATCCTCTCTCTTCGGGGGGAAAAGACAGCGAGGAGGAGAGACATCACGGTGTCTGGCACAACATCCACGATGCGAAGACGGCGAAAGTGTTGCGATCGCTGTTGGAGGTGGACAAAGATACTGTGGAAGGATCATTTGACTTCACGATATTTGGAGTGCCTCTCGTGTCATTCAATTCCTTTTCTGTGTCTGGTCACGCCCTGCTCGCCATCACAACCGAACAGCCAACCTCGTCCGTTTCTGTGAACTTCGAAGACATCACCCAGACAATTGCTGGGAAAGCGCGATGTGTTCATGTGACGTCATCCTCTCTTGGAACAGTCGTGACTCCTTCCACATTGGGCAGGATCGTTCACTCAATCTCAGCCTCTTTTGACTTCGTTGGATGCGACAGCTCTCTCACCTCTGGCCACCCATTCTTCGGGTTATCGCTGTTATTCTATCTCCTCCCTGTCCTCGGCTCTCGCCTCGGCACTCGCTCATTCACTCAGCACCGCGCTTTTCGTGTTGAATACAACATCTGCTTCTTCTTCCGCATCCGAAAGTGGAGCAAAAGTCTTCCCGTTGTGAAAGAGACAACTAGCTCGCTCTCAATCGAGGAGTGTTCATTTGGCTCACCGGAATCAGACACCCCACTCACTTCAGCCCTTTTCGACATCTCATTCAGCAACCCTCCGTGTTGAACTGACCGACACAGACACACTCTGCTTCACAACAATACGAATTGAGTCGTGCTCATTGACTGGTGCTCCTCTCCTCTCGCTTGTTCTCTCAGCAACCCAACATACGAATTGGGACCTCAATCTGAAAGGGATTTCGTTTGCAGAGGAATCATCGAACTCTGTTCTATCTGGTGCCCTCATCTTCATTTCTGGTACTTCGTTTGCGACGCAACTTGCTCTCTCTCGCTTCCCGCCAGTTTATCCAGTAACAGATGAAAACAAGTTCTGGTGAATTGATTCATCCACTTCAGTGGAATCGTCGCTTCTGGTGTGTCTTGTCGAACCTTGAAACGAGATTGATGTGGATGGGAAGAAAGGAAAGGACATCGGCCACTGCGGTCATTTTGGAGTTGCTTGTTCGATGATCGGAAAGGGGAATGGTCGAGCGAATACTGCTGACACTCTCAAAGTAGATCAACCTTCAAGACGAGACGAAGAGGGACGAAGCGATCGCTCTTCACTCAATCACACTCTCGATTGGACAGACAGGGCAACTCGTCGTCTCATCACTTTCCTTCGAAACAAGAATCGACTCTTAATCTCACTTCCTGATCACTCTCCACGCAGCTAGCTCACTCACTATCACATCCTGCTCCTTTACATCGTTCACTTCATCCACATCTCCGTCAATTCTTTCATCCACCATCCAACCCATCCAATCTGTGACTCTCTCCGACACATCCTTCGTCTCCTGCCACTCATCAGTTTCTGCACGATCTGGTGTTCTTGATGTGTCTCTCATCGAAGGAATCACGATCACATTCACCCACTCATGCGAAACGTTCACATCCTGCTCGTCTCCAAAAGCGACAGCCAATCTGATCTTCATATCACACCCATCTTTGTCAGTATCAGTGATTTCGTCGTCTCTTGACTTGGACTCGACAAAGACCTCAGACTCGTTGGCTGACTTAGCTGTGAAAGAATGAGAACATCATGTTCCGGTCCCGCTCTTCCTGCTTTTCTCGATATTTGGGGAAGAAGTGTTCATCTCGAAGGATTCGTGTGATGTATCGGTTTGTAGCTTCTCAGAGTTTTAGAGACAAATCACACAAAACGCACAACTGTCTCTTCACGATCATTCAAAGTGTGAACATTATTGGAGCTCTCACTACAAATCATTAGACACCAGTGTTCTCCATGTCAGCTCCCAAATTGTCGCTTCAATCATGTTCCATGTCATCTTTACAGTTTGCACAGGATCCAACCACCCCAACAACTGTTCTGGGAGCTTCACTCTTTGTTGTTTCGAAGACTAAATCGGTCGAATACGATGATTCTACATTTACTCTCTTCATGAAAGTGATCTTATTCGAAGGATTTCACAACCCAGTGTTGTGACACATGCAATTGGAACAGTCGCACTGACACAACTCTGTGAGATATGGAATGAAAAGATAGGGAAGCTTGTGCAGATTATTTATCATTGCAAGAGGGAGGTAAGCGTATTCTTTTTCTTCATTGCGAGTGGGGAGTTCGTTCGTATTGTTCTGCTTGTTGTGGAGGGCGAGTGGGGAGTTTGTTGAGCTTGTTGTTCTGGTTCTTCTTGTTGTTGAGGGCGAGTGGGGGAGTTTGTTGAGCTTGTTGTTCTTGTTCTTCTTGTTGTTGAGGGCGAGTGGGGGAGTTTGTTGAGCTTGTTGTTCTGGTTCTTCTTGTTGTTGAGGGCGAGTGGGGAGTTTGTTGAGCTTGTTGTTCTGGTTCTTCTTGTTGTTGAGGGCGAGTGGGGGAGTTTGTTGAGCTTGTTGTTCTGGTTCTTCTTGTTGTTGAGGGCGAGTGGGGGAGTTTGTTGAGCTTGTTGTTCTGGTTCTTCTTGTTGTTGAGGGCGAGTGGGGGAGTTTGTTGAGCTTGTTGTTCTGGTTCTTCTTGTTGTTGAGGGCGAGTGGGGAGTTTGTTGAGCTTGTTGTTCTTGTTCTTCTTGTTGTTGAGGGCGAGTGGGGAGTTTGTTGAGCTTGTTGTTCTGGTTCTTCTTGTTGTTGAGGGCGAGTGGGGAGTTTGTTGAGCTTGTTGTTCTTGTTCTTCTTGTTGTTGAGGGCGAGTGGGGAGTTTGTTGAGCTTGTTGTTCTGGTTCTTCTTGTTGTTGAGGGCGAGTGGGGAGTTTGTTGAGCTTGTTGTTCTGGTTCTTCTTGTTGTTGAGGGCGAGTGGGGGAGTTTGTTGAGCTTGTTGTTCTGGTTCTTCTTGTTGTTGAGGGCGAGTGGGGAGTTTGTTGAGCTTGTTGTTCTTCTTGTTGAGGGCGAGTGGGGGAGTTTGTTGAGCTTGTTGTTCTGGTTCTTCTTGTTGTTGAGGGCGAGTGGGGGAGTTTGTTGAGCTTGTTGTTCTGGTTCTTCTTGTTGTTGAGGGCGAGTGGGGGAGTTTGTTGAGCTTGTTGTTCTTGTTGGTCTTGTTGTTGAGGGCGAGTGGGGGAGTTTGTTGAGCTTGTTGTTCTGGTTCTTCTTGTTGTTGAGGGCGAGTGGGGGAGTTTGTTGAGCTTGTTGTTCTGGTTCTTCTTGTTGTTGAGGGCGAGTGGGGGAGTTTGTTGAGCTTGTTGTTCTTGTTCTTCTTGTTGTTGAGGGCGAGTGGGGAGTTTGTTGAGCTTGTTGTTCTGGTTCTTCTTGTTGTTGAGGGCGAGTGGGGGAGTTTGTTGAGCTTGTTGTTCTGGTTCTTCTTGTTGTTGAGGGCGAGTGGGGGAGTTTGTTGAGCTTGTTGTTGTTCTTGTTGTTGTTCATTTTCTTCTGTCTCTCCTTCAGGTTCAGATCGCGATCCGTGGCAAGTTGTTGGCTGAAGCTGACTCTGAATCCTACATCAGTTTTATCTGTTTCTGCAAAATTCGCGAGTTGAGATCTTACGCTCGTTCAATATCAATCAGTCGTTCTCTCATCGAATGCTCGAGCAATCTGCGATGAAAGAGAGGGCATCTCATGGGTTGCTTCTTTCCGTTCCCATCGTCTGGAGAAGTGTTCGTGGACCGGATCAAATCTCTTTCCGGATAGTTCCTCGTGGTGAATCGCTCTTGGTGGAAAGGATGGAAATGATGGAAGTGATAGTGGGAAGGAGAGATTCGTGGGAGGAGGAAGAGACACGGACGAACGAGTCGAGATCGACGAACAGGCAAGACGTGCTTCAGATTCAGTCTCCCAAATATCCATCTCATCCATGACATCCATCAATCTCTCATTCTCGTCCCCCACATATTCGCTCACTCTCATCATTTTCTCGCTTCTCACATCATCGAGATCCATGCTTCGTTTCTGCTTCACAATGAGATCGTCGATTGTGCGGTGAGTGGACATCTTTACGATTGGGTGATACCTTGGATGTGGATGAAGAGTTTTGAATTCATGAATCAATGATTGGTAGTGGTAGTTGGTAAGTATGTCAGGAGCATTCATTGAAATCAGAAAGAGAGATTCAAGGGCGGAGCTGGAGAGAGACGAACGAAAGAACGTCTTAATCCGATTCGTCCGACTGAAGCCACGTTCAGCCTCGACAGATGTTGGAGACACGAGCAAGCAGATTTGACTGAGGATGGATAGGCGTGGATAGAGAAGGGAGTCAGTTTGGGAGTGGATCGTGGAGCACCATCTCTCTCCAAAGGTTCGAATCGTTTCGTTTTCTACTGTGCAAGAATCTACAAACGAATCAAATTCCGTATCCATCGAAGTTGAACACGTATCGTTGAAATGGATTGAATACGTTTCACAGAGAGAAGCATACGCCGTTCTCGCGAGGCTTGTATCTTCTTTATCGACACAGAAGAGGTCGATGAAGTGTCTCCATTCCCCCATCGACATCTCCTCCGCGAATTCAGTCTCCAGATCGGAGAGAAACATCATGGAAAGGTTTATCTTCGACAGAAGTGTGTCTCCAGCTGTCCGTAGCGTCTTTGGAGAGACCAGTGAAAGGAGAGCAGAGGGGTTGTTCAGTTCGGACAGGTGGGCGAGAGTTGATTGCAGCTGATCGTTCAGGTCGAAGAGTGACAGGCTTCGGCGCTGAACAATTTCAGTGAGAGAGTGAAATGGAGAGAGAACTGTTTTGAGGAGAACCAGTGTCGAGCGAAATCGCTTCGTCCATTGTTGTTTGAGCCGAATCTCTTTTCTTTTTGTCAACGACGTAGTTGCCAGAATTTTGGTGATGGATTGATAGCAGGCGAGAGCGTGTTCGGTAGTTCTAAAGATCGAATCCCATCTTATGCGATGGATGAGAGGAAGCGATGTCTTTCTTTCTTTGAGTCGCTTCTGTAAAGTCACCAACAGCCGTCGACGGTGCGGACTTCGTTTGATGAAAGAAGCACAGTCTTTCAGAATCTCGATTGCTCTTCTGAATTCAGAATACTGAATGCGATGGAGGGTTCGGTTCAGGACGATTTGGATTCGATGAGCGAAACAATGAACATGAATCCCTCTAAACCCTGCGAGTCTAAACCGTCCCAGAAACCCGTCGTTCTCTCCTCTCATTGCACTGTCACCATCCGAGGAAACAGAAATGCAATGGTGTAGTGGCAACTCGTTTTTCTCGAGAGTCGATCGAACAGCGTTAAGAATCTGTTCGCCAGACGATGTTGAGATGTGAGGGAGACCAATTGCTTGACGACTCAGTTGCTCATGTCGATCGAAAAATTTGAGAATAATTATGAGATGGTTGTTTGCCGAGATATCTGTCGATGAATCAATGATGACTGAGTAGAATGGACGGTTGGTTGAAAGGAGGGAACGATTGAAGGCGAATACTTGAGACATGATGGATAAAGCGTTTTGGAAGGAACGATGCGATTGAAATGTGCCGACAGATGAGGAAGGAATATTCGCTGAGCGATCGAACTCAGCAACGAGTGATCGATGATGACAGATTGGTAGATTATGTTTAGAGATGTAATGGACAGATCTAAATAAATTGGTGATCAGGATGTGGGAGAGATGCATTCGAGAAAGTGAGTTTTGAGTTGGCCCACTGAGTATTGCCTCTTTTGATTCAGCATTTGCATGAAGGTTTGTTTGAGTGTGTTTAACCAGGTTCGAGAGTTTGATACTTGTCGAATATCGCGTAATAAATGATTGGTTTTTGAGACGCTTGTTTTGATAGAATTCCGAGCATCTACAACAGAGAATCCCTTCCCCATCAACTTGCTTAAAGAGACCTTTCTCAGTCGGAAACATGTTTTCAAAGTCCTTTATCAACCTTGCCTGTTTCAAATCATTGATGGAAGAAAGAGGAGGATGCGAAATGGAGAAGTTTGGATCCATCGAGAAAAATATGGGAATGTGATCAATCCCGGATCTCGTCTTTATGATGAAATTGAGACGAATGCTCCAAGGAAAATGATCACATGAATTATATCAACAAGAAAAAGAATGAATCTGAATGAATTGAGGAAGTCGGCTCTGTGGGTGGAAAGCCCTGCACATGAACCATAGTTGCAGTTAGTGGAACAATGAGAATAGGAACAACCAGAGCATCATCATTTTCGTTGACATAAGACTGACTAAGGACGTACTTTTTATTATCCTCATCGTATTCATAAATGTGAACTGTGATGTTGAGGATCTTCATTGTTTCTTCCATATCTGATGCAATATCAAATCCAGGATATTTTTTCAAGTGTTCAGTTAATTGATGTGGTTTAAGATGTGTAAGATTCTTGCACTTAGCAAATAATCGATGAGCTTCAGCATTTCGAATATCTCGAGTTAATCTTCTCTCTGGAGTATCTGGAAGTGTTTTGTGGGATACAGCTTGAAAGAAACAGATATTGTATGGAGAATCAACGTACTTAATATTGTGTGTCTTCATGTGGATGGTGAGTAAAGCATTTGCTTTTCCTGCAACTGGAAATCGATAGACAGCAACCAATAGAGAATGAAACGCGATAAACATTGACTTGGTATCCATTAGTGTTCTCTCTTGTGATTCCTTGATCAGATTGATTGCATATTTCGAATACTCAGCGACGTCTGCCTCATTACGAATGACCGTTGGGAAACTCTTTGATGTGTTCTCCAATTCTGGTCTGAAATCATTGTACGTTGTCTCGTTACCATCTTTTCTCTCAACGATCTTTCCAAAGTCAATACTGATCTTGAATGGATGATCCTTCTCTTTTTCATACACAGTCCTGATAAATGTAGTGATTTCCTCAACGTTCTTCAGATGATTGTGGAAGTACAACTGATATGGTTTTCCATTGGTAGTTTCTTTTTCGATCTCGTTCTTTTTAAACTTTCTTCGTGCACTCTGTAAACATGAATTGAATGCGTTTTTGTTTCGTGGTTCAGCAAGTAGGATACATTCGTTAAATCCATTGAATGACTTCACATCCTTTGATTCCATTCGTTCATTTTTCTTTTGAATGATCAACAGATTCTTCATCCAATGATCCATAAGCTTCTCTTCAATTGACTTTAGTTTTCTTGTGATCTTGAACACTTGCTTCTTCAGTTCAGTTTCGTTAATTCTTGGATGAGCTTTCATATCGATGATGATGATATTGTGATCCTCTTCATTCATCATTGCATTGTTGTTCTGTTCATTCTGTTTGTGAATCGCTTGTTGTTCTCTTTGTTGTTCAATTTGTTGAATGTAACTCTCGATATCACTATCACCAATATGCTTTGTTGGTCCTTCGAAGTGAACATCTGGATTCTTGAGCATTGATAGGAGATATGATCTTTGATGTTTGTAGTTTTTACTCTCGGGATTGTAGTGTCGATCATATCCATGTTTATCCTTGAAGTCAAACGTGGTGTTCGGAAATAGTTGTTTAATTTTGGTGATGTAATTTAGTACAACTTTTAGAGGAGATTCCATTTTAGTCGAATTAAAAAATCCAAAAATAATAAAAGTTAAGTGATTATTCTTGATGAGCTCCAAAACTGTACAAATTTTTCTTTCTCCTAGTTTTTTTCTGAAGACATAATTGTGACTTTGCGACTGTTGACATTGGTGAGGACAAAAACACGTGAAGGTTAGTTCCATTTTGCGTTCGTGAGAGTTTCCTTAAGACAACCCGATACTCCTTTGGGGATCATTCTATCGTGATCCTACTTAATGACTAACACTGGCGAAGTCCTTGAAGGAATAAGCATTGGGTGGGCATGATTTACGGTCACATCTAAGTGATGCCAACATGAACCCCGGAGCGGATTTATTAAATCCACCGTCTCCAACACAACCTCCAAGTAGTTCTACGCATTAATCACAAGGGCACCATTTTGCCTGAGCATCAAGGGAAATTACGTCGAGGTCTCACACTTGAACATTTTGGACCTACTCTTCATATGCGAAATAAAAAATCCGAAAAAAAATAAATTGGCCTTAATTTTGAAAATTCCCATAAGTCCAGATAATGTTGTCAGATCACTCTAGAAACATGATAAATGTACTTGCCGTGTCGATATTGACCTTGTTGGTACAATTTTGGGTGGTCACAAAAATAAAGGTCAATTTTTAAAAATTCATTTTTTTTTATTCTCTTTGGAGTTACTTCATCGAGTGGTGGACTTTTCAAAAATGAAAATCAAATTTTGACCTGGGGCACCTAGTCCACCTGGGTCACCATTTAGTCCGGAATAATCAATGAGGAGAAAAATAATCGATTCGTCATTATTGATTCGGAGATTCGTCGATGGAGTTCTTCTCTGTCTTTCCTCTCAAGTGAGGTTTTCTCTTTGCTCTGAACCATTCGTCAAGTCTCGCTTTGTATACTTTATCATCACCAATCACTCGATAGTGAAAAGGAATGTGTACTTTCTTGTACTCATCAATGAGTTCACAATTATGCTTTCTCAGTTCGTTTTCAACAAAAGATTGAGTGTAATGCTTACGCTTCATCTTGTGTGTTCTGACTCCTTTCATCCATTGTGATGGTTTGATTCTCCATTCAACTCCTTCATGAAGATATTTCACTACTGACTCTGATGTTTTGTATTCACCAACGAGTTCACAATTCTCACTGTGTAGTGACTCAATGAATTTTTCTTTATTGCAACAGTTATCGAATCTGTGATACATGTTTGGATTCAGATGTGGTCTTGCTCCTTTAATGAAAGCAGGAATGTAAACTCGATAAATCTCATCAGGTTTATCTTCACTCGCATAATCGAAAGTACCATGTGCCAAATATGAGGTTCCAGAACGATTCAGAACTGGTTCGGTGATTAGTATTAATTTTTCATTCTTTAGAGTCTCGTTAAGTTTGTTTGGTGTAAGCTGATTCGTCATTTAATACAAAATAAAAAAATCAGATAATAAAACAATTAACGTTTGTTTTGTCAATGAATGAAAAAAACCCTTTAGATTTAAGTTTGCTAAATGGGGTCACTTTTTTGACTAAAGAATTGAATTTGAACCCAAAAAAGGTATCCACCAAAATGCAAGAAAACAAGTATTATCCGGCATTTCGGAATCATAGCTGATTGTACTTTAAAAATAATACTCTGTTCAATCGGAATTGAGAATCACTATTCAGTTCCCAGTATTATAATTCCCGGACTAATTGCAATATAGGAGCCTATCGATATTCTTCTTCTATACTACTGAAGTGAAGGTGGTGTTCGGGCAGGCCAGATTTCCTCCAAGATTCGCATCCAACATTGTCGTCCCACTGTCGTGATTCGAGCTTTCGTGGCACGCAACACCCAATTATGTTTTGCTGTTGCAAACTCCCAAACCTGTTCTGGTTTTCCCAAATTGGAGTCCGGTTGCTGGAAGTGGGCTCAGAAGTTGAGCTAGTTGGCTGGAGACACGGGCTGTGGTGAAGTTCGGAGTGGTTTCCAACAAGTGAAATTGTTGTAGAGATCAGTGGGTGATTCCTTGCATGCTATTTCTCATGATCGGCATGGATGGACCAGGAGAGAATCATGACACAAACATTGTGAGTTTCCGGCAATTCATCACTAGTGGGCAGGGAGACTCTCCAAGCCTGCAACACATTTCTGAGGTGAAAGTTGAAATTTCGTGATTGAATTGCATCATTAATTTGGTAGATCATGACTCTTTGCAATCTGGAGAGATGGAGCAATATATCCGAATTGTGGAGGAGAGATGGCACGAGATTCGGAAGGTGGATCAGAAAAGTGAGCAGTGGCATGAAAGAATCAGAGAGTAACTTCGAGGGAGGCCAGAGATCGAGTGTCGAGGATCTATCTGAAGGATAATTAGAAGAGAAGGCTATAATGAGAAGAATTAGAAAAAGGACAGATTAACCATGCCAAAATAGGACTGAAGAGTGTGATCAAGTGAAGAAATCTCGAAGATAAACAAAGAATTGAACAACGAATGGAAACCAGTAGAATCTATCACTCAAACAGTTCAAATTTCGTAAAAGAATAGGCCAATGAGATCCTTAGTGACAAAATTGAGATAATTGGAGACAATTAGGCGTGATTTGACCTGATCTTCACGAGGATCTGAATGAAGTTTTATTGTGGGATGATTCATCTCGAGTTTTCAATGAAACTGATTGAAAACTAAAATTTACACGGATATTTGGTCTTTCACTTCGGAATTCTTAGGCATGGCTGACCGGCCAAAAGTGCCGGTCAGTGTCACTCCAGAATTCTTCAAAGGGTCGGATCTCATCTGATCGTTAAATCACATGCTATGAGCAAGAAGCGGGCAAATTAGTCAATATTCATGTCAAGATTAACTTACTGAAACAGTTTGGGCTCGTTATCTACTCGTCCGATGCGGCTTCAGAATTCAATGGACCTTTCCTCTCCACACTATCGAGATATCTTCGCTTATGAGACAAAGAGACAATAATCCAAGTGACTGTCTGACTTTTCAATTGTTTTTACTGTCTTTTAGATTACTATCGTTCCACAATTTGACCATCTTTTTCAATCATGTGATCCATTGGACATCAGACTGATCCGAACACAATCTACAAAACAAAGTTCCATAACTCATGTCAGAACCGGTATGTACTACTTTCTTTCTTAATCTGACAGATCGAAAAGGAATTTTACATCCCAACCAACAATTTTCACTCAGCTTACAACAGTTTCTTGTCATAGTCTGACACTTGTCGGAGCACGACGAGGACAGGTTGGGACTGAAACTGTCAACAAGCACCACCTCGTCAAGAACTGCGAGTCGGACCAGTTGATGCGCACAGTTGTGACTGACAGCCAAGTCGACAACCAGCCTCCTCTCTCACAGGACGATCTAGTCCGTCATTCCTTGAACGACACCACTCCATCCGAGCAGACCTCGTCGTCCTTCAAAGGCTCCATCATCATCCACCGCAACGCTCCTCGTTCGATTGCC
Source organism: Blattamonas nauphoetae (assembly GCA_033064195.1). Lineage (NCBI taxonomy): Eukaryota > Preaxostyla > Oxymonadida > Blattamonas > Blattamonas nauphoetae. The sequence goes on from JARBJD010000331.1 coordinate 42,164, forward strand.
AACCAGCTCTCCAACTCCCTCCTTCTCCTCACTCCAAACACCAGCTGCAGACCGAAAGTCAGTACCATCCCCAGCCTCATCATCGAAAACGAGGACGTCGAGTGCAACCACGGAGCGACCTGCGGAGAGCTCGACAAGTCGCCCCTCTTCTTCTTCAGCACCCGCGGCATCGGCGACATGGAAGCCCTGGCCATTCTTGTCAAAGCGTTCAGCGACGAAGTGCTGTCGAAGATCGTTCTGGGATACACGTTGACAGCCAAGCAACACGGCGAGAAGGCGCGTCTGCCGTCCTTCATCCGGTCGCTCTTCTTCGCCTCATTCGACTTGAGTGTCACTCTCCATCTCGAACACCTCAAAGAAGAGGCAGCACAGAAGCTCATCGAAAAGGCCGAGCAGGAGAAGAGACGCCAAGCTCGCCAGCTCCACGCCTTTACGTTCGATCCGGACAAAGAACCAGCCTCGCCGTTCGACACAGCCACCACTCTGAAGGAGTTCCCAGCCATCATCCACCCACTCACCAACCGCCCTGTCGTCTACCTCGACAACGCAGCGACAACACCCCGCTCCACAACTGTGTTCGACCGCCTCCGCCACTTCGACAAGTTTCAAAACGAGAATGTGCACCGTGCTGTGCACCATCTGAGTGAGGAGGCCACGCGGGAATACGAAGGAGCTCGGAAGTCCATTGCTCGCTTTGTGGGAGCCGAGAAGGATCGGGACATCGTGTTCACGAGCGGGACCACAGACAGCATCAACACGATCGTCAATTCGTTCATCATCCCAACGATGCGCCACTGGATCGAGTCCACCGACAGAAGCGACTTCGTCATTGTGCTCACTGAGCTGGAGCACCACGCGAACATTGAGCCTTTGCAGATGGCCCTAAACATGACCGAAACAGACACTTCTTCTTGACGATCTTCTTCTCCCCAACGAAGATACAGACACACCTCTCGGAATGGACAGGTTCACTGTCTTCTATGGGAATGTGAAGTTGAGAGAGTTGATCTCCCCACAAGTTAAATTTCTACCCATACCTGTTTTTAAATGTGTCCGAGTCTAAAATGAGAAAAAATAAGAATGATACGATTGGATGGAAGTGATAAGAATTAAATTCGAACATTTCTGAAGAAGATGCCTGGAAACACAAGTCGTTTCTTCGAATCTCCGCTCAAATTGAATTGCCTTCGGAATAATGGTAACTCTCGATTATGGGTTCCAACATTACTCCGGTCAGTGACCGTCAGTGCTTTTCGATGAAAACTGACCGGTCAGTGCCGGTCAGCCATGCCTAGGAATTCTGAATTATATCCAAATTTGAACAGTAGAAATTTTCTGAGATCAAAAAAGCTGAGATCGATGAGATCAGTCTCAAAGGTCTGATCATCAGTGTGGGTTGTGGCTGCGGTGGGAGGGTGCCCTCGTTGTCTTCTCCGATGGGCGAAATGGGCGGGTCGGGAAGGGTGGGATGGGCGGCTGGTGTGGTGAGAGGCAGGAACGTCTGCTGAGAGAGTGTGGGTCGCAGGAGAGTACTTGGTCGTTTGAGCATCGGGACAGGACGATCCATCGTGCCTGACTGCTCTGTACTTATCGTCGAGCTATTTCTCGATGGAGGGGAGAGTTGTCCAATGAAAGAGGATTCATGGACTCGAACATATCTGTTAAATCAGGGAAAATGATATTCAACACGATTGGAATGGCGATGAACGTAGTTAAGAACTCGAAGTGAGGGGGTTATGTGTCGTGTAGTCTCGACAGTATTAAGGAAAGATATCGAGGAATGGAGGATTTTGAGTCGTTTGGTTATGTTAGTGAATCCAGTGTCGCATTTGCATTAAAATACAACGAGTTTTTCAGAGATTTTTGCTACGTTGTGTGGAGATTGTCTGTAGACGAGGTAATCTTTTGATAAATGAGTGGTGGTGATGGAGAAGAGGTGCCAGATGGTAAATTAGACATCGACGATCTTAAATACTGAGAGAGAGGTGGAGTTGAATTTAGATACCCATTCTTTGAAAAAGTGTTCTGAACAATCCCAATCTGATGCAGATAGCCTAATTGTTGCGACTCGTTTTTAATACGCTTCACTTTGACTCATAGCCGAGATATGAAGGCTCTCATATTTTTGTCTGAATTTAGCCGGTTTAATAAATAAAACCGGTTTTGTGGAGGGTCTATCATATGCTTCGCACTTTCCTTCAAGATAGAGGTTGAGTGGGAATTGGGCGATTCTGGTCAGTTTGCCCTCTTCTCGAATTTGGTGTCCTGCGTTTTGAATACTGATGATGAACGTGTTCGTGGCATTGTCTGGAATCGAACACACAATTCCCTTCTAAACAAGGCTGGTGAGTGACGTGACAGTGCGTTTTGGAACCACAACCTTGGAATCTTCAATGTTAATGTCGTTGAGAATCAGGACACCGATATCAGGATCATACACCTCCATTTTGGTCACTCTGATTGCTCCCTGGTTAACAATGACCGCGGCCGCCTTCCGATCCCATCCGGTGAGATTGACCTTCGTTGATAGCTTCGAAAATGGGGTGGTTGAGGACATTTGAAGAGGTCGAAAGACGACTGGGGAATCCATGGCAAGTACACCAAACTGTTCCACACGAAACACATCGTCTTTCTTGGTGCCATCTGGGGTTCGAGACGAGGATATTTGAAAGGGAATTCTGGAATCAAACGAACGGAGATACACCCACATATCAGCGTTTTTGTCGCCTTTGATCACAATTGTTCCGTGACCAGTCAAACCATAGTGATCTGTGTTTGGTGTGAGGACGTGATCGTCAAGGATCATCGTGTATTTGATATCTTCAGCTGGCGACTGTTTGAAAGGATCGGCATTCGAATCGAATGTAACCTCCCCGTTCAGTTCGGCGTGACCTTGAATCACGATCTCGGTGACGTCAATCCACTTCGCGTGGTTGATTGCCATTCCTAACGAATGACATGCTGTTTTGTCTGTAAAACAGGTCTTACTTTGTCCTCCGAATTCGAGGAAGATGGTATCACCCTCGGCCGAGTAAATAAAAGTCGTAAGGATGAGGAGAATCATGATTGATATCGATTTAAATGCAATCGACCCATACTTGTTTGACTTTATGTCGTCACAAACGATGAAGTGGACTTTTGTTTCACAAAATGTGAGGTCAATGGGGTTTTAGGCTTGGCTGACCGGCACTGACCGGTCAGTTTTCACCGAAAAGTACTGACGGTCACTGACCGGAGAAATTCCGGAACCCATAATTTAGAGTTACCATTTCTCCGAAAGGGATCGAGGGGAAATTGAAATTCGAGTCAATGACGTGAGTGTCAGTGTATTTTCTTCTTGAAATGAAATTTAGGAATTATCGTCAGATCAATCACATGATTTCACTCTTATTTTCAGACTTTCATGACTCATTTGATCAGAAAAAACAGGTATGGGCAATTGATCTAAGTCATTTCTCGGATCTCACTGAAATAGTGATCGCGGAGATCCAACCTTCGTTGAATGAACGAATCATCGAATGGACCGTGGTTCAGTCTGTGTTTTCTTTTCACTTCAGTTCATTTTAGAATTGGATGGGAACACAATATTTGAATATCAGGAAGTGATTGAAAAGCAAAATTCTGTTCCTTCAGCCATTGCGGTGCGAGCAAGATACATCAAAACGAAAGCTCCCTTCCAGAAGGGACGCATTTTGTTTCTATGCAGACACGTGGACGACAGTGGGGGGATTTGTCGGTATATATCAAGAAAAAGCACTTGGGATCCTCGTCAAATTCATCAATATAAAAACAAGAATCCTGAAAAACAACAACAAATTGCAGTTTATGATAAGTTCACACAGTTTGAACATAAACTGTACAAATTCTGTTCACGGCACACTGTTTCGTACAATGCAGCAGGTTCTGATGACTTTCGAGACCTGGCAAACGAACTAATCCAAGTTGGAAAACGGTCAAACCACCAAGAAATCAGTCTCTGCAAAAAAACGCTGAATCGACGCCGCATTCAGGACAGATTAGGTAAATTTGGACAAAAAGTTATTCTTGATGCACTGACGGCAAGACGCGGTCTTTGTGGAAGCGGTGTGATTGATGGTGGAAAAGTTGGGCCTCTTCATTTTCTCCTCGCGATTTTTGTGGCCCCTCAGACAACTTTTGAGCCTCTACTTATCCACACATCTAATGCGGAAGATGATTTGAATGCCTTGTTCTATGCCAATTTTGCCGCGGAGAGTTCAGCTATTCTAATCAAACATGGGATCAAAGTTATTGGATTTGTTGCTGACAATGCGATTGCTCTCCAAAATGGGCTCAGAATTGTGGATCAAATTGACCGAACTCCTCAACCAGAAGCGCTCCAACAAACTGTCAAACAAACATCGACACCTCTGGTAGGCCGATGCCACAATCACCTATTGGACCTTGCGTGGACTGACGCTAAGCTATTCTCACCTCACCTCAAAATCATATTGGAGACTCTCCACAACTGCACACGTGTATTTCCTCCGAATGTATCGAAACAAATCGGTTCATCCCCACCAACTTTCTCCCCAACTCGATGGCTGGATGAGATCCGGCCAGTCTCATGGTACTCTGCTCACTACACAGCCTTTCCGACTCTATCAGATTCTGAAGTTCAATTCTTTAAGGAAATTTCAGAAATTCAAAAAATCTTGCAGCCACTGTATCAAATGAAGAATAAGTTCGGAGAGCGATCCTGTGTCATTTCCAATGTGTTTCCAATCGTTGTCCGGACAATGCAGACAATTTTACAGAACCTTGCAGACTCACCGACTCGATGGAAAGAGATTGGTGATGTTGTCATTGACTGTCTCTTTTTACGATTCTTCTGCAATTCAACTTCATCACTGATGCTATTCTGCTACTCTCTGACAAGGGAAGGACGAGATTCCTACCACACCGACTGTTCCATTCTCAGCTCCTCCCTCGACGTACCAAGTCCCTTTACACCGCTTGACCTCGTCTTTGACGAGATAGACACAGAACCCGAATGGATTGATCTGTGCGAAGACGATCAGGAGACACTATCTGATGTTGAAATGAGAGGACGAGCTGCACGAAGGGAGAAATGAAAGGAGAGACAACGTGATGCACAAGTGCTGAAATCCACCTCTCCAGAGATTTGTGACATGCCCCCCATCCTCCCAACCAAACGAGCCCATTCCGGAGAAGATCCCATCTCTGATGTCCTTTTTGATGGTCCTGTCCCATCGGCGACGAAAGTTAGCAAGGAACAAACACACACCATCGCCACCTCTCTTCCACAGCTTCTTCCACTTCATCCACTCTCATCTCTCTATATTCCACGAACAGGTCAACTCTCCATGACCATGTTCACGTATCCACGACCAAAACACTCGATTGAGGCAACACCGGAACCTCAGATTCCACAAGCCACTCAAAGTGTCATCAATACGGGACTGTCCGGTCAAAATCCGCAATCTTCGTCTAATCCCTCACTATCAACTCATGTTTCCCCCATCCGTCCACCTTCGCACCATCCAATCACTCAGAACAGAAAAGCACTATTCGGCACTCTCATCTCAGAAATTGTCTACTCACCTCCTCAACGACACATGAGGGCAGTCAAAACTGGGTTTCAAATCCCTAGCATTGCAACATTGGGTGACGATTCTCAATCAGAAGAAGTTCTGCCAGATGAACTTCCACATTCTCCGAGTCTTGTTCTGTTATCGAATCTTCGGTCCTTCCACACAGAAATTTATGATGGATTCACTATGACTGCACACTCTGTATTTCGGACAATTCCCGCAAGTTTGGCAGAGGAATTTGATGTATGGCTCAATCATGAAGAGGCACACTCGGAAAAGATTACAGTTGACAGATTTCAGACGTTTTGGAGACAATATCGGGATTATTCAAAAGCTGAAGCTCTCTGTGACTGTGCGCTCACAATGGGAGCTATGGTCGCGTCGGAAATTGAATGTGAGAGATATTTCTCGCATATCAAGAGAACATTCTCTCCTTCCCGCAGAAGGATGCGACCTGAGCAGATACTCCATGAGCTGGCCGTGGCATTTCACAGCAAGTGAATCATTGAGTAGTTCAAAGTGTCTGAGGCAAGTCCTTAAGTTTCACACCGTGTAGCCACTGGTTCCATTCCTGGAGACGATAATCATTATCATTCACCATCTTGTTTTCTAACTTTGACGTGTTTTATTGACCAGAGTTTTGGTGAGGTAAAAAAAACTTGGTTTATGAAGTATTGACACTCCCTAAAGACTCCCACACGATCACATCTGCACTCGCAAACAGGAAGAGTATTTTTTGAGGCTTATCCCCAAATCCCACAAGAGTTGTGTGGTTATCTACCGACACAATCATTTCCTCTTCGCTTTTTACCTTTTGAACCCTTGCTAGGATGTACTGTTCGATTGGCTATTCGTTTCTCATCGGCTGAGGGACCATCTTTGGGAGGGTGCCCGTGTCTTCAAATGCAATGCATTTTTGCTTCTGTCGATGGCATTCTCGGAGAGAACCACTTGAGATGATTGGAGCGAGTTTGTCGCGAAGTAGGAAGCAACATTGATAACTCCACCAGAGAGACCGAATTGGTGGCCTGACACTGAGTTGGAGAGAATGAAGTTGTGTGTGATGAAGACAAACCGCGAGTCCCCTTCGAGTCCTGTTTCGGATGATTCGTGAGTGACAAGAAGGGCTGGCCTTGTTCCTTCAGGTGTGATGTTATTGAGATGATTTTGGTTGAACGTGGAGACTTTCTCGCAATCCATTTCATCTGATGAAATCAGCGACAACGGCGTCTCTAACGAAGTGCAAGCGAAGAGTCTGCCTCCAAACAGTGCGTGGTTCGACTTCAGGGTGCACTGCTCCAGAACGATGGAGCCGACTACATCACCCGCAGCTGTTTCTCCAAACATCGACAGTCCAATCTCTCCTTCATCCGAAGCGTGGCAGAAACATATCTCGAGTCTGGAGATAGTCAGAGTCGATTTGCTTTGGAGCCTTGTTTTCCTGTTTCGATGACAGTGGTCCTTCATCATCCTTCCTCCAATCACGAAGACTTGTTTGTGGAGACACCATCAATCTGGAAAGACTAGTCTGATCATATCCCTCCCATATTCCTGCTGGAGCAGTACTAGTCGAATCTTACAAATTTGGAGCACACCGTCACTGTTGTAGAGATGCCGATGACACCTCTCTCTCCGTTGGATGAGCGGCTGGGGCTGTTTGCGCGGGCTGGATCGATGGATGGCTGAAACTCATTTCGATCGATCCTACATCCTTCAAGAAGAAGTTAGAGGCAACACAGTCACTTGAGAGGAGCTTCATGGGAATGAAAGAGAAGGCACGATAGCATGAGTACCTTGGCTGGAAGTTCATCTCTGCTGTATTATTCACTGACTTTAAGCCGTTCATTTCAACGTGCTCCACTCTTTCTGCGTTGACACTGCACCCAAACCCAGACAAGCGGTCATCAAAGTCTGTTGGATCTTTCTGAGAGAAGTCAAGGTGAAAGGTGCAGCACATTGCTGTGGAAGGTCGATGACCCAATTGACATGTTAGCAACGTTGATAGCTTTGACATATCCTCCCCAGATCCTGTCGAACGAGCATGTTTTCGTCTCCACTTCCTTCGTGCAGAACACTGAGATGATCGTTGTCTCAAATTGAATTTGAGGCACATGAGACTTGGCGTGGCCTGTTTTTGGCGATCTGCGTTTTCCTTGGAGATGGCTGTTGATTCGAGTCCGTCTCTCGAAGTTGTCGACTGTGTTGTCCTCTTCTGGAGTCGTAATGTTGCACCCAACGATGGAAATAGTCCCCACTCGTTGGAATATACATATTTCATGTGATTTTGAGGATTGAAAGATAGCGGATCTTGGTTGATGTGCATTTGATGAATGATGTGATTCCACAGTCTGACAAGAAGAGTGTGGAGCGTGATGTGGTGGAAGGGATGATAATGATTCCAGTAGACCCTATGGCTAAGACGGAGCGGTTGATATCGACCGAGCTCTGTGTTGGGAGAAAGGCAAGTGACACAATGAGGAGGAGAAGAATACAGAGAAATTATGAACAAGGCAGTTGTTGCGGAAAAGTTAAAATACCTTTGAATTCAGCTATTCTATAGATTTCCTGTTCATAGCATGCAATTTAAGATTCTGCTGAGATCAGACCCTTAGAAGAATTCGTGACTGACACTGACCGGGACTTTTGGCCGGTCAGCCAAGCCTATGGGGTTTAGGTCTCGTGCTTCAACACTGGTCGAGATTCAAAATGTGTATTGACATTCAAATCGGATCCGGATAAGATCAAACCATAACGAGTGTTTCTTCACGTTCCGAACAAAATCATGAAACGAAACAACTTGTTCACCAAATGATGTCACATGGCTTAAATTTTGTTCCCGAGTTCTCAAAAAGAGATAAAACAAAGAGATTCTTATCATTGAAGTGCCAAAAATCAAACACAAATTATCAAAAACGATTTCCCATGTTTCAAATGAAGGTTTGTAGATTTGGTGGAGTTGTCCTGTCCTGAAAGTCGCTGAGGGGATACCATTCTTCTTCTGATATTTCGGCAAACTCCGTAATGGCATCAATTCGGATCGACGTTCCTGGTCCAGCGAGAGAGAACTGAATGAGAAAACATGAAAAAAGATGATGACAAGAGATTGAGAAGGTACAGACTCCAATCCTCTGCTTCCGTTCAAATCCAAAAATGCCGTTCTGCCCAACATTCCCATTCACAAAGAAGTGGCTGATGGTATGTTTTAAGCGTGTGTTCACCCCAATCAACACTCGGTCACCAACTTTGAGTTGAGAGTGACAAGGTTTGGAAGACAACTTCCATTTATCAATGCGATGAATCATTCCATCAATCGAACAAAGAGCAAATGACGCTGAAGAGAGGGGAAGAGGCATGTGAGATGATACGTCGGAATAGTGTCGATTTGGACAATGGCACACCGTCCGTCCCAAATCCGAGTCCTTTTGGACTTTCTGGAATCACAGGACTTTCTCTCTGACAGCCAATCATGATCACTCCACACGAACCTGAAGCGAATCACATAAAGAGGAGTAAACTGTTAGTTTGAGGAAGGGCGAGGATGGTGATTGAGACTGACTTGATAGACTTGTCTATCTTTCTATCCAACATCACGGTGCTGAACGGTGAGGCGAGTCCATTGATGTCGACAGCCGTGCGAGTGATCACATTTCCCTCAATCTTGAAGTGCTCCGGATCTCTGAAGAGGAGAGCGGGCATCGAACCTTCTGCTTCTCTCCGAATCGGGAAGTATGATCGTACTATTCTTTCCTTCAGCTTTGGTTCAGTGTCTGTCCACTTGATCTCTCTCAACATTTCAGTGATTGGAGTGGGTTGGGTGGAGTGGACGATGTTGGTGATTTCGAGTGAAGTTCCCAACATATGAGCAGAGAACTGAACGAATCAGAAACGAAACGAAGAGCACAGACGCCAATCCTCACCGATTCTGGAATCCCACTCACATAACGTTGACAGGCCTTTCCGTTGACGAAGAATTGGACAGTGCGTGGAGTCGAGTCCATGTTCACTTCCATCACGATACGATCGCTCTTCGAGAAACTTGAATGATATCCGATCAAGCGAGTTTGAGTGCAAATACGGATATTTCCATCTGGCTCGAGACAAACAGAATCTGATGACAAGAAGAGAGATAGGCTAGAGATCATCGATTAGATCAGCAGACTGTTCACATCCTTCCCCAAAGCATCTCCGAGTTGAGGCACAGCCATCGAAGAATCGAGAAGTCCAAAGTTGATGAAGCCTTTCTGATCTGGCGAGAAGGATGAGAGAGATGAGACAAACTAACTGACTCAGCGAGTGTCAGCACAACGAAGGCGACAGAAACGACGCCCTTCGTGATTGGCTCGGAGAACAGAACAGTGCTTGGTTTGGTTCTTCCATTTTTGTTTGCTCCTTTGTCTGTCCGAGTCAGAACGTTGTTTCGAATGGTGAAGTGTGATTTGTGTGTGAAGAGCAGTTCAGGAAGCTTCATCTTCGTGAGATGTCTTTTCTTGGTTTCGAAATATGTTTCATACTCATTTGATTGCGTCACTTGGAGTGGTTTGGCAGCTGGCCATTCAATCACTTTCATCTGATCTGTGAAGGGGCTTCCTCGGTTGAGATGGGTGATTCGATCAAACCGAAGTATCCTTCCCTGGCCCATTGCTGAGAACTGAGGCGGGGACAGGAGACAAAAGTGAGGGCAGACGAATCGGGGAAAGAGGAAAATAAAAGAGACGAAAGAGGAGAATGGAAGAGACGAAAGAGGAGAATAAATGAGACGAAAGAGGGGATGGAAGGACAGCACACTCCAACTCGCACTGATTCAGGAAGACCAACAACGATGAGATTGGGGGACTGGTTGTCGACGAAGAACATGGCAGTGCGAGGATTCGAGTCCATGTTGACTTCGACGACGAGAGGGTGAACGTGGTCGTATTCTTTTGAAAGGGAGAACTTCATCCACTCCCCTGAAATCAGGTTATTCGAGTGATTCTCCACAGAGAGTGCGATCGAGTCTGAGTTTGAAGAAAAAGAAGAAGAGACGATGTCCATGAGACAAGAGTGCGACGGGATAAGTCGTCACAAAACAGAGATGAGACACACTTTTGATCTTGCCGAGTGCTTGTCCACCTTTCGGAATTGGTGCCGTTCCATCGATCAGCCCGAAGTGCAAAGTGTTTCCAAAAGTCCATTTTGTGAGAGAAGTGAACGAAATGGCCACAATTCCTTCAGAAATGGGTTCGGAGAGGAGGAAGGAGCTCCAGAGTGGCTGAACATATGAAGACTGTTTCGTCGTGGTCAGCATCGAACGCGACAGTTGCCTGCCTTTGTAACAAACCGAGGTTCCTCTGATATTGAGAAGTGGTCCGAAGTAAGGGATTCGGTCCAAATAGGACCAATGAGAACAAGAACACTTCAAAACTTAGAAGATTCTGGTCACCTTACATTTTCCAATCATCAGGGCGAACCCATGAAGAAAGGGTCAGTCGCGATGCGACGAAAGAGGAAACAAAAACTATTATATGCTTGCAACAGAAAATCCCCAACGGAGAGCAAAAACTGTTGCAAGTCTTTGTAAAGAGAGTTCCAAAGGGAACTGGTAAACTGGCCCCTGCCCCTCGCGGCTTGTGGTAGCAGGTCATCAGAGGAACCTCGGTTTGTTACAAGCACCGCCCTTCCAGTAGGTGCTGTTCAAACCTCGGTCCCTCTGATATTGAGACTTGAAAGGAACAGAAAGAAAATAAGTGATAGATGAGCTGAAAAGAAAAGCATCCATTATCTTGGGTTTCACTCTTTGGACCATGCTCGTCAGAGAGACCGTGACTCCTTCGAAAGGGCTGCCACAGGCCGCAGAGTAGTCTTGATTACGTGGTTGACGAGAAATGTATGGCGGTATCGCAGTTCTGACATCTGTAGCCTTCTGATCAGACTCATTCTGGTCGGTGTACTGTCGCCGTGAAGCATCGAGAAGAGACGATTCATCGCAGGTTGATGTTTATCCAACATATTTCTCGGTGTGTACTCGATGAGTGTGGGTGAAAGCGTTTGGAGGCTTGGTCCCATTCGGACTCGAGTCTCGAGTCAGCAGCTGTTGGAGCGAGAGAGTCGTTCAGTACTCATTGCATGAGGTGCGATATATTGCAGGTAATCCGAAAGATGTGACCATGCAAGCCCTTTCTCGTTGTTTCCAGGTTCGGTTGCTAAGTCGATGGTTGGATCCGTTGTTTTCAGGACTGTCCCTTCAGAGTGATGTCGTTTCCTTGTTCCCAATCTGTCGCGACTTCAGTGAGTGAATTCAGGAAAAAAACTGACGCGGCCGCTCGTTTGGATGCCCAAGATCGTCGTCCGTTGACTGTGAGATTGGTGAAGTTTGTGTTCGTCATTTGAACGAAACAGATCGCTGTTTGTCTTCTTCCGATAACCTTAGAGGTGATGAATACATCTCCCCTTCAATGGAGGTTCTTTCCCTGTCCGTTGATTGTATGGGGAGTACTTGTGGTCGAGTCCTTCTTCCCGAATTTCAGCTGCAGTGGAACGGCTTCGAATAGTGACAAGTCGCCAACCATTGTGATTTTCACAGTTCACCCGTTTCCATCGAATTGGTAGAGTCAGCATTTATTGACAACAGGTGAGACACTGTGCCTTCGCAAAGGTGACGGGCGAATTCGCTGCTAGTTCGTCGTGGTGGACGAGAAATTCTTCTTCTATCATCTGACCGTCCAGTTATTCGAACCGAGATCACGCGTGTGTTCTTCGAAGGCGTAATGATCTTTGTGGACGAGTACGTCTTCCCCAAGTTTAGTCGAATAGACTTTGTTGTTGAATGATGCGTCGTGGTGATTGGACAAGCTTGGTCTGTCCACTGCGATCGTCAAAGTGGACTCAGTCATAATACTAGACACCATTTCTTCCCTCGAATGAAGCTGAGCAAGACGGTGAGCGAACGATCATGTCTCGGATAATTACTGTCCATACATGATCAAGTCGAATGCTTCATGAGTCTGCTTGATACCCCGATGTGTTCAGTGCCAAACAATATGATGACAGTTCGCCAATTGTCACTGCGACTAACCGCAGTCTTTGACAAGGATATCGTTCACTACTCTCTCAAACGACCATGATAATGCCACGGAGATATTTGTCCTGACATGTACAAGGTTCCACAGATGAGAGCGGTGAGATGATATGGGCGAGAGGGTGAGGGCGATTGATAGTTCGTCGGGCTTGAACAGAAATGGTTTGTGACGGAACGAGAGTTCTTTTAGATCCGAGTAATTACCGGTGCGGCGAGTTGGAGTTCTCTTTGAGCAGAGAAGCCCCTTTGGGTCAGAATGGAGTCTCACTGCTGTGAACCGTTGAACGCAGATGAGCAGACGTCCTTCACATGAACCCTCAGAAGTACCTCTTATTGAATAAGAGTTCAGTTGAATGACTCTGTCGAAATCAGAGAGTCCTTGGCAAACACCTTGTCATCTTTCTGAATCGAAACGTCGACTGATTTGTTGTTGATGGTTACGCAATGTATTTATTTGGTTACTTCGTTCCCTGTCAGATTGGGAGATCTTTCGTGATGAAGATGGATGAATTGCTTTTCCCTCCATGTTCAGACGCTGCCATAACACTTCATTGAAGCACGACTGGAGAATTCTCACTGCACTGTGGAGAACAGCTGCCACTGCCGTCTCCATGCTGCCATCATCGATGACGGGGAACACTGATCGAGCTTCGAGATGGAGAGGTCAAAGATGGGTGACAACTTCGCTCGCTACATCTTTGTCCTCCATCGATAGTCTGAATCGCGGCAACTGGAACTTGAGTTGCGTGGCGACCTGCTTCCAGATCTGTCCGACCTTGACTGGCTCAGAGGGACGCCATTGGAACTGTTTTGTTTAACTCAGCCAGATTTGATTGGGATTGGTACAGGAGTCTCCCCGTTGGAGCGAATGCAATTTGGTTGTCTGAGGTCGGCTCCTCAAGTGAGGCAGTCAGATTGTGAAATAGGACGAGCGGTTGGTCAGTCGTTGATGTGAAGTCTGAGTCTGGTATCGGCTTCAACGATGGAAAAATCTCCAGATCTTGTCAGAGTCAGCCATTCTGACCGCGATTTAGGTCCTCGAGAACAAGCCAGCGCTGAAAATCAGGGAGGGGTATCAATTCGTCTATTCGCCCAGTGAATGTTTTCGTGGAGCAACGCTACTTCGTGCTCTTCCTCCTTTGACGATGATGCATCTGCGGGGTCAAAAATGCTGGGAGGGTAATGATGTTCTTTAGTTGTACCGAATGAGGACTGCTCATTGAGTCTGGTTGGTCGTAAGAGACTCTTCGTGACGAAAGGCGACCGATCTGTGTCCTAGAAGCGCTTGATGTCCAGTCGAGTCCGGGATTCTCTAAAACGAGGATCCCTTTTGCTTTAAGCTCCCTGCCAACAATTGATGCCAGATATTGCTGCCTTTGTCGGATTGAGGGAATTTTTCCTCACGAGGTGCGGCTCAAGGGCGCGAAATGAATCTGTTTGTAACCTGGTTGATCTGGGTGTTATTTTTCCGGAAGAGTGTTCGCATCGGTGAAACACCATGCCGACGAAGTGGAATTGGTTATTAGGAAGGTTCTAGCGTGACCGGAACGTGAGCTTTGAACATCTCCGATTCGTCGAAGATGACCTGTCCACTCCACATAAAAGACTCTCTATTTGCTGAACAATCATCAATGTTTCGCATGTTTCCTCCATTGCTGAGGATCTTGTTTGTTCCCATGGCAGCTCAGACCACTTTGATGCTGAATCACGCATGATATGTGTGGGCACTTCTGGAGTCCTAGCCAATCGAATTCCTGACCGTGTGTGGAGTCAAATAGTATAGAGGTTGTAAAAGTCGATATCTGCCGCACAATTGTTTGGGAATCAATGTCTTGATTCCATGGTTCGGATGATGACCCTCGACGTGTGACGCGGCTGTATACACCCCGCTTTCATTTCATAGGTTATGGAGATCGACCCCTAGTCGTTGCTTTCTTGCTGTATACGGTTAATCTCTCCTCAGATTGAGTCGACATGCGTCTAGGCGTCTCGAATGGTCTAACTCAATATTGTTCTGGCTTGAACGTGTTAAGTGACCCAGCAGGTGTTTCTGGACACCTCGTACACTGTCAGAGGTGTTGCTTGAGTGAAGGTCTTGGTTTGGAAACTCCGGACCGTTGGAAAAGTTGGGCTGTGCTGATGTCGCGAATAAAGGATTGGTCAAGCATAGATCCAACAAAAGGCTAATATTTCAATATCTTAGAAACATTTTTCCTCCTCTACTCATTCATATCAGCAGGTTTTTCCGCATGTTCGTCATGCCTGGAATCGGACGTTGCGTCCGATAGATAAGTGAACTCCGAAGTGCCGGAGTTGAATGTAAACTTGTTGTTCTTTTCGTATCTTCAACCCTTCCTCCTTCAAAATGAATCTGAACGCATTTGAGATGAATTGGATGATCATCTTTGTCTTCATCATTTTCACTGCAAGTCCGTCAAAGAAGGGAGGTTTCGCCCAGGAAGGAGGACTATCCTGGTGAAAGGAGGCATATACATCGTCAGAAGGGAGACTTGTTGATTCTGAAGAATTTTGTGATCAAGTCTTTGGAAAGCCGCCTGGAAGGTTGTTACTTCGAGCTTTTGCCTCATTGGGGCGAAATAGTGGATTGATAATGAGTGCGAGATAATTGGAGGGCTGGAGAAACGAGAAACGAGGATTGAACCGGTTGAATCCTCGATTCGTTTGTCATAAAAATGTGAATCGATTCTACGTCTCGTAGGTCACCTACATCTTGTCGGAGAGCTTCTTGCGGAATTTCGACAAAGAGTATCGTGAAGGAGGAAGGAAATTTCTGAAGTGTTCATAATCATTGTGTTCATCTTGGACCGAATCCCTTACTTCGGACCACTTCTCAATATCAGAGGGACCGAGGTTTGAACAGCACCTACTGGAAGGGCGGTGCTCCACTCTGAAGTGAGATGGATCTGAGAAGACGAGCGATGGCATCTGCGTCTGTACTGTCAGAACACTCGATCGCATTCCATTCATGTACATGTCCTCACTGTCTCGCAGGTCTTCAGGATTCCATTTGATCTCATACACTCTTCGCAGCGGTGTGGCTTGTTTCAGACGATGCATACCATCGAATCGAACTGACACTCCCTCGTTCTTCATCGACAACTGAAACGAATGAGAATGAGGATGACGAACGACACACTCCAAATCGGATGTTGGGAGGTAGACCAGACACAAAGGTGAGAGGGACATTTCCGTTGATGATGAACACAGCTGTACGGGGTCTTGCATCCATGTCCACCTCCAACACCACGCGGTCTCCTTCACTCATAACGACAAATTCAACACTATTATCCAATCTCTGTTTGTTGGACGGAAGCATTGAGCTGATTCTTCCGTCTTTTGGAACGAGAGCGATGGAACCTGATGAAACATGAAGAAATGAGAATCGAAGGAGGAGAACACACTCGGGATACGAAAGCCAAGAAGATCATGCTGCTGAATCCGTCGCATAAGAGCATCGACGAGTCCAAATCTCAACCCTTCCTGTGAATCTGAACACTTCCCGAATAGAAGAGACCAACCTTTAGCTTTTGGAATGGCGAGAACAGTGATGGCAACAGACACCACTCCTTCTGAGATTGGCTCTTTGAAAAGTGTTGTGCTCCAGTATTGAGTCTCGTCAAAGCCTGTTCGAGTGATGATGTTGCCAGAAATCTTAAAATACGATCTCTCATCTTCCGCCGGTTTGTTACTCTCATAAAACTGGAGATCAGGTAATTTAAAATTTGATGAGAGAACATTGTCTTCAGGGTCGAACGGGATTGGCGCTGGTTGATTTGGGAGGGGATGTTGAAGGTGTTCAAGCTCCTCTTCCTTCTCCAATTCACAATTTCGTTCACGAATCCTTTGTAGTGGCATTTGAACCGATCGAAGTTGGCGTTCCAGTTCTTTTGTCTCTGCTAACAACTTCTGCTTTTCTATCTCCAGTTCCATCGTCTTCTCTCTCCTTTTCGCATCACTCGACGATTCCTTGATCTCGTTCACTTCAGTCGCAAGCTGAATGTCCTTCATTTCCGACAGAGGCGTTTCTGGGCCAAGCATTCGCTCCAAAAGACCACCTTCGAAAAGAGCCGTCGTTGTTGCTCGGAGTGCCATCTTCTGAGAGAATCAGATCAATTGAAGAGAAAAGGAAAGAGTGTTGGTGAATTTAGAGAATAACAGACTGGTTCCAACATCTTCAGAAGAACAGCTCTCACCGGCCCAGGAATTGTGTTTGGGATTCTGGTTTCATCGAATGTGCGAAGAGCCGTAATCATCTGAAACAGTTGTAATCCTTCAAACAGCGATTTTCCAGTCACCATCCGATATGCCAGAACTCCAAGCGACCAAACATCACTCGCTGGTGTAGCTATTCCGTTGCTGTCCATCAATCGCTCGGGTGAATTGTATTCAAATGTTCCCAGTTCTCGAACGGTTGAGGTCAGTTGTTGATCCAGAAGAGCTGAACCACCCAAATCACCTGAAGATAGAAAAAAGGACATATGAAAGGAATAGAATCAAACAAACATAGAAATGCTCTATTGTTTGGGCGAAGAAGAACATTCTCCGGTTTCAGATCTCCATGAGCCGTCGATCCCGATGAGTGGGTGTGCATCCACAAAAGTCCCTCGCAAATGTCAACCAGAATCATCACTGTCAACTGAAAACATAAATAACACATGAAAAGAAGGAGAATAAACACAATTCAATCAAATATCAAAGAATGAGAAAACAAGAAGAGACAGACAGGAAGAGGAATCAATTCCTTTCGTTGCTCATATTCCATGATCAGATCTTTCAGGCTCCGAGTTCCAAGTTCCATCACAATCGCCTGGTGTCCTCCCATGACGAACGATTCATGAAGACGAACAATCCGAGGATGAACAAAACGAGTCAACATTTCAACTTCACGACTCACTCGTTCCTTGTCCCCTTCTTTCAGCATCGGCAGCACCTTCACCGCATATTCAACTCCACTTCGCTCATGTGTCACTTTCAGAACTTCCCAAAGGCTCCTTCACTGATCTTTTTGATTTGTCTGTCTGAGCACGAAGAAAAATGTAATAATACAAGAAAAAATCAGAGATTATTGCAGAAAGCATATACATCCAGGAGGGGTGGCATCGTCGAGTATAGACGTCATTCTTTGAACTGATTTGAACAATTGAACACGCCCATTTCGGGATCATGGTGACAAAATACCACATTGATTTGAATGGAACGGGAATCAAATATGATCGAGCCGAAGGTGTGTTTGGGAGTTGAGCTCAATTTTTGCTTGTGGTTTGGATCAATGTTCGATCACGTTTACCATTCCTCAAATGAAACCAATTCCCCATCAGGCCAAAACCATTCCATTATGCCCTTCTTTCTAGATGTAACTCCATTATTTCTGAGGATCAATCCCGAAAATATCCAAACAATCGAGGAAGCAACACCATCGTTCATGTCACTTCTAACCTTTGTGCTTACAGGGAACGATCTGGACAACAAAGCCATCTGGCATGCATGTACTCTTCTGAAGACTCTCACACCTCGTTACGACGGTCCATTCGACCCGTACATGCTGCTCTTCCAACTCATTCCAAAACAAGATGGTTCTTGTTCCGGGTTCGCTGAATCAGTCATCACGCTCCTCACATCATCCAATGAATCGCTTTTCTTGTGGACACTTTCACTTCTGTTTGATACCATGCACATGGCACATCAGCCACTTCGCTTCAAATTTCTTGAAACTGGATTCTTTGCACTTCTCCCAAAGTCGTTCTATCAACAGAAAATACATCTTTCGACGGAACACACCTTTTTTGTGAGTATTGTCGTGGACATGATCAAATCATTGTCGGATCACTCCACAAGTCGAGCCAATCGGCGCCGACTGACAGATGCATACAACGTGTCTCAGCTTTTAGGAACACTTGTTGAATACTCGCCAAATCTGCAACAGATGACCCACTTTTTTCTGTCTTCTTCAGTAGCTCTAACAAGCACAGACTGTCTCCATCTCTACGAAAAGAGGCATATGATTGATTTCTCTTACCTGAGTTTGGAGTGGGGGCTGAGGTTTTGGGGGCAGAACGAGCGAGCTAGTCAGATACGAGGACAACAAATTTGGACTAAATTAAGCGGGCAAGGCATCTTGGACGAGATCGAACATCATTTCAGATTCCGCGGATGTGACGATCACGCACGCACTGTTGTCTCGACGGTAGCAAAGCTGATCCATATGTTGGGTGGAAATGCTCCTAAAGATTAGTTCTGATAGTTCACCTTTATTGTCTTCTTATTTTGATCATTGTTTTCAAACTTCACCTCATCTCTTTCTGTCGCAAAGTGTTCACAAATCGGAGTGAACAGTGATGAGAACCGGTTGCCACATATTCATCTTGCGATACAAGAGCTTTCGGATAAGCTGAGTTGATCACTTTCCATTAAAATGAATTAAGGTCTGATCGATTCATTCCCGAACTGTCGAATGAAGACTCTTCTAAAACGTGCAAAACCGAAGTCTCACAGTCATAAAACGACAAAGATGCTTCATTTTCCCGACATGAGTCGGAATGCCCATACATCGGATGAAGAAGTCTCTCGTGCTTTCGTCTCTCTAGCTGAGTTCTTGAAGGAAGAAAACCTGCTCGACAAGGAGTCTACAAAAGACGCACTTCGTTTTCTGGATGCTCTCGAACCATCCGATCAAGAGCAGTCCGACGCCGAGCGAGTTCTTCTCAAGCTTGTCCCGTCGCCTGAAAACGACACAAAACCATTCGCTGACCATGCACTGAACATTCTTGGCTCGCCCACCGCTACGGACCTTGTGGATCCCTTGCTATATTTGATTAGCCAAGCTTTGTGGGCAGTATACGATCCGCCGTGAACCAATTTTCAGAAGTGATTGTAGGTCAAACATCCATGGTCCTACACAACGATGTGTTCTTCTCTCGGAATGATATCATCGAAATCATTCTTGAGAATGTTTTCAAGCCACTCCGCCCCTTTTTCGTGTTCATCTGTGGATCTTATCTCACGCTCGAAGAAGAAGAAGAGAACGACAGTATCATCACCTTCATGAACAACAACATTCGCATCATGCCGTATTCAGACAATCTCTCACACTTTCTCCTCTCCCTTCCGATCTGTTTTACAGGCACATCTTGGATCTCGGAGATGGTGGAAGCTGATGACACAGTATCTCGATTCTTGATGAACATTCGCGGCAATCTAACTGATCAACGCACAAACGATCGAGACACGTTGATCAGAACAAAGCGTGTTCTTCGAGAACTGACCGAAGAGGGACTCGACGATGTTGTGTCTGTTCGTCTTCACTGGATCCCAGAAATCTATATGCCGGGAACCAATCGCGAATTCTCAAAGGGAATAATAATCAACCGTGGTGGGAATCTCTTTGGTCCTGATGAGACTCTGGATCCACGTGTTCAATTCGTTACGCAATTTCTCGATTTGTAGTCGTTTTGAGAATATTAATCGCACCATCTGTCTTGTCTGGTGTATATTGATGCTTAATAATGTGATTTCAGTCCACGAACTAGGAGACGAGAGACAGAGTGTCAGATTGATGAGAATAATTTGTTATGGCACGATCAAGAGATTCAAAAATGTTACCAGAACCTCAACAGGTGTAACGATCATTCATTCCATCAAAAATCTCCATTTTTTCCGATTCTATCTCTTTCATTTCCGAACGCTTTCAGAATATCTCTAAAACTGACGACAAAGATGAAATGGTTTGTGTCGTATTTTTTTTCTCATCCTCACGACTATCACTTTCTGTTCCCTCATCTATCCATTCCCCAGAATCAGACAACAATCGAATCTGTGCTGGAATGGTTGAATAATTCGTCTGTCAATCCAAGAAACAAAGTCAACTCTTTACCATGGTTCCACATTCCCACCATCCTCACAGCCAGGATTCAATCACAACAACAAGACAACAATCAACTGTTCGTGCATCTCCTTCAACGAATGATGACAATCCTGGACGAGTGCTTCGATTCTCACACCCCAATCCCAAACAAGCGACTCCTCCACTCTTCTCTCTCCCAACTCTCACAGTTTCACTCTCTCGATCCAAAAATCAAACGAGGAGCCGGGCAATGCATCCTTTCTCTTGAAGTTGTGGATGAGGGCCCAATGGTGGTTGTCCAGAAAGAACACCTTGAATCGATGGAAGCAATCCAAACATCTTTCTCCAATCTGCAACAGCAGTTTGACCAACTCCAAGTGCAGTTCAGTGAATCAGAGAGAAAGAACATCCAGAATGAAAAAGAAATTGCTGAATTGATGGAGAAAGTGAAAAACCATCCGATTGATTCGAAAGACCAAACTATTGCTGAACTGAAAGAACAGCTTGCGGATCACACTCAGCTTCAACGAGAAGTGGCACTGTTGCGAGCCGACAAGGAATCGTTTGTGTCAGTCATTGGATCTCTTCAGAAAGAGAAAGAACAGCTGCGGAACGACGTGTCGAACCAATCGCAGAAACTGGAAGAGAATGAATGTGAGATTGCTGAGCTGAAACAGACCATCGAAGAGATGAAGACTGAATTGGCCAGAAAAGAACCTTTCTTTGTCTCATCCGACATCATCGTCGCGTACGATCCGAATTACTTCAGAGTGAGTGGATCGACTGTCACTCGAATCAATTCGACGAGTCATGTGGGCTGCTTCACAAGACCTGTCTCGAAAGGCATTCATCGACTGTCCATCAAAACTGCCGCAGAACATGCCTGTTTGTCCATCCTCCATTCATTGTCTTCTTTCTCATTCAATGATAGGCGTTCTTGATGCTGTGGAGTTTCCTTACTATCTCACACGACATGTGTATTGTTCTCCACAATCAGCGATGATGCACAACAATGGATGGCTCTACTCGGCTGACAAAGGGTTTGTTCAGAGCACGAAACCTCGAGCAGAGCAGGAGTGGTCAGCTGAAGCTGATTTGGAGAAGAGAACACTCCACTTCTTTCTTGACGGGCTCCAACAGCCACACCACTTCATCGACATTCCTGTCCCGCTCGTCTTCGCCATCGATACCTGCTCGCCAGACAGTCCGATTGAGATCACGTTCTGGGGAGAGGTGAAGAAGTCACATGTGACGTTTCAGGGAATTGGACACAATTTGGGGCGCCATGATTGATTGATCGCCTCCGACAGTAATTATTGGTCAACAACCACTCAAACATCAACTCCCGAGATGCTGATAGTTCTCGCTTATCATATCTTTCTTCTTAAAATCCTTCCGCAATCACAGTGGTTCAAGTACCCTGAAGAGAAAAGAAAATGCGAATTATGCAAGAAAAAGACACTTTTCAGAAGATAAATGAGAGATTGTTCACAGCGGAGAGGATCGAGCTCGTTCGAGTTTGAAAAAGAGGCGAGATGTTCGTCGAATCGTCAGTCTGGTTTTGTCTCGGCTTCTATGACGGGTAGACGATCAGAATTTTCCGTAGAAGAAGACTGAGAGGGAGATTTCGCTGTTACCATCAGCTCAGGATAAATTGTGAACATCACGGCTTTTCTTGGTACAAAAAAAGGGTTCGTGATCATTTTAATTTCATCCTCGGAGGAGAGATGATCTTTCTCTCCCTCAATCTCTTCCTTTCCTCCCTTGCGCTCTCTCAACTGACCAGCCCTTCCTTTCAGGCACTCGGTCTCCAAAGGAATACTGAGCCAAATCATCTCGCGACCATCATCTCTGGAAACCCACCCAGAGATCAAATCCACATCCCAAATGGAGAATTTGTCGGAAGTACTCTTCAGATTTCTGACAGAGCCATTTCTATTCTCGGACACTCGGAATCAATCATCCGCCCACCTCCTCGATTCTCATCTCAACAGAATCTGAACGGGCAAGAAAAGGATTTGACACGTTCGATATTTTTGGTGTCGAATTGTTCTTTCTCTCTGTCATCGCTCGGATTTATGCTGAATGGAGAGGATTCCCTGACATCGGCCGTCACTCTTGAAGCCACTTCGATGAGCGTTTCGAACTGCTCTTTCGAGGTTTCATCGTCTCTACCACCATTTGTCATCCATTCTGGTACAGATTTACACCACACGACTCCATGTTCGGTTGTCATCACACATTCTCACTTCATCAATCACGATCACCAACTACCTGCCATCGTCTTGATGGACACGTCGTCAAAACACACATCCGAGTCCGAAATTGCCTTGTTGTCAACGACGTTCTCCTCTTCGCTGTTGACTGGAAGAAATGGCCTCCTCTTCGATGTGACGAACAAAAATGGACAAAGTCATTTGAAGACAACGATTGCCGCAGTCTCTTTGACAAACATGACATCCTCACCTTCTCCCCAGCGATTGGAGTCGCTCTCGCTCTTTCAGACTCTCCTCTCGTCGTCTCTCACGTTGTGCACCAACCACCTGTCGGGAACAGCAACCCGAGACTTCAATTTGGGTGGTTCGCTCCTTTGCCAAAACACAACATTCAAAACATGTCTGGCCGACCCGTCCATTCCATCTGTCGACGCCCCCTCGCAGAATCACTTTGTCGGCCGAACGATCGGCACAACACAGTATTTTACCTCCGTTTCGTCCGGATCGATCGCTTTTGTAAAATGTAGCCTTTCTAATTTTGAGTCGACAGAACAAGGAGAATACTCTGCTCTTGGGATCTCGACGAGCAGCCTGTCATGCGACTTCGTCCTCTCCGAATGTGTTTTCGAACATTTCTCTTCATCAAGCGCAACCGGTGCAAGAATTTATGGTGCAGTCAGTATTCATGGAGCATCACAGACTGTGATGTCTGTCCTCGTCTACAAATGCAAGTTCAATGACTGCAGTGTGTCGTCGGCTGATGCGGCTGCAGGAGCGGTGTATGCCGTTCAGGGAGCGTCGATCACAGTCACCGAGACCAACTTCACGTCGTGCACATCAAGTGGTTCGACTGGGGCACTGTACATTCATATGATATCAACTACGGCTGTGTCGAACTGCGAATTTGTGGAATGCAGTGCAGGGATGTATGCAGGCGCAGCACGATTCACGACTCAGATGAGCTATGTCTTGTCGTCATCATTATTCTTGAGCTGTTCGTCTGGGAACAATGGAGCTGGATTTGATTCGTCTGGCTCAATCTCAACAGCCCAAGTTTTGCTGACCATCTTTCGGAATTGCTCCTCAGGGAACAACGGGGGTGGATTCTATCAAACATTCAACCCCTCGACTACTTCTGGATACACACCTGCTTTCACCTTCTCGTTGGAGAACTGCACGTTCGACAACTGCACAGCTGGTGGTGCTGGTGGGGGATGTTTCGTCTCTGATCAGACAACAGATTTTCTGACTGTTGTTGCCACGCTGTCTGAAGTGATTGCGGTGAATTGCAAAGCGAAACAAGGAGCCGGAATTCTGATTCGAGACATGAAAAGTGTGTCGATCGAGAAATCGTCATTCACGTCGTGCGAGTCAAGTGATCGTGGGACAATTCGTGTCTTTAATTTGATGAGCTCATCCATCAAGACATCGAACTTCATCGATTGCGTTTGCACGGGAGAGGAAGGCGGGGGAGGAATCGTGATCGACACAGAAGACTCGAGTGTGATCGACGAATGCCAGTTTGTGGATCTGAGTTCGAAAGGACCAGGAACAGCCGTTCAAATTAGCAAGGTGGCCACAGTGACTGTCACAAATTCCTCCTTCTCGGGTTGTTCCAGCTCGAAGAATGGAGGAGCGATCTGGACAAGCGGGATCACAACGACACTCACACTCAAAACGAGCAAGATCACGAATTGTGAATCGAAAGGGTCGGGAGGAGGGATTGCCTTCGTCCTCACCGCGGAGTCTGTCGCTCTGAATCTCGAGATGAGTTCGGTTGCATTCGGAACTGTGGCAGAAGGAACAGAAAACACATGTGAAGGACTTGGCAGTGATGTGTTTGTCGAATTCAGAAGCACCGTGAACAACACTTTCCTCCAACGTGTCTCGACAGCGCTCTTCCCCACATCGCCAACCGATGGAATCGCTTTCACTCGCTCTCAGCGACTGTCAGCTGCCTTCGCCGAAAACGCCACAGTCTACACAGCGCGCTGCTCTGTTCTGGTGCATTCCAATCCGTATTCGAATGGAGCGCTGACGATCGACTCTGAAAATGGACTGGACGAGGAGCTGTGTGGGGTGTCAACTGTTCCATGCGAGACACTCACGCGAGGAGTTGATATGATCGCAGCTGGGCAGACACTTCGAATCAGGTCGACAGCGAGTCTTGCTCAAATTGTGACCGTTTGGAAAGAGATGACATGGACACACGCGGAGGCGACAACAGGATCTGTGTCTGCGAAGACTGGTGGATCGATTTCTGTTGCATCGGGACAGCTGAACCTTGTCAAGATAGAGTTCAGTTCAGAAGCCAATGTGAAACTCACCACCTCTCTGTTGGTCGTCTCTTCTGGTTCGCTCAGCGTGACATCCTGCTCGTTCAACAAAATCTCGTCGTCCGCCGATGGAAGCTGCATCTCCGCCACTCTCTCCGCCAACTCCCTCTCCATCGCCGTCACTGCGTTCAAGACGTGCTCGTCGGATGGTTCTGGTGGAGCAGTGTTTGTGTCGTGTGGATCGACTGTGATGGCGTCTCAGCTGAGTGTCAAGGCATCGTTCGAAGGATGCAGCTGTGGAGCCACGGGATCTGGAAAGTGGGTGTTCGTGGAAGGATACACTTTCGTATCTCTCATCGTCTCATCGTCATGGTCGATCACTCCGCAACTGTCAAACCCGGCCGACATCGCAAATCTTTGGGGGACAGACCTGAATGAGCCAACCGAATCCAACTACAGCTCTGTGAGTCTGCTTCTCTACCTCACAAAGTACGAAGCAACGACCGTTGAGATTGGGTCAGGTGGAAGAGATCTGGCTGGATGTGGATCGTCGCAATGGAGATGCGAAAAGTTTGCTGTGGCCTCGTCGCATCTAGCTGGTGTTGGTATTCACACACTCTCGATCGCCGATTCAGTCTCTCTGAGCGAGCCGCTCTCGTTCTCGACGAACGACATCACCATGTCGAGTCCAACACCGGCGACCGTCTCAGTCTCATCAGCTGCAACCATCTCGATTTCAGGATTCACTCTGACTCTCTCATCGCTCATTTTCGATGGACTCTCTCAAGATCGATCGACAGCATTCATTTCACTGGCGGCAACTGGGACAGTTTCTATGTCAGCTTGCTCGTTCACCAAGCTCACTCGCTCTTCTGGGAATGGGGCAGTGTTTTCTGTGTCTCTGTCATCGTCAAATTCTCTGAACCTGAACACTGTGCACTTCTCGAAATGTGAATCGGAGAAGGGAGGTCCACTGTTTGTGGATGTGTCTGGCTCGACAGCCGCTGACAGAGTGACATTCGTTGGAGTGACATTTGGAACAGGATCAGACAAGAATGTTGGAACGCCTGGAAACAATCTGTATTTGAAGTGCTCTTCGATGTCGTCAGCCACCAAAACAGGAATTGTCTCGCTCTCGCCCACTCTCCCCGCGACCAAAGACACCACGGATGACATTCTGAACGATTTCGTTGGAATTGACTCGTCGAACGCCGAAGTATCGCTGCTTCTGATTTGGAATGCCCACAAAAGTGGGGATGTGAATGTGTTGACATCTGGTCATTCACACGCCAACTGTGGAAAAGTCCAGCTTCCATGCTCGTCACTGGCACAGGGACACTTGAGTGTGAAACCGAGTGGGAACACCATTGTCCTCGCCGACGATCAAACCCTCTCGACACCTCTCACCATCACACAATCCCAAGAAACCATTAAATCAGATGTTGGAGTCAGAAAAGTGACAATTGAATCGAGTGGATCGATCATTCTGACTCAAGCCGCTTCGACATTGACACTGCTCAATCTCCTCTTCGTAATTGACGCGACGTTACCACCGCCCATTTTCATTTCCGTGTCTGCAGGCCGTCTCGCAATCACGTCTTGTGCATTCGGTGAATCCTCGACACCTTCCACTCTCACTCAGAGTTTGATGTCTGTGAGTGGTGGTTCGCTCTCGCTTCTGTCCTGCACTTTGGACTCGTTTACAGTGAACCAGATCTCACTCATCTCACTCAACGCTGGCAGTCTGAGCTTGGCTGATTGCAACGTCACAGGAATTGTGGGCTCATCAGACTCTTCATTGTCGAGCAATGGAGCTGGCAGAACACTGACACTGAACATCGGATCAGACGAGATTGCCTCGTTTGGTTCTGACTTATCGCCGGTGACATTCGAGGAATGCTCTTCGGATGGCGATGGAGGAGTGATAAGTGCGAGTGTGAAAGGGACCGGAATCCTCTCCTTGAACGACGCGATATTTGTGTCGTGTGAATCAACTGGGCGAGGAGGAGCTTTATACATTTCATGTGCGTCGGAAGTGACTTCATCTCAGCTGTCAATCAAAGCCACGTTCGAAACGTGCAGCTGTGGTGATTCATCGAAAGGAGAGTGGGTGTTTGTTGAAGGCAGTTCGTTGAACTCTTTCATCGTCCCATCTTCGTGGTCACTGACGAACACATTCACCAGCCCCGACGACTTCGCAGTGATGTGGGGAACAGACAGTTCAGAACCAACGTCGTCGAACTTCAGTTCGGTGAGTCTGCTCCTCTTTCTCAGCTTCTATCAAGCGGCAACGATCGAATTGGGGACAGCTGGTCGAGATATCCTTGGATGTGGATCGGAAACATGGAAATGTCAAACACTGGACTGCACAATCGTTGCTTTCCGTCACGTCGTTAGCATCGATCACGATTGTGGGACGGTCTCTGACAGTCTCGAGTCTGAAACTGGACACTGAGACATTCGACAGCTCGACAACTCCATTGATCACAGTTGAGAAAGGCTCTCTTAATCTCAAAGACATTGGCGTGCTGGAATGCCCTGCTGTCGAGCTGATCCGCGCGGAAGACTGCACAGTCGTATCATTCCAATGGTGCGAATTCGATGGCCCAGACACACCTCTCATAACCGAGATGTCCAACACCGACTCAGTCTGTTCATGGGACACTGGAATGATCTCTCTTGTTCGCTGCAACACGTCGTTCAAGCAATGTGCTTTCTCCGATCTGCCTCATGGTGCTCTCCACCTCGCCGAAGGAGAGACAGAACTTGTCCGCTGTGAATTCTTCAACAACACTGTCTCTCATCCCTCGTTTCCTTCTCTCCGCCGAAATGTTCGCTGTGTGTCGGGCTCGCTGTCTGTCGTGTCGTTGGTGGGTGGAGATGGTGTAGAAGACTCACCCTCTGCGTGGTTCTCAATCGAAGACGAGTGTTCCTTATCGTCGTCCGTTGTGAACGTCCTCTCGCCTTTCGTCGTGCCATCATTGTCTGATAAGAGCACATCAACACTGAGCAATGTGGGGAAGAAATATTCGATCGATGTGAAGGGACTCCTGCTGATTCCTTGCGATGTTCGGATTGAACTATTTGAGAATGTGTCGGTCAGCAAAACAGAATTCCGAGACGGTAACTCATTCCTCGTTGATCTCAATGAAACGAGCATCCTGAACCTGACTGAAACCCAGTTCTCGTTCTCAGTTGCGCATTCCCAACTCTTAAAGACACTGAACGGGACTCATGAGTGGAGAGCTCGCCTGAACTTTGGACAGAACCAGACAACCCCCAATTCGATCCTTGTCAAGGTGGATGCCGCAACCGAACGAAAGGCCCAAGCGAAAGCAGCGATGAGCTTCATCATCCCAATTGTCGCTGGCGTGCTTGCATTCCTTCTGATTCTTATCATCATCATCGTTCTGATCCGCCGACGTCAAAAGAAGAAAGCAGCCATGCCGAAGAACAACCCAGAAACCCAAGAATTGGACAACGTGCTGGTGAAAGACGACGACTTCTTAGAAAACCACGTGACGCTCGGGACAACTGCGTTTGTGTTCGACGACGTTGCGAGCGAAGACAAAGCGAAGAATTTGATCCACGCCTCAGTGGAACCAGACGCGGCGGACGATCTGTGTGTTCGTGAACAGAACACAGCAGGAGAGGTTGCGAAACTCACGACACTCTACGACCTTCTCCACAAACCACAGGGAGTCGTTCTCAACCGGAATGATATCAAAGCAGCTGTTGTTCGCGCTCTCAGAGAGTTGACAATGTCGCAACCGACGTCCGAACTTTTGACGAGGCTGACACCTCACGTGGTTCTCCTCAACGGGAGGATGGAAGTGGAGATCAAAGAGAAAGAGAGAACTGGACCAAAACAATCAGGTGAGAACACCACACTCAACCAATCCGCAGTGAAAGAGGAGGGAAACGAGGGGCAGCGATGGGAAGCCCCCGAAGTGGGGGAAGGGAATGAGGGGTTTCAGAAAGAAGTTGATGTTGTAGCAGCGTCAGTTTTTAGTCTTGGTCTTCTGCTAACCGAGATCGACACAGGCCAAGTTCCATTTGCTGAGATGGACGCTGTGAACGCGCATAGGATGCTCGGAACAGGATCCCACCCAAAAATGGAAGGGATGGAAGATGACATGAAAGAGCTTGTGAAGAAGTGTCTGGCACTCGACCCCACCGAACGCCCGAACCTGGACACGATCGAACAGACACTGAACAGCATCAAACCAAAGGCAGGCGAGCCATCAAACAACAACCGGGCCTTCGCTTTGTCCTGACCACCTCACAACTCCTCGCTCGTCGGGAGAAGTACCGACGTGATTAGAGGCCGTCATTCTTTGACATTTCAACTCACATTATCCACGTCACGCTGACACGCTATGGTCTTATTTTGCATGTCACCACTCGAGTTCCATTCTGTTGTCCTCACCTTTCACGTCGTCTGGTCTTTTTTTTCTTTTTTGAGGGCATCTTGATTTAGGTCACGTCGTTCTTGATTTTCTTTCTTCTGTGCCGATGGCGTTCTGTCGTTCTGATGCCGATCTTTTCTGTGTTTTCTGGTCTTCCGATGATCCAACTGAGATTGGTGAGTCTGATCTCAGTTCATTCCACATTGAAGACTTCTCTCTACCTGAATTCTTTCTTTTTAACGCTCTTTTCCTAATAATCATATTGTGATCTCAGGATGGGATCATGGAAGATGTTTGGACAGGATAATGAAGACGCAGAGGAGAGTATCGCCAAGTAACTTTTGTACAGGGTGGCCCAAAACTTTGAAAAGAAAAGGGGCCGATCGCGACTAAGACTTGCTTGTAGTCACTAAAACAGGGATTTTTCGCCAATGATGTTGAGGTGAGATAATATGATGAGAATGCCAGCTACATTGCGAAAAATAGAAATCATGATCAAGCGTCGAATCTGTCAAATCGCTGGTTGATCGGCCCTTTATATTTTCATACTTTTGGGCCACCCTGTATGGTTTGATCTCCAGTCACCGACAGATATAACTTTTCACGTGTGTTTTTCTCTGACGATTCCAAACACTCTGTCATTCTTTTCTGATTCTGCAGCAATGTCGAAACGGAGTGCCTTTTCAACGATCCTTTCAAAACTTTCCGAAATCCAAGCGAAAGTCTCGTCAAGTGACAATGTGATTGAAGAATCTCATGAAACTCTGTTGTCACTGTTTCATGACCTTGCCATTCGACCTCCATCAACTTCCGAAACGAAAACTCATTGTCCCGTATTGATTGACCTTCTCTCGTTCTTTGTGTCGCGATATCCTTTTGATGTCCAACATCAATTCACTCTCATTTGGATCAACCTCTCTGTCTCCAAGGAAACTCACATTCTTCTCTCAAACACGCCATTTTCTCAACTTGTCATCTCATCCATCATTCCCAATCTATCCGAACATGCCACAACTGCGTTTTATTCCATCGTTCTTTCGAGGATGATTGAAGCACTCAACCGCCGAATTGTTGCATTCACTCCTCAATATCGGGAGCGAAGGTCACTCGTGGATCTTGTTGATGAGCGTGACTCTCCTATGTCCACAATCTTCTCCTCGCCTGCTCTCGTGAAGCACATGTGTCTCCAATTTTCCTCTTCAAGGTCATTCTATGATCAGAATTCGTTGATCTTGTTTCAGCAAGGAATCTGTCATTGCTCTCTCTTCTTCCCCAAACTCAATCAACTTCTTTCTGAAAGCAAGCTGACACAGACTGTTGTTCGTCTACCCTCTGATAGTGATAAAGATGAACCTGTTCAGTTCACATTCTTTGTGATTCATTCATCGCTTGATTGGATGCGTCGAAACGACTTCACATTATCTAAAGCAACATGGATGAATGAAGTGTGTTCTGAAGGACTCTCTGACCTTTGCGAAGCATGTCTTGTTCGAACATCAGCTTCAGGGCTTCAATCTCTCCGTTTTTACTCAATTCTTGGAGGGAATGCTTCATGAAGCGAAAAAACACAAAACTGTCGCGAAATCCTCTTCCTCCCTCTTCCAACGTGTGGACGGCTATGTCTCGTTGTGAAGACAACACTCATCGTCATCGTGTTGCAACCGCCCTGCTCATGTTCTGACAGAATCGGACAAAGTTGAAAGTGACACGTCAAAGATTCTGCTCTCCCCATTCTCGGAGCTTCGCGGTCCGTCTTTCCATCAACAAATAGCGGGAGATATGACTCATCTCACAGGAAACGAGGCCAGCGAATCCGTACCATTCCAAAAACACAACGCCAAGACGGACCATTCTGCCAACTGCCATTCACAATCAGGATGACTCGTAAAGTGAAATTCTCCGCAGATACTCTCTTTTATCCTGCTCTTTTTTGACGAAGTTGGAGTGAATGAAGAGGAGTGAAGTGAAGGGCGAGCATGAAGAGAGAAGATCTCTGATTAGTCCATTACCACTTTCAAACTCCCTCCAACCATCGCTGGTTCTTTCAACACTTCTGAAGACACAATCTCGACTGAATCCCCTGAAGAATGCATCTGAATACCGAATCGGAAGGGAACAGGAATGTTGGAGAAGAAGACTGGCTGTGTCTCTCCATCTTGTGCCAGTTTCACTGTTCTCTTTCCTTCTCGTCCATCCGCCTCGATCACCACTCGCTGTCCAACTGTCTCAACCTTGCATGCTGTCCCTTTGTGATATTCCTTTCCATTTTGTCGGACGTATCGAAATGATGGAGAGATCTCCCAACCAGCTGCTCCTTTGAGGTTCGCGAACCATCCCTGTGTCGGTGTGGCCTGTTCAACCATGTTTGGAGCAATCAGACCAACAAGAAATAACTGATTGGTGCATTTCCTGATCACAAATGTGATTCGAACAATGACTGGTCCGAAAGAATGTGAGAAGAGGGACGAGAAATCAGTGACGCTTTTGGTGAACATATTCCCAGAAACAGTAAACTTGTCTTGTGCGAACACTTCGATTGCTACAGCTCCTTCCTTCACATTCCTTCTTCGCTCTTCTTCTTCCTTTCTCATCCTTTCCTCTTCTCGTCTCTGTCTTCCTTCCTCAATCAGCTCCTCGTTAGCCTTCTTCATCTCTTCCATCTCTCTCATCTTTCTCACAAACTCTTCCTTTTCCTTCACTCGTTCTGCTTCCATCTCCCTTCGAACAGCTGCCAAGTCAATCCCAATCGCTCCAATCTCTTTCGTCGACGGAGATGGCATCGAAGAAGAGAAGTGTCGAAGGATCATGCCTCCAACTCTGTCTTGAAGAATCCGAGCTTTGTCGTCTGAATCGACATTCTCCAACGATCGGCCAAACGACACAACTGCATTTTCGATTCGAGAGAGTGCGAATCCACAGCGACGAGTCAGTGAGAACAGATCATGGTCGTTTGAACTGTGTGAGCTAGACGTCTTCGATTTCTCCGTTACGATCATTTTCCTCAATCCCGAGCACAATCGGTCCAAAACAAGAAGTGTTGGCAGAAGATCCACTTCGCTGGATTCGCTTTCGATTCGAGTGCAAAGTCTCTCAACAATTCCTGAATTCAACACTCCCTCCACTTCCAGCGACGAAAGTTTGTCTCCACACAGAAGACTTCGGATACAAATCAAAAAATAAATCAATGAGAGCAAGACGAAGAGAAAAGATGAAAGGATGATGACGAAGAAAGAAAAGACCAGACCCAATCGAGTGTGTGGCTGGTGTCGACAACGAACTGTCTGCATGCTGATCAACCAAACAACAACGAGAACAACAACGAGAACAGGAGAAAGAACCAGAAGAGAGAAGGAATGAAGAAATAGAGGAACAGACGGAGGAGAGGGCAAGGAGGGAAGGAATCAAGTCACTGCGAGGTCTCTGTCTTCCTTCCGACACCGATGTCACCATCACCACAATCACACTCGACAGAAGTGCCTGAAATACAACAACGAAGAAAGAATGAGAAATGGGATGATATGGAGAGAAGAAGAGAGACACACATAAAGTGGGGATGGACAGTCTGAAGACAGTCGCTCCGAAAATCTCTCCAACAATCCACTCCGAATCCCAATCACACTTCGGTCTTTCATTTTCGACGATTCTGTGACAATATGCAGAAAGATGAGTAAACCAATCGAATAAACAAAATATTGTCAAAGAAACCAAAGAAATCAAAAGAGACAATCTTCACACCAGATGAAATCGTTGTGAGCACAGAAAGTGTTGATCGTGATGAAAGAGAGAGTCGGAGGGAGAAGAGGAGATGGCGAGCGAGCTGAGAAACGAATCGATGAGGTCAGGATGGGCTGAAGAAGAGGGCGAGCCAAAAAAGAGAAACAAAAGAGTGAGCAATGATCAGAAATTACACACCATTCAAAAATGTTGCAGTGTGTCGGAGACATTGAGACAGAAGATTCATTCCGTTATTTCCCCCACAACGAATCGAAGAAACAGTGCTGTTCAGGAGATGGTTGAGGATGGCGGCGATCTTCTCCAGTGGATCCTGAAGAAATTGATGAATGAAGTAAAGAAAAAGGCAAGCAGTGTATGTTTGAGAGATTTCAATGATCTTCTGAAAGGGGCTCCAATCAGAGCCCATCCAGGGATGTTCAAGTTGAATTCGAGAAAAGGCTTCCAAAAAGGTGTGGAAATTGGTGACGATAGTCTCATATACCTCATCACCAATTCCAAGAATGGAACAGGCCATCACTTCATTGCATAGAATACCCATCAATGTCGAAAAAGCGGAACGACCATTTGGGTGGTCGTTGTCGAGATATGGGAGAGGGTTGCAGAGAAAATTGCGGAAAATGGAGGAGAGGTCTTCTGAGAGAGCTTCAACCGAGATCAGGGGACATATTTCAGAAAGTTGGGCAAGTTGGACGAGTTGAAGATTGTTGGTCCAATTTTGTTGGATATGTTTCAGTATCGAATGAGAGAATCCTGAAGAGTGGAAAAGATCGATCATGTCTTCATTGGATGAGACTGAAAAAAGTGAAAAAGGAGAACCAGACCGATTGAAGCGAGCGATTCAATCTCGATGTCCTGGAGAAAAAGAAGGCATCAAAATGAGACAATCAGGAACGAAAAGAGCTAACCTGGCAGTTTTTTTGAGACAATGCGACACCAAAACGATGAAGGAGATCATTTCGTTGTTCTTTTGTCACGTGGTTCAGAAATCCTGACGAGAAAAGAAATGTGAAGTAACGCAAGAAAAACACACTCCAAAAAAGATTTTCCAGAGATAGTTGAAAAGCATGAGGAGAATGCTCACTTGGGTTCGAGGATAAGGCGAGAAGTTCGTTGAATCGTTTGAGGGGATATTTCTCGGTGACTGTGACAGTAAGAGGAGTATCCTTGTTTCGTCCAGAAGACAGAGAGTTAAAGCTGATTGATGTCATCATTTTTGAACGAATAATGAATCCAAAGTTTTAGTTCTAAATTTAAAAGTTTGGGGACGTCTGATCTGATCAAGCCACATTTTTACATATTCGAGATCAAAATGACAAAGTGTTCCCGACGAATTGAGAACACAAAACTGTCGGTTTGGATCCACCTTCTTGTCGTGAACTCCGCTTCCTCTTTCTACCTACGTGCGGACAGCTATGTCTCGCTGTGAAGACCACCCCGTTCTCGGATCTTCACTGTCCGTCTTTCCATCAACAAATATATCTGGGGATATGACTCATCTCACAGGAAACGAGGCCAGCGAACCCGTTCAATTCCAACAACACAGCGCCAAGACAGACAGGCCATTCTGCCAACAGTGCGAATCCACGATGACTTCGCACTATCTGTATTTTTCCACCAGACTGAGTCATGACCAGTACAATGAAGAGGAGATCACGTAGCATACCTTCGTTTTTCCATTTCATTCCTTGTTCATGACATTTCTCTCACCCATTTTAGAAAAGTGATCGTGACTGCATTCTCTTTTGAGAAAGAATCCACCGCAGCGAACGACAGTTTCGTTTCCAATATTCCGAATACATCACATTCTAATCGCGATCTTTCGATAAATCCGCCTTTCTCGTTCAGTTTTACTCTGGACAAAGCTTGATATCTGGATTCCAACATGAGATCCAGCAACTGATGTGGTGGTCAGAATATACACCGTACGAAAAGTGGTACCTATTTTTCTTACACCTTCTGTGACAACATTCTCTCCACAAATCAGTCCCCTCAATCACATGCAGTTTCATGTTTCTATTCCATTCGAGGACCATGACGAATCTTGAAATTGCACAATTTTCAGTCATTATCAGTCTTCAGACATTAAACGATGGGTTTCACTGTCTATCTGAAGGGAAAAACCCTCACGTTTACATGGCACGTCGATTTGCAGTGAAAGGATATCCACTGAATCTACATATCTTATTCGTGTATTTTCCTTTCTATTCATCCGTTTTAGTCACGATACTAGTCTCTCGGCGGTCCTGCACTCTGTTTTCTCAATCGAACTACTGAAAGCGAAAGTATGCATATGATGACAAAAATCTGGGATCAAACTCTCACACGAACTCCATTCTATGACGAAGATGATGTATGGTGTCATACCGTGCGTAACAACACCGATTTCTGTCATTTTTGAAAAAGGTGAGATGTCTCGATCGTTGTGTCTGAAGACCTTCAAAATCCTATTTCCAATTGGAACATCCGTTTTATATGATATTCAAGTCAGGTCTTGTTCATTCTTTCTTTGTAAACGGCGAAAGTGTTCCACAAAGAAAAACACAGCCTTTTTCCACCCTTGGACCCGAATTACAACAAAAGTAAGACATGCTAGTTTATCCCACTTCCGCTTCGGATTTATTCTCAAATTTTTATGAAAAAATTCAAAAGTGCGCAGTCATCGTGGATTCGCACAACTGCCATTCA
>JARBJD010000332.1:0-77948 GCA_033064195.1 Blattamonas nauphoetae
GGCGCATGGACGTCTCCCATTGTTCATTGATTGGCAGCAACATTTGGAGAGTCTTGATGTTCGAACTCAACGGTGGCAGCGTCGATTGTGCTGAGAGAGCTTGTTTGACCTGGTCCGCTGGGCCAAGAGCATGACTTCGTTTCACTGAGACATTCTGGGTGTGACGGAGTGCGATGTAGTGATGTGACTGGGGTGGATCCTTGCGTCTTCTATTTTGTCTTCGGTGCCGTAGAAGTCTTTAGTTTAGCCTGATTAGCAGCAGCTACTTTGGCTTTCGCTTTGGTTGGAGGTATTATCCATGAGTAGATGGAGGATGACACGGAGGATGAGAATGGATCGGCCTCATGACGGAGTATTAGGATTCTGATGACTCTGGATAGAATCAAGATACGTCTCTCCACAATAGTCTAGACACCATGTCGGTCCAGTATTTAGTAAAAGCATGGAACTCTCTGTAAGTACAGAATGGTAAAGGCAGTAGGATAAAGGTGTGGTGAAAGAACATAGACGGCTAAAAAGTCGGGAGGGTTGAGTGAGTCATCATATTCCATTTCCTCGGCAGTTGCCTGGGCAATGATGTCCAAAATACGGGCAATGGGGACGGCATCTTGAAGAATGCCTATGTGGTCACAGCCACGGTATGTGTGGAACTAAACGAGCGAGGTGTCTCTCCACAAGTGGGGTGACTGCGAAGGACGAGAAAAGAGGGAGAATAAGGCGAGGGAAGGGAGAGCAAGAAGAATGGCAAGAAAGGGCACAGAGAGAGATGGAACGGGAAAGAGACACACTACTGAGTGAAACAGTCGGAACTGTGCCATCACCATCCATGTAGTAATCAGAATGCGTGTCTGACGTCCAGCGCTGTCTGGTTGCATTCAGAATCACACCGGCAGTGGCATTGATACCTAACGACGATGAAGAAGATCAGAAAAGAAGGAAACACGAATGATGGGCAGAAAAGGCAAGATAAACGGAGAATGATGGAGAGAGCATGGGAATGGCAGAAACAGGAGGAATACAGACCAATCGAGTACATCACGTGTGTCATCACCTTCGGTAGGACGAGAGGCTGGTCGGTGTTGTTTCGTGTGCGTTGGACGGTTGTCTTCACACAGGCCTTGCCTGCCTGGTTGTCAGTCCACGTCATGTTCTTCATTAAGATTTTGCACACATTGTCACCTTTGCAAGATGGGAGAGATGGGAGAGTTAGAGAAGGAGAGAGTGGGGAAGGGAGGAGATGACAGAGGAGAGACGGGGAGAGGATTGTGGGTGATTTGAAGATGTGAACGAAAATGGTCAATAAGATGAAGGATGAAGTGGAAAGCACACTTTGAGCCGGACAACGACGCAGTCGTCGTCGAAGGTGTTCTTGTTGGGGATCATCCAGTGCAGACAGGCGCAATCTTGCGTCAGAGTACTGATTGTGGATGCTCCTACCTGCGATGGAAAGAACGACAAAGAATGAACGAGTACAACAGAAAAATGGTGTGAATCATCAATAATACCTAAAGAAGGCTCAGCTCTCCCAGCATACCCATGAGAACAGTCACTTTCGTGGTGACGCTGAAAACCCATCCGCCATTGGAGCACCACCGAAGGGAGCACCCGAAGTGATGACAGCAAAGATGTATGTGTCTATCCAGGATCATTCACGACGCTACTTGTCAGAAAGCGGTAGGTGATAATGTCATCTGTACTGTGCCCGCACAGCACGACCTTCTTGTTGTTGTTACTGTGAGGAATGGGGAAGAGGGGGACACACGCGCGGAAGGCGGGTCTGTCTCGCGTTTTGAGATCCTCGTAATACGCAGTGGCGACGTGACCGAAGACGTTGACGAGTCTCCAATCATACTAACCTAGACGAGAAAAGAAGTATGAAGAAAAGAAAGAATGAGAGAGATTGAGGGACACACAGGGCAGCGTTCTGATACTTCCGCTCGACATAGCCTGCTTCGGAAAGAGCTCTCCTGAGTTTGTCCAGTCAGCTGTTGAGGAAATTGACGCCCTATAGGAACAGAAATGAGAGTGAAGGAGAAGTTGGGAGGAATGGAAGACAGTGATGGAGGATGAGGGGATGAAAAGTGGGTAGAGGCACACAAACAATCTGCCGAAGTCTTTCACATGAACGTTGAAATGGGTACTGTCAGATTGGTCATGGCTGTTGTGTTGAACGTTTGTCTGATGTTCTTCATCCATCCCGTGGAAATGACAACACAGGCGAAGTTTCCATCACGTGAAATGATCGAACGGAAAAGCTACAATGAGGGAAGGAAAAATGATGGAGAGGGAAAGATCGAACCTCTGATGGCAGGGGGGAAGGCGAGGTTGGGCGAGAGAGGAGTGAAGACGTGTGGGAGGGGTGCTTGGTCAACGAGGATGCAGATATGCCGACTGAGAGATGTTCAAAGAGATGCAAAGATTAGAGGGCAGAGCACACCGAGTTTTATCTCACTTCTTTCTTCACAGCCTGTGATGGGGGGAAGCACTGAGCTTTTCTCAGCTGAGGGAAGGGACGTTGGAAGGAGAAAGTGTTGAGCACTGTGAGGATGTCTTGCTGGGAGAGAGAGATAGAAGAAAGAAAAAATGAGCATACAGGTGAGATAGAGGAGGAACAACGCGAAAAAACGACGGAGAAGCCAAATATGTTAGATTGATGTGAGATGACAAAATAGAGAGAACATACTGTATCCAAAATACTGATGGCAATTTTATTCATGACAAAACTGCAGTAGACAGACAGCGAAATCGGAAAACGCCCTTTTCAGAAAATCTCTGACAGAATATCACAATTATGGTTCGATCACACCACATCGGAAAGTTGAGCAGTCTTGGAGATCAAAACTTCAAGAATCTCAATTAAAGAATACATATCATCTCAATTGGTGAAGGATTTACGGATTTTGAGAAATTGTCCATTCTAGGTTTTGAACGATGATGTCAAAAATATTGTCCCATCTCGTTCGGGTATTGTCAGATTGGAAGATCCAGACAATGTATTCAACAACGGTTCAGGATTCATTCGGAGAAGGAATGAATTGTTGTGGGAGGATCGTTTTCACTGGAATACAGTTTGTTCAAAAAAGACGTTGATCTGTTCAAAAAATACATCCCATTATTGTGTTTTTTCACGTCAGGACCACTTTCTTTGACCGACTCATATCTCATTTTGGAGTGTACCCACTGACAGATGGTGACTTAAAAGATGGTCTGCTTTCTTTTTCGTGTGAAAGATACACATTTTGTTGACTTTTTCTGCCCACATTTTTCATCAATGTTCTTTGTTCTCATTTTTCGTCTTGCTCTCAAACAGACCTTGATCCTTCATCAAAACTACATTTCACTCTGCTGATTGAGCTTTCGGCATTCTTCCGTTCCTATTCTCAGATTTGAGGATCGCTTTCGTTAACCCTTGATCCTGTGGAATGTATGATTGTTAAACATATTTTCAAGTCATCCGCTCTCACATTCTCAGTCTTCAGATCCTGTTATGAATGGTTATATCGAAGAGGAATGGATCATCAGGTCACAATCCATCACCAAACCATCGATCGTAAAATCTCTCTTCACCGGTCAATAATCTGGTTTTCATGTGTTTTCATTCATTTATTCATCGTTTTTCGCAGATCACTCGACTGATCCATGCGATATGATCAAATTACCATCTTTTCTTCTCCTTTGTTGAAAAGCTGTCATCTCACCGCGAATATCCATCTTTGAACTTGCTTTAACTTTTTTACACATTCATTACCTTTGATTCTTCTCTTTTCTCCTTTTTCACGATATTTCATTTCATATCCATTCCACAGTTACCACTTCAGATTACTCTGCTCGACTCATTTGATTGACCTCTGAAACTCTCCTGAATTGTGTCTTTTCATTTCAAAGACCCCCACTTATTCTCAATTTTCTCCTTTACAAGGATACGAACAATCATACGGCTGGAAATTTCGTCTCGTTCACTTATTCAATCTTATCGTTTCGACACATTTTTTCTGTAACGATCCGATTCCTTATTTCCAACCCAGACACTCTTTCACACCTTGGATCAACTTTGTTTGAATATTTGTCCGCTCAAAAGAAAGTGAACTGTGAGTTCATGACGTGGCAACTGTGGAATGGATAGAAGATGAAATAGTGACTGAAAAGAGATGAGAGAAGAATGAATGGGAATTAATGTGTAGAAAGGGGAAAGCAAGTCTAAAAACGGATAAGTGTCGGTCAAAGAAAGTGGTCCTGACGTGAAAAAACACTATAATGGGATTTATTTATTGAACAGATCAACACATTTTTTGAACAGATCAACATCTTTTTTGAACAAACTGTAGTCACACGTTGGACATTTTCCCTCTCCAAACCAAAAATATCGGAAGAAAACAAGACTCCAATCCGAGAGAAGGCAGAGAGAGTGAGTGAAGAGATGGAAGGGATGGATGTGAGCGAGAAAACAGAAGAGAGCTGTGATTCCTTTGATGAAATGAGAAAAATCAAGAAATGAAATGTATAGTAAACAGATAAACGTGATTTATTCGTCCATTTGTGGAGACACCGCATGAATATGACTGAATTAAATCAGAGAATTCCATCCGACCCGTTCTTCCAGTTCAAATTGGCGCCGAAGTACACGATCATGTCTCTTGTCCTCTTTTGGGCGTTGTGGGAGTTAACATCCTTCCCCTGCACGAAGATGAACTCCAATGCATCTTGCCATCCTTCCTCCAGAAAGCTCGGGATTGTTCTTCGAACGTGCGTCTGATCATCCTTCCAAAATCCGATATATCTTCGATGGCTGATGACGTGTTGGAAAAAATCGGCACATGTGTCGAAATTTGGGTTGAATAGAGCTGTCACAATGCGAGAGAAGAATCCAGTCCTGCTGAGACACTGAGCAATCACGCGCTGCTCGCATGATTGGCAGACATCGTGGAAGAGTGTTCCAAATCTCATCTGCGCTGTATAATCGTTGTGGCGTGGCTGGATGAAGTATTCGCTGAGAATAGCGAGGGACGGAGCAAGGAGATGCTCGAACTGTGATTGGGACAGTCGAGTAGCGCAGTTGACAATTTGTGGGAAGCATTTGATGACGAATCGAAGAATTAATTCGCTGAGTCTATCCGAGACGAAGTTGAGTGAGTGATTGTTCCGATCGATCATTCGCTTCAAAATACCCACTGTCTCCAAATCCACATCGTCCCATTCGTCCAAAGTTGGTCGGAGATGGTCCGGTCGAGTCGAGAGGAGATAGTTGATTGGTGCTCGTTCGAAAAAATCAATGGGGAGAGAGATGAGAGATTCGAAGGCGTGTAAATATTGTCCTGATGTTCTGCCACATGTTCTGAACAGTTCGGGTAGATAGATGCGATGAAGCTGGTGCTTGTGGAACGCGAGAATCCGAAGGATGGTGTCGTCATCTACAAACGAGTCGCTGTCGAGGAGAGTTACAATTCGGTCCACAATGGTGAGAATCTCGGCGTTGGTGAGAGGACAGACCAAATCAGTTGTGAGGATGAATGGTGGAGATGACGATGTGACAGCTGATGTGTTCATCGCTTGTCTAACCTCTCCTCGAGATGGGATGATCCAAGGGTTTTTGGAATAATGGAAATAATGGTCTCGGAAAAAGTCAAGAATCCTGTCCCTCAAAGAATGATCCAAGGCGAACGGATGGAGTGAAAGATGGACGGCATATGCCTTCGTTTGTTTGTAGAACGCGTGATAGGTCTCGTCCAGAGCTCTTCGATGTTGACTTAAGTTTGGGCACATGAAGTGCTTTCTTTCATCTTCTAAGTTGACGAGATGATTCGTCATCAAATCAATGAGAGCCGTGTGGATTGGGATGGACTCAGAAGTGAATGCCAGCTTCGACGGATCAACAACACTGACAAAGGCGGGGAACCATTCGTTCCAAACGTGTTTCAGGGCAGTTTTCACGTCCAGATTCATCGTGTACCATCGGAGGAGATTGAGAACGGTGACGGCGAGGTCTGGTTGAGCCGGAGTGAAGAGAGCCCAGAGTAACTTCGGGTCCAATTTCGACAAAGATATGCGTGTGTTCCATATTTTGAGTTCAAAGAGGCCATCCGACAAGAAGAACAGTTCAGATGTCTGAGGCCGACAGAACAGGAAAAGGACAACAGCCTGGAATTCCACATCGGAGAACTTCCCCCCTTCGCGCACTCGACCAAGCAGAACTTCAAATCCCTTCAGCCAAGGGATGGTGGAGGATGGATAGCGAGGGTTGAAGAACAGACAGCGTTGGGCTTCATCTGCCGAGCCAAGCCCCAGAATTGAAGCAAGTTCCTCCAACAATTCCTTGTTAATCTCTCCGAAAAAATTTCGCATTTCCGGAAAGTGTGAGGAAGAGACATTGCCTGTCATGATTGGAGTGAATTGCGTCATCGATGACAAAAGTGCGAATCCGGAGCGAGGATCAGTGGGACAAACTGGAGTGGAGATGAGAGACCGTAAATAGGTGGAGGAGACTTGGAAAATGGGATCGACGATGTCGGGCACCTGCTTGTAGCGATATGGCCAACGGGCGGTTTTGAGATAGTCGCGGATGTTATATGGCGTGGTAAAGCTGAAAAAAACTATCGACAATCGATGTGAGATGGCGGTGTAAGTCGATAGTTGTTCCGTTTAATGGGATTTCATGTGGCCTCAGCTTCTCGAAGAGTTGAGGAATCAATCCTGTCATTGTCACTGCAATAGGGAATTTCTCTGTTGAATACGACAGAAATGCGTCGATGAAGGAGAGAGTAACTGTTCGGAGTGTGTTTGATGGATGACAAACGAGTTTTATGAGAGCAGACGTTGGTGTACTTTGGAGATGTTCCTCATTCAGGAATATGGTTTCGATGAACTCGATGTTGGAGGGTCGACGATATTTGATGTGAAAGCAAACATATTTTAGAAAAATTACGGCATGAGCAACTTCAATGGATGTCAATTTCAGTTCTGAATTGACGCGGTCGAATAACGAGATACAGCCTGCCCGCAGATCAGCTGTCGTAATCGAATCACGCAGAACCAATCTCCAATCTGACGTTAGGGAGGTAGGAAGAGAGGTCACGCCATCCTCCAGGTGTGGTTGTTCCGACATTGTTTTTAAATCGATTCGCTTTCTTTTCAATTCATATAGCAGAATCTGTTTTGAAATTTGGATATATTGACGATCATCGGCAGTAATTGTGAGTAGATCTACGGTGGACATGATGACAGACGAATCAGTGGAATAATCTTCACCTGTTTGGTTGATGGTTGGAAGTGAAGAATTTTCGATGGGTCGATTCGAAAGAGAAGTGCAACAAGATTGAATGGTTTGAGTAGATCGTGAATCTGTCCCCTTTCTATTCTTTTGACACTTGGGAGGCCTGTTCGTGAATAGTGTCCCTTTACGATGATGATGATAATGGGCGGATTACGGACGAAAATCCATATGAAGCATCAATAATCATTTTTTTAATCATTTCATGTCTACCAGGTTGATTATCAGTCCGTGGAAGCAGTAAAACAGAGAAAAATCTTTTCGGTCCACCTCCTTTTCTCTGTCAGCTGAACATAATTATCAACCTGGTAGACATGAAATGATTAAAAACAAAAAGCCTAAGCCGTACGAAGATGAGAAAGATTCTTGGTGCTTCATATGGATTTTCGTCCGAAGTTGATCGGCCCCATGAAAGACCATTACTTCTGAATCACCCTGTAAGTGGCCCAAAAAGTCAGACCCAGACAAAAACTCAGACTTTTTTTTGAAAAATTTGGATTCAAAAATATCACCTCTTTAAAACAGAATTTAGTGACCTCACAAAGCTGGAAAGATGCATAAAACCAAACTCGGTCTGCAAACCCACATTTTTTAACTTTCGAACTTTCTCCATCTCACAGTTTCTTCTTGAACTCCTCCTTTTCTCAAAAGATTAATGAAAACTAATCTCAGAGTTTGTTAAATAGTTGACACTTATTATGTCATGATTTGTGTGTCGGTGAACGAAATGATCCTTGAGATCATCGACTGCTCTGTGGACAAGGGAGGTGAGAACACGGTCAAGACAATGGTGATGGTTCTGTTGGAGGTGGAGTAATATGAAAGGGCTGTCGAACACGTGCTTGTGTCCCAGGTACGAACGGATGTGTTGAATAGACACTCGTCGATCGAGTGGATGCGACTATTCCCATGTCATGATTAATTTTTCACTTTGAATGATACCATTCTCAGCAATCTGCAATTTTGAGCGATATATCTAAATTCTCTGTGTTCACTTTGTGATACCAATCTCATAGATCTGTTCGTTGAAATCAACAAGTCAGTGTCATATCTCCACAACTCGAGATGTCACTGGGTGCAGTCTTCACAAATACAGATGGTTTGTTAGACACTGTATGGTGATGTCGGTTTTGAGTCTTTTCATCTTTTGTCTCTCTCCACCAATTTCTGTTTTCTTCATCCGTGCGACAAAAGTGGAATGCTTCTTCGCTATAAACAAACTACAATCTTCACGAATCTACCATCACGTTGCATACTCCAACTATCTCGCATTCTTAT
This sequence comes from Blattamonas nauphoetae, assembly GCA_033064195.1. Taxonomy (NCBI): domain Eukaryota; phylum Preaxostyla; order Oxymonadida; genus Blattamonas; species Blattamonas nauphoetae. The sequence goes on from JARBJD010000332.1 coordinate 8,543, forward strand.
CATTTATTTCTGGAATCAGTCGATGATGCGAGATAATTCTACCAATGATCATCGGACTTGAAACATACTAGGTGAAACTTGGCTTTTGGAAACCTTCAGTGAATCTTGAAATTTTCAGTCAAAGATAGTGCTCTCGAAGATAGTCGCTGCGGAGAACACCGCGTGTTCTCTACTTCTGGTTGTTGAGATACTGGAAAAAAAGTGTTTGACAGAGCTGAAACTGTCCAGTCAGTGAGACAGACAGTAGCGAGACGGAATTAACGTAACTCACCCAGACTTGCAGATTGCTGAGAATGGTATCATTCAAAGTGAAAAATTAATCATGACATGGGAATAGTCGCATCCACTCGATCGACGAGTGTCTATTCAACACATCCGTTCGTACCTGGGACACAAGCACGTGTTCGACAGCCCTTTCATATTACTCCACCTCCAACAGAACCATCACCATTGTCTTGACCGTGTTCTCACCTCCCTTGTCCACAGAGCAGTCGATGATCTCAAGGATCATTTCGTTCACCGACACACAAATCATGACATAATAAGTGTCAACTATTTAACAAACTCTGAGATTAGTTTTCATTAATCTTTTGAGAAAAGGAGGAGTTCAAGAAGAAACTGTGAGATGGAGAAAGTTCGAAAGTTAAAAAATGTGGGTTTGCAGACCGAGTTTGGTTTTATGCATCTTTCCAGCTTTGTGAGGTCACTAAATTCTGTTTTAAAGAGGTGATATTTTTGAATCCAAATTTTTCAAAAAAAAGTCTGAGTTTTTGTCTGGGTCTGACTTTTTGGGCCACTTGTGCATCTTCACTGAAACTGCCAAAATGACTACGTTTGACAAGAAGACGTCATCCTCCTCTGATTCCCCTTGCTCTGATATCTCTTCCCACTCCTGATCATATTCGTCAGATTGTTCTCCTTTCATGGATTGGAACGAAGAAAAGATTGAATCTGAATCCGAAAAGGCCGTTGTCTTTCTGTCTCTCGTTGCCACTGTGAAGTTGCAGCCTGCATTGAATGTACAACTTGAAGCTAAAGCCGTGAAATGTCTCAAATTGGTGGATCAACAGAATGAAGAATCAGCAAATGCTTTTCTCAACACCTTTGGGAGAACACATGATGAATTTTCGGCAAATTATAGTTCCCCGACCAAGCCGGACTTGTTCATCAAGTCGGACAAAGGGTAGGTATGTCAAGGATACCTCCTTATTTGACTGTAAAGTTGATTGATAATCGCTTTACGGCTTCAACAAAGAGTTTGAGAACGATCAGACCATTCATTGTATTTGTTCACTTCACTCATCCATTTTTGCTATTCTCACACAATAGCCAATCGAGCAAAGAGGTGAAGTGATTAAATAACATTTGGAACTATTTAGATGTATGTTCAGTTCATCCCCCCATCGAGGATGAGAATGGATCCATCGAAGAAGAAGTTGACGACGGAGAGTTTTGTGGGTGCCAATTGATTGTTTTCAGCCTCTCGCAACCAATTGAAGCGGATTCAGACGACTTGTATCATTTTTGCTTGGAATGGAGAATGTGAATGAGATTCTGTTTGCCTCATCTCGGATCTACTGTGAAAAAAGTGAGGAAACCTTAAAATTGCAATCATAAGGCAGTTTGAGGAACACACCATCATTCCAAGATCCAAGTAGTTGGGATGAATGCCATTGGAGATCTTGTTGAGCATGCCATTCCGGAAGTGAACAGATTCCATCTTATTGAGAGGAATGAGAGATACAAACATCCAAAGACCTTTATCCTGCAGAAAGGTCGTCGGATGCGTGATTCTTGCGGGTCGGAGAAGACCTTCGTAGAATGAAAACAAGAACATTTTCATCCTCAAAATTGGTCTGTCAAGGTGCACATTATGAATATAGCGTGGAGACACATCACTAACATCAATGCTGATGTGAGTTTAGACCTCCGAGAACTGTGATGCATGTCCATTCAGGTTCGGATTTGAAAAAGCACCCATTGAGCGTGTCTTTCTTCTCAGAAATACCAATTTTTACTCAACACTCGCATATCGAAATGAAGAAATTATCATGCAACTAGAAAGTATTGTTGTCCTACCTGATGAACAAGTCCGGCCTAATCGGAGGACTATTACGTACAGTCTATTCTGGTGCTCATTTGTGGGGCTCCGGTCCCAATGGGCAATATCTCTTTTGTATTCCTCAACGTCAAGATTAAAGATAATTAAATCACAATATAACGTCCAAAAATAGTGACATGTCGTGAATAGCGTGAAAAAAATGCTGGAGATCGATCGTTTTGATCACTTCGGCATGGAAACAAAGGTAACAGGGAGATTTGAGAGAAGACAATAACACTGAAGTCACAGAATAAGTCCGAAATCTGATCTTCATGGCAATCTGATACTTGGGTCGTGTTCAAATGACCAACAATCATTCTGGGGAATATGAAAAGTGGAATCGTCCATACTTTTGTTGGATGTTGAGATCGTCTAAAAAACGGCATTTCCAGGATTTTCAGGAACATTCACTTTGTTAATCCTGAGAATGATGTTTTGTGGAGATTGATGGTGATTATCGACTGTGAAGTGCTGTCGTGAGATCTATGATCTGGAAACAATGAAAACAATGTAAATATAGAGAATGGAAACAAGAGACATGCAAACAGGCGATTCATAGTCTTGCGATCTCGAGTGAACTTCAGATGATCAATATTCAGCTTGAGACATCTATGAAGAGAAAAAGAGGAGATTTCGATTGACAAAAGAGTGACAACACGAGAAACGCAAACATACAATCTATATTGTTGTAGCGAAATAGAACTTGTTGATCTAGCCCAAAAACAAAAGGAGTCCATGGAATCACAACTGACTCGCGAATTCTCTGAGTCACTCATGGATCGATTATGACGAGAAAAGATCATTTGAATCATATTCTGTGGAGAGTGAAGGGGATGAGTCACTCACAGACTCATATGAACCAGGTTTTTAATTGAATCATGTCACATTGAAGACTCATTTAATGCAAAAACGGACATCGGTTCCATATTAGTGAATGTCAAATTAAAGTGATGTTTGATTTTGAGAGGTCATGCCCATTGGGACCGAACCCCCACATTTCATCCGCCAGTCAGGTTATTACCGCAGCAGCAATGGAGATACTCAGAAATCTGTTCAACCACTGTTCTGCAACTCGACGCTCGACACCACCAACACCATCTCTCTACCACACTCTTCAGATTTGTTGAGAACTCGCCTTCCACATCAACCGCCCTTTCGCTGCTTTCTTGGAGAATGGAAATTGGGGACGAACAAGTCGAGAGCTGGGAAGCAGTTGCTGGAGCAGGGTGGGTGGAGTGAAGACGAGACTGAACAGGAACAACGGCTTCTCTCTAAGTGTTCGACCATCGTTGAGCAATCGGACACTCCACACTCGTTCTCTGCACATCGGACTCGCCGCCTCCTCTTCTCGACACTTCCGTCGAGTTTCATCGCCTCCCTTGCCCTGAAAACAGACGACACCCGATTCTCCCTCTCAACACCCAACACCCCTCCAACAAAGCACATCTGTGAATGGGCAGACATCGACAGCACTTTCGGTGTACGAAAGTGGATCTGAGTGGAAAACATGACTGGACTTCATTTCGTTGTTTTCAACTGGTGACCCTGCACAGACTGTCGACGGACGAACAGCCCTCTTTGAGTTGAATGAAGGCAGGACAACGATCCAATCCACATCGCCTCCGACACGCCATACACTTTGTCTCGTAAATCACGAAATGAAAACTCTCATGGACGACACCTTCTGTCAGATCGTCATTTTTCACGTTGTTCCATCCAAGAAATGAGCGATTCTCAATGAAATGTGGAAAATAATATATGTGCGTGGAAAAAAATTAAAAATCACCTAAATATCGTTCAAGCGTTTAATAGACAGAGTACAGGTGAATTTTTGGATTTCAAGCATGATCGCGCTTGAAATGGTGTTTTTAAGATCAGCACATTTTTGCACACTTTTTGTTACAAAACATGTTCAAAGGCAGGGAAAGGATGCAAAACAACAAAAAAAGAGGTCTCTATGTGAGACAACGGATATAAATCATCGATTAAAGAGAAAAACCGAAAAAAAGGAGACATTTCTGTGATGATCGAGACAACTACTATGTTTTTTTGAAAATGAAAAAAGTTCACAAACGATGAGTTTCGGGATTGTAGACGATGAATTTTGATTGTGAGGACAATAGTCTTCGTGGATACTACGAACCCACGCATCCCTTATTTGATTGAGAATCGCTCAAATCTCCCCACAACTTCGGAATGATCGTTTCATCAGATTGCCTCAACGAATCCACTTCACACTCATCCGATCAGGAAAAGCGCCCCAACGATCATCTCGATCCGTTCTTGAAGTCTCCAACCATTGTTCTTCCATCCAGCTTGGTCTGCTCGCAGCATCGTCGGAGAAGACATCATTCCAGCGCCTCAGTGGGGACACGTTACTCTGCTTTCATCCACGCCAACCACCACCATCCCGAAGAACGGGGACATTCTCCACTTTCTCGGCACGATACTGATGACACCATCGTCCGATTCAACCAACCCACATTCAAACTCGAGTTTTGGAAAATGTTGTGGAACTCTTCGAGCATGAACAAGAACGATGACAGACAACCAGCTGCAATGAGAGCACGACGTGAGAATGAGAGAGGGAAGCAACCAACCGTCGTGGAGAGAGATGAATGAGAAATACAAGCCCATTCCCACTTTGGAGAGATGAACGAGAAGAAGAGATCCAATCAGGGCGAATCTCAAAAGAAACAAGAACATACTCAGGGTTGAATGGACGGAGGAAGATTAAAGAACACAGCGGAGACAGACACAATCTTTCTCACTCTTGGTTGGCCCATTCAAATGACTTCGGTCCCGACAAAATGATAAATAAGAGCAAGGGGTGTTGTATCTTCTTTTCGTGTTGTCATCTCACGTTTTTCGGTTTCTTCATTCTTTTGACCCATAACGAGTGCTAATTCTCTGAATCTGAAAGAATGACATCTTTTGAAGCAAAACCTCCATCCTCTACTGATTCTTCTTGCCCTGGTATCTCCTCACACTGCTTTTCATGTTTAACAGACTGTTCTGATTTCCTGAATTGGGATGAAGAACAACTTGGATCTGACTTTGAAAAGACCGTTGTCTTTCGGTCTCTCGTTGCCACATTGACGTTGCAGCCTGAACTTGATGAATCTTTGGAAGCTAAAACCGTCAAGTTTCTGAAATTTGTGAGACCCCTGGATCGAAAATCACTAGATGCTTTTCTGGAAAGCCTTGGACCAACAACTGATGAATCTTTGACCAACTTCGTCCAGGATCTTAGAGTACTCATTTCATCCGGCAGTCAAGTTATTACCACCGCAGCAATGGGGATACTCGATCATCTCATTTTTGTCAGCTCAGTTCAAGTTCAGCTTGCCCTCGTCAAAGCTGATCTGATCCCTCAACTCATCGTCACTCTCAATCCACTGGCTCTTTCATTCACAGAAGCAGTCGATATCCACACTTCTCTCATAAAAACCATATCTTGGTCTCTCTGGCTCGCAACTCGGATTGGTCTCAGACAACTCGAAATGGAAGATGACGATGGACAACAGTCTGTTCACGAGACAATCTTGAAGCAAGTTGTGACACCTTCGGAGAAATATATTTGCCATTTGTGCATGAACCGATATTCGATCATTGGTGGATTCCAATCTGATGACTTTCTGATGCTCCTCGCTCGACTCCTCCAAATATCTCCTTTCTATCAACCGACAATGAGTGTTATAGTTACTATGCCCATCTTTCACTCGATCCCTAGTTGTCTCACATTCTTCGAAAAAGAGTTCTCAATCTGGTTTTTTATCGATTCAATGGTCGATTTCCAGCGAGAATGGAACAAAAAAAGGGGAGATTCTCGACATCTGTGGAAGAATGTTCACCGAATGTTGAGAATGGAGGGCATCGAAGATGTGATTGATGAAAGGCTGCAAAACGACAAAGATCGATCGTACGGAGGATGGATTTCTGACAACTCGATCAAACTGAACAACCTACAGGGCATGAATTTCCCAGAACATTGGTAGAAACATGAAAGAACCACCAAACATTTCGAACGATCTCTGACTTCCTTTGGACAACAAAAATTGTCTGATGAGGGGCGAGATTGTTGAATGGTTGTTTAAGTTTGAGAATCATTCGTTTTTACTCAAAAGAGAAAATAGGAACAGATCCGTGATTCTGATCAGGCCCAGGATCCATTTCTTTCGACGTCACTCCATTGATTTGAAGCTATCCGGAACGACTACCTCGATCTCTCTCTCAAAAGCCTTTGAAAATACAAGACAGACAAGTAGAAGTGGGAAAATCAAGATGGGAATCCTGGAGTGAGCTGTGATTTTGCTTCAAGAGCGGGTAAATAATAATTACGGGCCAGATCAATCATTCACTTTCAATGACGCAAATGTCTCAAGAAGACCTTCTTCTACCCGTCTTTGAGGACCACCCTCGTGTGATCGCCTGATTTTTTTCTTCCTTTTAGGTGAATTCATCATCAAAGACAGGCACCGTTTGAAAGTACCGGACATCAAACACTTTCTTCAAGAAAAAGGTGTCAACAACCCCGTTCTCTCTCAAAACCAACCGACTGACGCCTATTTCACTTTGAAAGTTGACGATTCTCAGCCCAGTATGGATGCCATGACTCAACTCTTGAACGATGGCCCGTGTGTCGCCGTCCACACTTCCAACAGCTTGTGCGATTATCCCGTCACGATCCTTCCCCGCCTCGCCCCAAAGAGCCTGCTCTTCACCACCGATACCCTCACTCTCTCACACTTCTGGGATTCACCACAAACAACCCTTCCTCAAAATGTCACCATCCTTCCTCTTCCTCAATACGACGGATCAGACGCATCTGTCGTCATCTTCTCCGACAGGGAGACCATAAAGAGAGTCCACGAGTCATTTCCCAAAGTTTTCGCCAGATTCTACCCGAACCAAGACCATTTTGGGAATGTAATCAAAATGGAGATCACCGCCTTCTCCCTTCCTTCCAAAGATCTGTCCTGTGATGAGAAGGCGACAATCGTCAACTTACTCAACCCGACAATCAGCGAAGAGATCACCAAAGCCATCCAGCCTCACTTTCCAGTCGTCGAAGCGAAGGCCTTGCTGGTATGGAAAAACATTCTGGATGCCATCAAGTCCACATTCAACTCATCCGAAGGGGAAGGGACGAAGGATGACTCCACAGTGAAGAAGACTTGCTTCAAAGTTCGTCTCACTCCCTTTCTCTTCGTCCATTGTCACATCAACGAAATCGCAACAGTGTTGAACTGTGAGTTCAGAATCGTCCGATCTCTCGGAAACATCGGAGGTGACGTCTCATTCACTTTCAAGTTCGCAACACTCAGTCCGATGAAGTTGGTCAAGGACACTGTCAAGAGTCAAACATCACACCAATCGTCTCCTCACCCCAAGATTTCTATAACATTCCAGCCATCGTTTCAACCTCCTGTCCAGCCCACCTTGCATCCAACAACAAGAGACCGACCCGTATCAGTCCCTCCGACTTTGTCTGCATGGCCCTCTCCATTGTCTGCTGTTCCTTCGCGTTCTCGGAACCCGTCTCCTCCAGCCATGGTCGCCACCATTAGCAACGAGCTCGCTCTCCTCAAAACCCCAAATGTCACCAGTCGCTCTCACTCCATCTCTGAGTCGTCTCCTCATCCTTCTTCGACCGGATCCAATCATTCCGCCGTCTCCTCTTCCAGCACCACTGATCCGAGACTCAATCCAAAAGCGACCACATTCGTTCCCAGACGCTCACAACAAACTCCAACTTCCAACCCTTCCACAAGTCCCGCCCTCCCCCACTCAGCTGTCACCATTCCCTTTCTTTTCCCAAATCATGTGACTTCTCGCTCTTCCTCTCCCACCGACCACCATCCTCAAAATCCATCCACCTCCATCGCTGATCCCAGCGTCGTCGATGATGGAGATCATAGTACCCGGATAAACCCGTTAAGTCGGATAAACCCGTTACCAACATACCCCACTTCATATTGATCCTTTAATTCTGACGACTGATATGTTGTGTGGAAAAGAAAGTAATCGGTAGAATTCTGAAATGATTGGTCTCTTGGTTAGATGTTTGATCGAGGTCTATGGGTCATTTCAAATCGATGAATGACCAGCCACGACACCCTGCATGTGATGCTGAGTACAAAGAGGTTGCATCTCACTGTACCATCCCTTGGACGCCTGGGAAGACATTGGCTAAGTTCCGAGCACATTTCGACTTACATTTTTCTCATTCCATTTCACAATCATTCTTTCAACAGTAACTCCTATTTTAAAAATAATGAAGAGAGTAATGAACGGGAAGTGGAAGGATACTTTTAGTGAAGAGGGGGGACTGCTATGCTCATGTGGAATGGTTAACGGGTTTATCCGCTCTAACGGGTTTGTCCGGGTACTATCAGTTCGATGAGGAAAGTGAGAAACTGCCTCATGATGATCGTGACAGTGATCAATTTGATGATGATTTGGACACATTGTCTGATGTCGATGTTGATTTGGGCACACCGACACTTGATGTGGATGGGGAAGAGCGACATCTTTTCGATGATGATTTCGCTGGAACCGCTTTTCGGGGAGAAGACAGTGATGGAAGTGAACAAACGGAAGGAGAAACAGAAATGATGGAATCCGACGAATTCGATCTTGATCAATTCAGCCCACTCAGGTCTGGGTCGACTTTTGTCGGTGACTTTTGTGACGATGATCTCAGAGACAATGATACCTGTGAATGCGACAATAGCAACGACGGGTCCGATTTCGACCAGCTCGTCGAACTCGACGATGATGACGATGAAACCCGAAGTTTTTCTGCTATTTCCGTTTTCTTTTGAACTATCTTGCAATGATCCCCTTCCGTATTTAATGACATTCACGACTTCCTCCTTTTCAAAGTCTTTCATCATACAGTCATGGACACAAGTTCATTGCACCGCCAGTCCAGACACTTTTTTTCCAGTCATTTTTTTTCATTTTATTATTTATTTCATCGTCTAAAAAGAAATTTGAAGAAAGAAAAAACCAGAATGGATTATCGGTTATATTTCGGTCAGGGTGAACATGATTATGATATCATTGCGGAATCAAGCAGAAGAATGAACAACATCTTCAATGCGGTAGAACAGAAGAAGACAAAGAAATGAAAGGAGTCAATTCGCACAATGAGTAAATAAAGGGTCTGATCAACGCCATCAAAATCGGGACTCATGGCTGTATATTTCTTTAATTCACAATCACCACACGATCTGATACCAGTACTGTTTGATCGCATTCCTCCATCGACGAAATATCTGAATATCTTCATGGAGAAAATGCGCCACCTGTCGAAACGTGAGCTCAGATCTCTCCCAACGTACCATTGGCAGCCCTCATGGTTCAACCCCACCATCTTTCCAATGGTGGAGACATCGTTCCAGGAGCCTCTTCCGCCGTTTGTCACTTCAGACTCGATTTGTGGACACGAAAGAGTCATCTTTCGGGCATCCAATTTCCAGACCATCTTCTTGAACAAATACGCTCTTCCAGGGTGTCTCACGCGTGTTGATATCCTGTTCGGTGTTGGACTGATTCGGAACATTGTGGAACCGCGCAGTTTTCAGACCTTTCATGTCGCCGCCGAAAGTCTGTCTAACGCAGAGTGTTTGACAAGTTGGCCAACCAATCCCCCACCCTCGACCTCCGCCCGTGTGGGAAGAGCAGCAGACTCCATGCGATACTGTGGGAATGGAGCACTGATCCACGCATCTCAAAGCGTCGCCCGTTCCGACCCGTGGAAGGTGCAGACTTCGCCGGAGAATCCATCGTTCGGCTTTGTCGATGTGGGCCTGGAAATTGATCTCCGGCATGATCGACCATCGACTCTGCGTGTGTTCGGGAACAAGGAAGAACAGCGAACCGTGTTTTATGATGTGCCTCGTTGCCCGATGCGTATCAGTGTCCGTCTGGGAGAAACGGACTCGACTGCCACACTGATGAACTTTGGACATCAAGAGGAGGGAACCGAAATGCAGAGATGGTTGTTTTATCAATTCAAAAAGTGGTAGGTCAGGGGAGTTGTTGAGGATATCTGCGTCATTGGATTTGATTACGCAGATATCCTCAACAACTCTCCTAGTCTACTGTTTTCTGAATTGGGATAACAATCATCTCGCTCCTCTCGATTGCCCACCCATTCGCAGTTCACCTCACTGTCTTCATTATTTTCGGATTTCGTTTCAAAATGAGATCAATTTCAAGATTTTTGACTATTTAATCCGATTACAGCTTTTGATGTCAATCGAGTCCGATCTAACCATTCAGGCACCTTTTGCACAAATCGCAACTTAAATCGGTTATGGAAGAGCAGTTTTCATGAAGTATGCGATGAATGAAAATTGAATGACGTGAAAGAACGAACGAATGAACTGTTAGTGATTTCCCCTTCCTCTCTCACCATTCGGAGTCCTCTGATTCATCAAGATTCTGACTCAATGTCCGACTAATCATCCTCATCCGAATCATCGCCATCCATCATGTCGAAATTCACGCCCTCTTCCTTCTCCATCGCATGGATCACATCAAAAAGATCGTCGGTTTCCAGCGGTTCACGACACGTCGTTCTGGCTTCGAGTGCATCTTCAAACCCACATTCGCCCAGTCTTCTTCTTCGGAGCACCCATCTGTCAGTCTCGTTCTCTCGCATATCTTCGTCTTGTTGGTTCATGCCTTCGAGTCGTTCCTTTAACATATCCTCGTCTTCCACTTCCGTCATCCATGCTGTTTCCCACAATTCTCGTTCTGTGCTCACCTCTCGTCCACGTTGAGTTTCGTACTGTTCCAGATCAGTGAATGTATTGTTGAGCTTCGTGATCGTGCTGGTGACGCTCCAAATGTCGTCCGGATCCAACTCCAGACAACTCTCTTTCGGAAGAATGAAGGCAAGGTAGTATTTGGCGACGTCTACGACTCTTTCGACACAAAGAGAGGCAGGTGTGGATTCTGTTTCGGTATCACACTCATCTTCTAATTTAGTGTCGAGAAGAAGAGTGATCACCGAAATCAGATGGAAGTGAAAGCGTGCATTCGATAGAGGGACAGTTTGTGGTTGGTGGACGGAGAAGAGTCGGGCAAGAAGATCGTGCTCGAGGAATGAAACAACGTCGACATATTGGGTCGAAATCAGCTTCTCGAGAAAGATGAGATCGCTGGCATAATCACTTTGGAATTTTTGTCTCGACTCAACGAGAAGACTTGTCAATTCCTTCATGTCATCGAATGCCGATGTGACAATGGAGGAGAGAGAATAGGGCCCTGCTTCGAGACTGTCAGTAAAGAGAGTCCAGGAGATGTTGATGATTTCAATAATATACCACCGATCATCAGGTGTTGAGTTGTCCGAATCGACATTGCAGAATGTTTTGATTAATTGCTTCGCTAAGGGAATCAATTCACAATCTATCACGAGCTGATGATGGAAATGAGGAAAAAAGTGTGATACATCTGAGTCCGTTGAATTAGGAGCATTGAACAACATGTTTCGAAGAAGAACCATCATCAGATGTAGAAAGTGCATTCTGTGAATTAAGAGGCATGAAAAGGAATAAAATAGAATACTCTGAAGCTATGGACTCCTTTGGAAGAAAGTTGTTCATCATGTGAAGCTTGTTGGAGATCGTTTGGCAAAGTCGTTTTGGGAACAATATTCGATGATGAGAGTCAGTAAGTCGTCGGGATAACATCTTGAATCGAGAGAGAAAGGCGATTTCATGCGGTAAGTCAGATGAAAGCTGCGCGAGAGGTGAGAGTGAAGACGTTGCCAATCTCAGACACGGTGAGAACACCATCGGAGTCAACACTTTCAAAACTACTGTCGACGGTGGTTGTTGTTCAAATATCTGAAATATGTCTTGAATAAGGGTCTGGTTCGAGGAAAACAGAGTCTGTGAGACTTTGAGATCAGTGGACAAGATTTGGAGGCATAATCCACTCTGAATGGATGAAAAATGAAGGATGGAATAACAAAATACATGTTTCAGGACTTCTTTCGACGTGCAATGTTGAAGACAACGAAGCAAGAACGATGCGATCGACGATTGAGCTATCTCCATCCACACAACAGACGAAGATTCAACTGTCAATACGATGAAAAAATATCAAAAATGAGAGGAAGGTACGGAGAATGAGAACAAGTTTCGGGAGTTCTTCCTGAGATGAAGTGTGTGACGAAAGAATGAAGAACAAACTGGACATGCTTCTGGCTTTGAAAGGTCACAAAAGACAGCAAGATATTGAACACAGTTTAGCTCAATCATTGAATCAACAAGATTTGGTGATTCTGATTCATCAAAAGATGAGAGAAATGAACGAAGTTTCAGACGAGATGCCATTTCGAGTAGACTTTTCAAAGAAGTCAAGCGAAAACCAAGATGCGGTCCAGACAACAGATGAAGAAGAGATAGGACCTGATTATAGGGACAGTAGTGGATAAATAGAGTAGAAAACAGACTGGATTGTTTGGTTCAGATTCTTGGTGAATCGTTCGATCAATAGTTGATACGGTCTTATTTATCTTTGATTGAGGAGAGAAATTGACGGAGGTATGATCCACCTGTTCGTTCTGCATGGAGTTGGAACCTGAGGACATGATCGCCCCATCGTACAGGGTGAGTGAAAAGTAACCTGTTCTAAGGGTTGATCAATGTCTTTTGTGAAAAAGTTGAAAAACAAGAGTTTCAAGATGTGAAGTGAGACAAGAATGATTATTAAGTCTCATAAGCACCCGTTCGTCGTAGTGCCTGACGTAGTGGCAAACGAACGATTTGACATCATTCGTATGCTGAATTGATCTAGATAAGAAAGAAATCCGTAAATGAGGTTTTGAGCAAACAGTACGGCAACGACTATCTCAATGTGACGTTTGTTTTCGAAAAGAAGGAAAAAAACACAATTGTGGGATGAAGGTTACTTTTCACTCACCCTGTAATCCCCAAGGAGGTGGGCCATGAACAGTCCGACGGAAATGATCAGTCTCAATACCACCCACACTCGCAACCTTCACACAGGATGGTTTTCTGCTTCGAATGCAGCGTATACAAAAAAGCAGAACATCACTTCGTCAAGAACTTTCGATGGTGATACATTTAACGGATGCTATCCTACCTGATCCGACGATCAAGGTGAAGGCGGCGCGTTATACATTCTTGCTGATGAAATCGAAGTTAACATCACTTCGTGCACGTTCACCAACTGCCACGCAAATCTTGGTGGGGCCATCAGAGTGGATTGGTTATATGAAGTGGCAATGCTCATTAACCAATGCACATTCCATAGCTGCTACGCAAAAGAACTAACAAATGTTTATCGAAGCCATAATGGTGGAACAGACACGATCAAGAACTGCACCTTCATCAATTGCTCAGCTCCGACCGACGGGACTCTCTTCTTCATTTATTCCTGCCCAATTCTCGTTTCTGGTTGTCCTTTCACGGAATGCAAGGCAACAGTTACAAGTCACTCCGTTCTCGAGACCGTTTATCACAACGACTTCCTGCAGGATCTGCTGATCTCCAACAGCTCCATTCTGGCTTGCGAATCCAAGGTCGGACCACATCTGTTGTTTGTCCAAAATTGTGTGTTCCGATCACTCGTCTTCCATCAATGCACGACCGACGATGCAGAATATGGGGATGTCAGAGGAGGGGCGAAATACGCAGATCTTCCCTCGTATTCTTCGAATCACATGCCCCATTTCGAACAAGAAACGGCAGAACTGGATCAGACTATCAATTTCACGCCATGGAAAGTGACAGACTTGGGAGAGGATGAGGAAAACTGTGGATTCGACGGTAAGTGCCAGACTGTTGCGTATGTGCTCACATTGTGCACTGCCAAAAATCAAGCCAGAACTGCCTATGCAATGCAAGCGATCACACTCCTCGATGCAACACACTCCATCCCAGCTGTTGCCTTGGAAGATCAAGCAATCCAGATCCAAGGAGAGAAGAGCGGGACTGCTTACAACACACAATTCACTGCGTCCGATCCCTCATCCACCTTCCTGTCGGTAACCACTGGCCGATTCTTTGTGAAAGATCTGCATCTGCTGGCGTTGAGTGGAGGAGTGTTTCTGGAGGTGACAGGGACGGGAGAAGGGAAGGTGGCAGGCTGCATGATGGACACAACGTTGACAGGAACGATGAGCACAGCTTTCGTAACTTGCACGACCGGAACACTGACCATCGACTCATTTTCATTCACTGGATTGGGGAACGACTATATCTCATCAAGCATTCCGTCTATATCTCATCAAGTTTTGATCAGACCTTTACTATGTCCCTCAATACTTTTTTTCTACATCAGAGATTCATTGTTAGAGGCTAATCACATCCTTATTATCTTCATCTCAGTATATTTCTCGTTTTATTCGATTCTTTGATGCAAAACATTTCCTTCTGTAGTTTCAAACCCAAAACGTTGATCAAGCCATTGATTATTTTTTCCTCATCCTAGCTTGATCCAACGAAAATGAAGTGTCAACAGAGCCGAGTCCGTCGGTTCTGCAATCTCGTCCAAAGTGTTCGGTTGGGGGGAGAAACCAGGATCGAGCGTCGCCCCCAATCTGTCCTGCCTTCCCCTTTGTCCACCTCGAACAACCCGTCGTCGTCGCTGCAATCGGACTGGTCAGCGTCGGACGATTGGAGAGTGTTCGTGTTCTTCTCTTTCCTTTCTTCTTCCACTGTCCCGTTCCTTCCATCGTGTTCGATTGGCCAACACTACACTAACTCCTCTGTTCTTGTGAGTCCGTCGTCATACCGATTCTGATTGTTCCTTCCACCACATCCTCAGCTTGTCCTGTTCTTTCTTCTCTCCCTGCTTTTCAGTCCATTCCGCTAGATTCCTCATTTTGTCTGAAGAGAACGAGGAAGAGATGGAGGGAGAAGGAAGAAAGAGTGATAACAGAGAGGAATCGAGAGAAGAACGAAGACATGAAGGAAGAACAAGAACGAGAGCATCTCCAAACCAGTCATCAGCTGCTTCGAGAACCACATCATCACCTGAGCGTCCTAAATCTCCTTCTCCAATCGCCCAATCACCTGCTCTCCCTCCCTCTCCACAACAACCCTCTCCGCTCTGGCATCTCCATCTCCCAACGCTGTCTTTCCTCATCCATCACACTCGTCAATGTCACTTCCTTCTTCCGAACCCAGACATTCCCATCCACCAAACGAGATGTCTGCACAGGTTCAACGAGCTTGTTCTTTTTCACTTCCGCTTTCTCCTCTCCCTCTGCCAATCCTCCTTTCCTTCCCGCCTTCTCCAAGTCTGCGATCCTCGGAGTGCGTGGTCGGGCTGATCCAGCACTCCCTCTTCCCGTGTTCATCATTCGTCTCTTCTGAACCTCAACACTTCCCTCCTCCATCAACCCTGTCCCCTTCTTCCGTGTCATTCGCGTGAACTCCTTTCTTCGCTTCGGCTTCACAGATCGTGTGAGGAGATGATGTTGACTCCTGTTTCGGATGTTCCGATTCTCTTTCAGCACTGACAGCTCGTCCTGTCGCTTCTTGTTCTCGGATTGTTTGTTAACGCACCACTCAACTTGATGCGAACGAGGATGGGCGAGCTTTGAAGTTGATCGGGAGAAGAGGGATGGTGGGAGAAGCTGGGGCAGAAGGGGGATTCTGTCTCCCATCCATTTCTTCACCTTTCTCTTCTGCTTCTTTCTCAACGGCTTCAGTCTTGCCGTCCTCGTTCTCGTCGTCCTGCTTCGCCCATACCACAAAACTCAACCGACTCTTCTTCCTTCTCAAGTCAAACTCCATCTCCGATTCCACTTTTCGCTTTCTCTCTTCCTCGTCTTACTTTTCTCTTTCAGAAGCCACGTGCACATCCACAACTTGCTCTGAAAACGCCAGCTTCGCGTGATGCAAGCCTCGTGTTGGGGTGAGCGGCGAAGTCGGAGGGAAGAGCTTGGCACTGTTCGTCGAACTGTGCGTCTGAGCGAGGGGAGACGATGAGACAAGATGATCCGAAGAGAGATCCTGTGAGTTGTGGAGAGCGGGATGAAAGAAACAATCAATGGCTTGATCAACATATTGTATTTGAAACAACAGAAGTGAGATTATTGCACCAAAAATATCGAAAATTGAGAGAAATAGACTGGAATGAAAAGAAGAATGATGTGTTGAGTCGGAAAAAGAGCGACATCAGAAAAGAAGAAAAGACAATTAAGGGACATAGTAAAAGTCTGATCAAAACTTGATGAGACATAGATGGAATGCTTGATGAGATATAGTCGGTCCCACTGGATTGACACTCTCGGCGACGGCTCTGATCAGCACAACAAGTGGAACGTTAATAATCGAATCGTCAACAGCCTCTTCCATCAATCTCGTAAAGAATGGTCTGATCACAACCAGCGGGACAGATGTAACAGTGACAGGATCGAATTTCACTTCGATTTCAAACCATAACGGAAATGGAGGAGTGTTGTCGCTGACGTTTGACACTTCCAACTCGCTCACAGTGAACACATCATCGTTCAAACTCAACTCGGCCACAGGACGAGGAGGAGCTGTGTTTGTCTCGACAACTTCGACCCAAACTAAGACAGAGTCAACCACTCCTTTAATTGCATTTGGATGGGACAACAAGTCGTTTGCAGGGGCCAAAGGGGAGAATGTGCTTGTCTTCTGCTCATCTGTCTCCTCTGAGCTCGCTTCTCGCAAATGGTCCACACTGAAACCAGCTCTTCCCGATAGGATTCTGCTCCCTCCAGAAATAGAAGCATTCATGATCACAGATGACACGACTTCAGAGAGACTGTTGTATCATTGGTATCCACATGAGAGTGGGGAGGTTCATTTGCACAGCTTGGGAGAGGATCACACGAAATGTGGAATGTAGCAGTTGGCGTGTGCGACGATGGATACAGTAATGACGAACATGAAAGAGATGAAAGTTGTGCTCATTGACTCTGCCTTCGTCCGATCAACAGTTTTCAAATCATCAGCAGAAACATGGACACTTCGGCAATCTTCTGGTTGCTCTCTCACTCTCCAAGGCGATGGGCAGATCCAAATTGCATCTGGAGCGAACTCAGCGCTGACATTGGACACTCTGACACTCGATGTGGGGACACTCACTTTCTCCAGCTGGCAATTGACGATTCCATCGACCATTCCAACCACACACAATCCGATCAGAACCGCAGGAGGATCACTGATTCTCACAGCTGGCACTGTCTCCCTCCCACCTACACTCTCGTCAACTTTCGTGAAGACAAGTGCTGGTACAACAACCATCTCAGAAGTGTCGTTCGCGAACTGTGCGCTGGGTGAATCGTTGATCTCTGGAACAGGAACGATGTCAGTGAAGAACTGTTTATTCTCTGCTCTGACATCGAAATCGACGATCTCGTTCACAATTGGAGCATCGCAAATATTGACGATTGGGGAGAGTGGGAAGACGACGACATTCAGTGAGTGTTCGTCGTCGACAGATGGAGGAGCGATTTGGAGTTGTGTTCGAGAGACTGGAACGCTGGTTGTCGTTTCAACGTCATTTTCGGATTGCTCTCTGTCTGGAAATGGAGGAAGCATCTTTCTGTCTCTGACGTCGACCGACTCATCTCAACGAACTTGGGACTTCGACCTTTCTGGAGCATTGTTCTCAACAACCTCTACAGCTGAAGGAGCCGCAGTTTATATTTCTAGCTCTTATTTTGAATCATCCATCACCCCTTCTCGTTTCCCAACTGTCTCCTCATCGACTGAACCAACTCTGTTCTGGGGTACCGATTCACACAGCACTGTTTCGTCGTGTTTCCTCGTATATCTCATTCCAATCTCGAACACTGTGTCAGTTTGTGGAACAGGTGCCGTCGATGTCGATGATTGTGGACATTTTGGAGTTCCTTGCCTGACAATCGGGAAAGGATTGGAAAGAGCGATTGCTTCATCCAACTCCATCCAAATCAAAGTGCATGCGAACTCACCGTTGAAGTCGTTATTTTCGGTTCATTCTTCACTTTCTGTGTCGATTGTTGGAGATTCACAAGGGAGCAATGGATATCTCACTGTAACAACAGTGGCATGGGTTCGGTATGTATGGCAAAGTTCGGTTTGTATGGCACAGGTTCGGTATGTATGGCTAAGTTCGGTATGTATGTCACGAGTTTCCAATGACTGCTAAAGTCTTGCAAAGCCCGCTAGCTCGACCTTTTTCACTTTTTCTCCTAGATTCGTCGATTTCAACACACTTTTCATTTAAAAGGAGAGAGAAACGAATGAATGTGAAGTGAAGATGGACTACGTGAATGCATTGCGACAGAATGGCTGTTGTATGTTTGTTCAATGTGGAAACTGTCTTTGTTCTGGTCCATGCCGTCGACTTTGAGATTTTCATTCCTTTTTGTTTGTGGTCATCAGTCCTTCTCAAAACATGAAAATCTGGTTAATATCAGATCAATGAGCGGTATCATCAATAGAGATTCGAGATTTGTCACGTGGAAAAGTGAAATCCGTGTGATGAAAAAAGGAATGGGCTTTTCATTCGAGTATGTTGCATATCACTTTTCTAACATATTAGATCACTCTCTAAATACAATATTATTGACGTTTCTGAAATGACTATTGAGTAGTAGCTGAAATGAGATAGAAAAGTTAGATCTTCACTTTTCTCAAAATTGTCTCACTTTTTTCTTCCTCACCAGGATATCCTATCATTGCATCGAGATTCTTCTTTGATAGATCTGTTAGAGGTGATATCTTGATATTTGTTGTCTACATCGAATCATAGATCCAAAAAATTGACAAACATGGATTTGTCCGGCTTCGCGTTTTATCCTCTGAGTTAAAATCAAGGCTCGTTGAAATTTCAAGAGATAATGTATATTCTCCCTTCTCCACATCTCATCGCATTCGTGCATTTTGGACTCTTCTATACAGTTAGGAAAACCAAAAAGACATACGTGCCGAACTTTACCATACGTGCCGAACCCATGCCCAACAGTTGCCTCAGACACTCTGATTATGTCCTCTGGATCGCTGTCGATCTCGCAACTTTCGTTCACTGGAACATCTGGTCGCTCTGTCTCCTTCTTCCAACTGAGTTCTGGAGCATCACTCTCGTTGACATTGTGTGAGTTCTCTGGATTCTCCTCGTCAGTTGCTGGATCAATTGTGTCAGGAACATCTTCAGTCTCGAATGGATTGCCACTGATGAATATTGACCTCTCACTCTGTCGGGATCGATCTCGTTCTCGGATTGCTGGAGTAAGACATCGAACTGCAACAAGATTCTCCTCACCACTTCTGACCTGATCACTGTTCTGTCCGATCCTGGATGATCCAGTTTGATGACTCTGTTTCTCAGGTCAATTTCTCGAACTCGTTGTATGTTCAGAATGTCTGTTATTTCACACCTTTCATCTTCGTCCTGTCCGCAATTTAGTGTATATCGTCTCTTCGGAAATGTATTTCACATTTATTCCATTTATGCCTTTCACCAGAGCAATTTCGTTCAGAATCGATGATAATGTTGTGAATGCAAAGACCTGGATTTGCGGTTATGGATTTGATCGTGTTTTTTTTCATTTCTTTTGAACATTTAAAGACATTTCCTTCACCCAAGAACCTATGAGTACAATACCATCCAATACCACAGCCAAAACGTTCCAACCAACAAAGTCTGTCCCACTGAAGTTTATCATCCCTCTTCTAGAGCAACACAGCCTCCACCTCCGAGTTCTGAGACGAAATTCGTCTCATCCATCAAGAAATTCGTTCCACTGAAGAGACAAACAGCTCCCGTTCCAACGGACACTCCAAAGGACGCCATATTCCTTATTAAGCCTGATGCCAAGGAATTCAAACCAAAACCGAGACCATCTGTACCTTCTGGTCCAATACCTACACTTTCCGCTGCAGATAGTACAACAATCAAACCATTCGTCCCCAAATCGAAGCCAATTCCACCTCCTGAACCGACACCGGAATTTCCTTCAACCGTCCCGACTCCAAATGCTATATTCGCCCCACCGGCTGCAACTCAGTATAGGATTGCTCCGCAGAACCCTCCACTGTTCAGCAGTCCTACATTGGTCACTCCGAACCAGCATGATGATATCGATCCTAAAACCATTCTGGTTGAGAAGGCTAAGGTATTCGTCCCTAGTGCCCCCAAGAACCCATCGTCAGGTACACCAGGCGTCACTCTTAAGAAACCAAAAGCTCTGCAAGCAACAGATGAGCTCAACACAAGCTTTATTCAGGACATTCCTTCAGTGAGTGGAGTTTCACTAGACCCACACCAAACGGTTTACAAACCTAGTCACAATGATCAAGAAGATGCTCGACGCGCCTTCAAAAAGAAGAGAGCCAACCCAAACTATCTCAACGCTGCACGCTCCCTGCTGAACAAAATCACCATCTCCAACTTCCAAGATGTCATCGATGAACTGTTTGGGGTCCTCGTCTCGCGCGAGGTTCTCTCACATGTGATTGATATTGTTTATGAGAAAGCCATTCACGAAGCTCAATTCCCCTGTTCAATGTCCAACACAGAATACTGAAACTTCTCGCGCACAGAAATCCGTGTGCCGACACCTGTTGGTGCGGAAGTGCCAAAATGAGTTCTTCAACAAACCACACCTGCCTCTGACCCAAGCCCAGCGAGCGAAGATGACCGTCAAAGAAATCAACGATTGGGAAGAGATCCACAGACTGGACATTCTTGGCAACGTGGAATTCATCGGGATTCTCGTGAACCTCACCATCCTCACCCCGAACGTTGCTGTGCAGTGCATCAAGACCCTCCTCCTCGACTCCACACCCGAAGCCCCCATCGACTCCAATTTGGAGGCCCTCGCCCACTTCTTGACGACGATCGGGTTCAAAATGCAGAATGAAGCCTTCGACATGTTCGCCTCGCTCCTCACCTTCCTCCAGCCGTTCATCGACGGAGGGAAGCTGACGAGCAAGACAAAGGATGCGCTGATCGATGTGATGGAAACCGCTGAGAAGAGGGATTTCAAGCGGTTCGAGAACGCCAACATCCAAACCAGATGGGACTGTCTATAGTTCATCAGCAATACCAACTATAGTTCATCAGAGACCCATAGCACTGTTTTGATCAAAATGTCAAGTTTCAACTTTTGACATCCAATCCGTTTCAAGTCATCGAGCCTGGGAGACAAAGACGCGGAAACCATTTCTCACATCAAGAAGGTCAATTTGAAAGCACAACGAGGAAGAACTGCTCACACATGATTGGGCACTCATCATTACGACTCTCATCAAGTCCAGACGTGAATTGAGCATGAAATGAAGACAGAAGTCTAATTGCAACTCCCGTTCTGCACGCCTCGGCGTCCTCAGCAAGCTTTCTTAGCTGAGATTCCGACAGGCTCTGTAAATCACAAATCTCTCCAGCATCTCTGATATTTATCCCCGTCTGCTCGTCAAATCTCTTCGTGATGAATGTAGTGCTTTTTTTCGACCGTATCATCTCTGATTTGACGATGGAATCCGAGGATCCCACTCAAGTTTCTATTCTTCTCGATCTCTTCCAAAAAACGATACACATCATCTGTAAAATGCCCACTTGCACCATATATGATGTTTGCATGCGGGTTTACATACGTCTTGAATCCAAAATCCTCGGACGAAGCGGTCATCTCCCATTCAACAATCATCCTATATTTCTGTCACTCCGACTTCCGGTTCTTGGGTCTTGTAACAAGGAATAAAGGGTGCGATCAGACAATACATTCATTTAACTCCATTTCAGTTTTTCTCCACTTCACAAAACTGCAGTTCAGAACTTCTCAAATTGAATCAATGATTTAGTGATCGGTGTTCAGCTATAGTTGGTGAGAACTGTGCCTTGCGAACCCATAATTCACTCTGATCATCCCCAAATTCAGACCTCACAACAGCTTTCACTTCAAATACTGTCCCTTGTTTCTCCTATCTCATTTTCGTAACTTGTTTCCCTTCATCATTAACCTAAATTCGCAAAACACCGACGATCTAACCTTACCTCAATTTGGCAAGACCCAAGAACCGGAAGCCGGAGTGACAGTTGAACAGTATCACATCTCTCTTGTGATCATTCTCACATTTCAAATCCATTATTCTCCGTTTCAAACCTCAACATTGCAGGATTCATTCCCTCAAATCCTCTCTTTTTATGAACGCGATCCTCGACGAACAGGATCAAACATTCCTCTCAGTGAAGTCTATCTCATACACATTTATGGATCTTGCGACTCGATATTAGAATGATATCAACTGATTTCTTCTGAATCACGCCTTTCTTACCAATTCATTCTCACCGCATGTCAGACCTTCCTTGCTTTATCTACAACTTTCTTCAAGCACTCTTCCTCCAAGAATGATCATTTGACTGGATATATTCCTGAACTCCTCTTTTCCCGACTCTGATCAAATTGTTATGTTTGATCTCATCCTCCTTTAGACGTTCTGCACTATATATCCGTTCTCGGAGCACAATCTCCTTCTCCCCTCTTCAATAAAGTTGTCTTTGCTGTGTAGAGCTCATTGTAGTGGACTTCCCGGTGAATTTCTGAATCAGAAACAGTTTTTCCACTCTTCACCATTCTCCATCAATCAAACAGATAAATACCTCCCTCTTAGTTCTTCTACTATGAATTGCAATATCTCCAATGTTAAACGAAAAAACAAATACCTATCTTCAAGTTTTCCAATTGTGGGATGCTGATGAACTTTAGTTGGGATTGCTGATGAACTATAGTCAGTCCCAACCAGATCAGCGTCTCCTCCACAAACACAACAACAGAACCGGCCACAACACGAAAGAAGAGGAAAGGACAGCTGTCCCAAGGACAAACGGAAAGGCTGGACTGCCTCGTGTCGTTCTCAAATGAACGCAGTATCTACAATTCGATGTTAAAGAAGGCGGGAAAAGTGACGGAGATGATGAAGGAGGGCTTGATGAACGACTCGTTCTCCCTCGCAATGAAGAAGATGAAGGAGAACGGAAGCGTCAAGCTGACCACTCCTTTGGTCTTCACTCTCCACGAGTTCACGCCACCCTTCGCTGTCCATCTTGTCAAAAATACCCTCGAAAACAGGCTGTTCCAGAGACTTCTGTCACTCGCCATGCAGACAACACTCACAGCGGGACTCGTCCAGCAGAAGATCCACCCAATCGATTTCATTCCGATGGCGCGCGTGTTCAACCTGCCTGGCGACTGTGTCCTGTTCGCCTTGGAGAATGCCTTAACAGAAGACAGAATGGTGGCTGTGAAAGTCGTCGAGCAGATCAGAGTGTCGAGCTTCGAATGGGTGAAGAAACAGACTTTGATGGCAGTTGGAGACATCGACTTGAATGCCGATGAACATCAAGAAATAGCGGGATCCGCACTGCTTACACAGATGATCCACTCCAGCGTCACTCGTCTGAACGATTTACACTGCATCATCAGTGCCAGTGAACACAGCGACGACCTGCAGATGTTTCTTGACGAGCTTCTGAAGCAGAAGGTCATGTATGTTATCTTCACAACATCCAACACAACCGCAGAACAGTCAATCGAAGAGATCACAGAATCCTTCGCCCTCAACATTCAGCACTCGTTCCAGCTGGATCAGCTGGAGGATACCTTCACGCGTCACGTCGTCGCTGGTGCCGTCCGTCTCTTTGTACTTCTGTCAAAACGACTCGTTAACGACGAGAATTCGTTTGCCGACAGCTTCCAGAACGCCTTCCGCTGCATCGAGCCTCTATTCGCCCTGCTGCTGCAGACGCGAAGTGACCCTCGTGTTGCTCAATCTTGTGTGGCACAGCTGGGGATCGATGCTGTGGCGTTGACAAACTGGGACCAGACAATCCTGACCAGCTGGGAAACGGAGATCCACGACTCGAATCTGCACTTCGTCCTCGACCAGCTGACTGAAACCCTTGAGTTCACCGTAGAGGGGAAAAAACAGGAGCTCAGGAAAGAAATGAGAGGTAGTGCTTACGACCATGATATGGATTAAAAGAGAAACAGGTTCTCCAATCATTTCTTATGGTGAAACTTGTTTCTCATTTCCCTTAATTTTCTCATCTGTCTTTTCTCTGAATATTCGTGGGTCAGGGACAATTTGGGACCGAGGAGAAAAGAGCACTACTCACAAATATGATAAAGAAAGGATGTGGGTTCGATCATGTCGAAGACCATGAACCCTGAACCTCATGAGGTTTATTTTTCCAAAAATGATGTTTATTCTCACTTTTAGTCAATCAATCTTTCCTCACATCCTTCATTTCTCCACCAGTCCGCCGAAATTGCATCGACAGAAATCACACAGGTTTGATGAGAAGATATTGCATCACCTTAAATTTCAAATCTGTAGGGTCCACTTTCAATTGATTCTGTACTTCATCTTCTGACCACCTCAGACTCAATTCCAGAAACACTTGTGAAGAGCCCGCAATGGTTGCTTCTTCCAGATCTGCTTGACGAGAAATTAATTGGGGACGCTGAAGAGAAATATTGTAAATTATTAGTTGCCTTGACTCAAATTGCCTTCATTCTTTGTGATTCACACATTCTTCTTTCGAACAAGCGTCCATTACTCAGTTCACTGCAAACCCTCGCAAACTCCTCAACCCTGTCTCCAAAAGTCTACCCTCGTGTAGAAAGCTTCCTTGCAGTCCTGAAATCTGTTCCTGAAAGTCCTCATATTTTGGTAGATCGAGTTACATTTGAAACTTTGACCAGCGACCGAACAACCCATCTTTTGCAGATAGAAACTCTTCAAAAACAACTGGATGATCAGAAAAGACAATTTGAGAGAGACCAAGCAAAAACAAAAGAAGAAAATTCGAAACTCATCAAAGAACTTGACACACTCAAAACAAATCTCCAGAAGACGACTCAAACGAACACTGAAAAGGATAAAACCATCCAACAACTGCAAGCAACCGTCTCACGCCTTGAAAGTCAACTTTTATCTCTCCGAACACCACCAATATCAACCAATGTGATCAAAGTCTTCAACTCCGCTCATGTCAAGCTTGAAAACTCTGTCCTTACCAAAAAGAGTGCAGATGCATGGGTTTCGTGTTTTACAAAGGTGATTACGTCGGGCATTCATCGATTGTCAATCAAAACTGCTGCACCTCATGCGAGTTTGTTCATTTTATCTCTTTCAAACCTTCAGTGTTGGGCATTGTCGCTCCATGTGTGTATCCGGAATTGGTTTCGAAAGGCTTTCATTCTTCAGGGAAAGCTGCTGCGATGTACAACAACGGAGTTCTCTACACAGGAGGTGAAACAACCCACAAAAACTGTGCTCTGCCAAAGGATCAAATATGGACAGCCGAAGCCAATTTATCAAAGAAAACACTCCACTTTTTCATTGGTGGTGATCAACAACCAAATCATTTTGTGAACATCCCTGTTCCGCTGGTTTTTTCTATCGGGATATACGATTTGAATTCTACGATCACGATCACCAGTTGGACTGAATTATCCACATCAGGAATCCAGTATGAAGGAACAGGCCATAACTTGAAAGGCTAACCAATTGACGAATAGAATCTTCAAAACTCGCATTTCCTCCGTCTCCTTTTGCTTCTCTTTTTGACATGACTGTATTTTTCAGCAAAATTCCATGAAAGCACCACTAAATGTTGAGAAATGAGAATCACTGATAGATACCTAAATCTACCCGACAAAAACAAAGGTAGAGCTGAAAAACGCGACAAAATAAAACTAAAACGTAAAGTTTCAGAGTGTCTGAAAGGAAGAAACATAACCATTCGAGAAACAAAGAAAGACATCAATCTAGGTGGCATCCTGTCCAGGTTCACCCAACTCCCCCACATCCTGTGCAGCATCCTCCACAAACTCCATGTCGTTGTGGACGGCTTGCTTCTCCTCGGGAGGGATAGAGTTGCCGAACTGGACATCATCATCAATGAAGTGGCGATCGTACAGGCGAATTAGGTTCCGGTGTGCGATTCGGGTTGGGGCGATTTGGTCTTTTCTGACCTCTTCTGCGATTTTGGTGAGTCGCTGGCGGATCAGAATGTGTTCGCGTTTGTGTTCTTCCAACTGTTCATAATCACGCTTGGCCATCTCTGTTTCTTCTTCAGCGAAGACTTGAGTGGTTGTGATCATCAACAAATCAATATTGGGAAGGAGAATCTCCAATTTATCGTTTTGTCGAAGTGAATCTAACACAGTAAGTGCTGCATCGACAATTTTGGACCGTCCCTCATCCATCGGCCGGTACCCAGTCAGCATCGACGGGAGGAGGTCGATCTCCTTCTCTTCGTGTCCCACTGGCATCAACTCCAAAAGCTTCTCGCTTTCTTCATTTGTCTGCATCACTTTGTTCAGCCAGGTGATGGAGAATGCCAGGAGACCGATGAAGAAGAACACACACGCAGCGATTGTCAGTGCCATGATGATTGTCTGCGAATTCGTCACATCCTTCTGCGACGTTGCTAAAATCTCGTTTGTCAATTTGTTCATCCCACTTCTCAAGTCAAAACGAAATGCCGACGCCAGGAATCGAACCAACGGATGGAAATTCACGTACGTCTCATACCCATCATACTTCATGATCCAGATGTACAGGCGAACTTGCGAGATCAGCGTCGACAAGCCATACACAGGGAAGAACAGATTGTAGATTCGGAGCTTATTCTGGCAGTCTTCAATTTCTGAGTCCTCCATGTAGCAGTCCCCTTTCGCAAGAAGGATATTGCGGTTCTCTTCGGTGGAGAGACGAGTGGTTGGGATGGAATCGTACAAAGTGTCGTTCATGAAGGCGTATTCTGAATCCCCATAATGTGTTGCAGAGTGGAGTTGTTGGAAGTAATTGGACGATTTGACAAGCAAAGCATACAAGTCGGGCTTGTTCGATCCTGTGTGTTCAAATCCTGTGAAAACGGGGTTTGTTGAACGAGTGAAATTGATCTCTTTGTCAGCAGGGGAGAGGTTGGAGAAAGGGAAGAGGATTCTGAGAGTGAGATACTCACATAACGCTAAGATCGACGTCCTCATCCCGCTCATCGTGATGTTCACGTTCGTCTTGGAAAAACTGGTGACAAGGACGAAGGCAATAGCGACGAGGATGGAGATGGAGATGATCAGGATAATTAAATCCAGCAACAGTGTGACGATGATGCCAGCGGAGAGTGGAGAGGGAAGGTTGGCGTGCATGTCTTCGAGTCGAATCAGGTCTGTTTCGTATTTGTCCAACCACTTCTCATCCGAGATGACGTTGCGAATGTATCCCTTTTGAGCGTCAGACGCTTTTCCCGAGGCCAGCATGGCTTCTTCTTCCTCTTTCTGGCGTCTAGCTTCATCCTCCCTCTGCTTCTTCTCATCCGCCTTCCTCTTCTTCTCTTCCTCCTCTGCCTTCCTTTTTCTCTCCTCAGCCTTTCTGTTCTTCGCATCTGCCCTTTTCTGCTCTTCGTGGTCGATTGGGTTGATCATCCCATATTGCAACTGACTCCCCATTCTCGGCGTTGGTGTGAAATTTCCTGGCATATTGTGGAAACTGGGTGTTGGCTGCCCTGGCATCTGAATCAACGAGCCAAGCTGACTCTGTCCTCCTAACTGCATCGAGTGTGCGGAGAAGGGAGTTTGGACACCAAGAGGATTCTGCTTCGAATCTGGTGAAGTGAAGGCAGAGAGTGATGGGATTGCTGGTGATTGCTGATTTCCAAGAAGACCCGTTTTCTGGAAATCCTGCAATCCGAAGGGAGACATTGTTTGACCAGGAATGGACATATTACCGAGAGCAGGAGAGGCTGTGAGTGAGAGTGGGAAGTTGTCTGTGGAGTTTTGTGCAAGTGGGTTTCGATAATCAGAAGGTGTGGCGAAATTGGACAATTCAAATGTCGTCGAACCAGCTTGCAAGAGAGATGGATTCGATGTTGCTTGTGACCCTGTTCGATGTGTAGAGAGCATATTGGGGACTGGAGAGGCACCAGTGTCAGGATGTTGCTCGTTCACATTCGAGTGTTGATCTTCATCGCCTTCCTCATCGCCCTGGTCTTCTGATTGTCCAGCTTCATCTTCATCCGAATCATCTTGACTCATTGTGACCGTCACAGTCATCGTATCGTCGCTGTGTGCGATGAGTCTTCGAATGACGCTCTGCAGCTTCGGTTTCGGCACTTCCAGCAGATCCATCAACGCCTTCTTTCGTGTCTGCATCATCCATGCAGTGTTGAGGAGATACAGGACAACCAGCCCTGCAACTATCAAGACCGCTGCCGCAACCGTCACAATCACATAAATATTCAACATCAAATTCGCAGACGCTGTTGTCTCGTCCATGTAAGCAAAGATGGCACGCTTCAGAGCATTCATCACTGGTTGTGGGGCGTTGTTCACCAAATAGACCATATCTCGTTGGAATGTTGGGTAGGAGATCGTGTGGTAGATGAGTCCTGTGTCAGGTCTGACCTCGCCAGTCGAGACGGGCTTCGCGACCCCCATTTCCATTGTTTTTTGCGCGATCGCGGTGAGGGCTGAGGTGAGTGTCATCGAGTTCAGGAGTTCTGACTGAACCATCGACTGGATTGGCGTCCTGTCGACTCTTGCGAATTTGGTATTTCGAGCAGGATGATCCGCGGCGATGGGAACGTACTCTACTGTGAACTCGTAAGAATCCACGTTTGGAGAGATCCATGGATCAGTGTAAGTCGTCAAGTCAAAAATCTGCGAGACAAGTCGCGACATGAACTCTGACACTTCCAACAGACCAGCATCCACGGCTGTGACAGGAAGAAGGGATGGAGTCTTCCCATCCGTCGGAATCGATGCTGTGAAGCCGAATTCCGTTTCATGGACAAACAACATCAACGCATATGTTGCTGTTCGTCCAGTGTATTCAGCAAGACGCGAAATCTCTCGGAGAGTGCTGAGGTCAGACGAAAAACTGGACGACATGATGATGTAGATAACCAGAGTAACAACGACAGAAATCATCATTAGAACGTGAAGGAAGACCAGCAGGAAGCAGATGATGGTTCGGGTGGTCTTCAGGTCGCTTCCACCGCCTCCGCCGAGTTCGGTGACGAGAGCATCGCCTCTCTTCTTCTTCTTTTTCTTCTTCTTTTTGGCCATGGATGCGCCTGATGCTCCGCTTGCCCCGCTCATCCGACTGGCTTTCTCGTCTTTCTGGGCGTTGGGATCCTCGGTTGGAGAGCAGCTTGCGGGTCTGTGCCTCCAGAGGAGGTGGGAAGGGTGACAGTGGAGTCCTCTTCGATCTGGTCTGCGCGTTGGAGGATGATGTCGGCCATGTCTTCGTCGGGATAGATGTCCAACAGCAGCGCAGCGTATTGTCGAAGGAGCTGAGTCGATTGTGGATGAGTATTGAGGAGTTCTTCGTAAATCTTTCGGGATTTCGCTTCGTTGTCCACAATCAGGTGGAGAAGTGTCAGAATCACGTTCAAGCGAGGGTTGGGTGCAGTGAGGTTGGAGAAGAAGTCGCGCATCGCATTTTTGGCAGTGTCGTGCATTTCCTCGGCTTTGCTCATCTGAAGTTGGAATTGTGCATTCGCCAATTCATTCCCAACTCCACCCTGCGCGGAGTGGTCTTTGGTTTGGCAAAACAGAAGAAAACGGAGTGGCCAAGACGGACTGGACATTCGAGCAGTCTTGTAAACACTTTGTGCCTTCACATGGTTCTTTTTGAAGTGGGCGAGGAAGTTGGCGTAGTGGAATTGGAGGTCGGCCTTTGTCTTGTGTCGTTTGAGAGCTGTGGTGTAGATCAAGTCAACATAATTCATGTAATCAAACGACTTGAATTCCTTTTCTTGGATAAAGCGAACAGCGGGCTCCACTAATTTGTAGTTCTTCATTTTGGGGAGCGTGTTGTGGACTGGGTCGTCAGGATCTGTCAGAGGAAGACCATCCTCAGGAAGGAGCCATCGGGCGCTGGATCGCTTTTTGAGAAGCTTGAAAAACAGGATTGAGAGACCAATGCCTGCACCGAGTCCAACGACGCCACAAACGATGGTGACGATGAGGAGGATGGTATCAGCATTGGGTGTCTTGATGAATCCGCAAATGAGGTATCCAAGCTCGAGCAAAGCACGGATGCAGCCGAAGACGGTCCATTGGACGATAGACAAGTAGTTCCCCATGAAATGGTAGTATGGCTGTTTCAGGAGGACCCAAACGACGAGCAGGGCTGAAACTCCGACGGTGACCGCAAAGCGCCAGAAAGGCCAGTCAATCAGCATTCGCATGGCAAAGACGATTCCAAAGTGCATGAGCGCTTGGACAAGCTGATATTGAAAACTGGGCATAGAAAACATTCCTCCGTATTTTGGATTGTGTTGGAAAATTAAGAGATAATACATAATCAACATCGCGAATAGCAGGACGCAAAAAACAATCGACAATGCGAACCCGATTGCTTGAGGAATTGGTTCGTCACTAAACGCTGATATAGTGGTGCCACAGAAATATAGGGAGTCATCGGTTCCAATATGGCAATCAAACTGGTGGATTGCCATATTCAGCAGGGGGATGAGGAGAATTGTCATCGTGACTTCGACAATCATCCGGATAAGTGATATGACCCATGGTTGCTTTCGAACGAGAAGGGGATACAAAAACACAACTATCAACAGATAAATTATCAACAGAACAATGAATGCGAGCAGGCCGATGCTCACAAATGAGAAGTACGGAGGGAGGATGTCTTGGAAACTCGAAAAATCAACGAAATTGATCCCCTATGCGAAGAAAAATAGGATAGAAGAGAGGAAAATACTTTCGAGATTGAAGTTTGCAAGTGAGTTGTCCTGTTTACACAAAAGAATGCGAGCGTGATCATTTCAAGTGTAACAAGAGCATATTTCACCCATTCCCAACCCGGATTTGGGTGTTTTCGCTGCACAAAAGGAAAAAATATAAATTATGACAAAAATAGTTGGAATAAGACCTGCTTTGAGAGAGTGAAGAAGAAAGTGAAAAGAGCAGTATCACGGGCTTTGAATTGATCTTCATTTAGAGTCTGGAAATGGCCCGTCGACCCGACTGACGAGACACTTTTCTTATCATCGGACATAGCCCGAGATAAAGGGGAAGGATACAGGATGATCGATCCAAAATTATGGATTTTGAGAAATCTGAATCTCGTGATGCTGACTATTTGACATGCAATAACGACATCACAAGAAGACGGATAACTGCCAGACGACGCTCCCAAAGGGTGACACAACGACATGAGAAGTGGGAACTGAACAGACACAAGACTGTTAAAAATGGAAATCAAGACCAGATTTCTCAAGAATTTGAAGAATCTGACCCATCCAAAGATAGAATGAATGAATAATTGGTTGAACGCGTTTGTTGTGAGAAATCAAGAAGGTCAGAACCAATGAAATGAAGTGTTGGCGTGGATGCTTCAAAACTCACCGTACCCAAGATCATCACGACAGGGAGGTGAATCGGTTGAGTGGGTATTGGCGAAAAATCCAGCCGATTTCGAAGTGTTTGCCGTGAGAGCGAGTGGGTGTTTGTTGAAATGGTGATGGCCGAGTTCATAACGACTCAAGGCACTGTGAAGACAGTAATCTGTCTGATTTGCTGTGGATCGGTGCGGTCTCATCCAGCAGTAATGAGAGTCTTGTGAAGAGCAAAGAAAGATGATCGTGATGAAGTTTCAATGAGGTTTTTCGACGTGGACTGCTTGCTGTGTTTGATCGTCTGATTGAGACATGAAGAATTCTGCAACGGATTCAAGAGATGGTCGTTCGGAGGGGTTCAATTTGAGGCAGTTCTGGATTAGAGTTTTGAACTCTTCATTTTTGATTCCTTCCATCTCCAGAGGCATTCCTGAACACAGTTGCCTCGACGCGTTCGTCGCATCAACTTCCCCAAACGGCACAACGCCTGTCTCAATCTCCCAAAGAATGATCCCGAGACTGAACACTGCACACTGTGTTACATCCATCAGTCGTTTGTTGTCTGCCACTTCCGGTGCTCTCCATCGCATCGATTCCTGCCGCCCCGCAGCCTGCACAGCGGGGCTCCTTCCGAAAAAAGATTCTGAATGCGAGTTGTCTGGCGGAGAAAGAGCGATGTCGGCGTTGACAATGGAGAGATTTGACACAGCCTGATTGGTGAGAGAGATGGAATCTGTTTGAGCTGAGCTGACATGTCGTGGACGAGACAAGTTGGATGTTGGAGGTGTGGTTGGGACAGGAACATCGTCGCCGATTTTGAAGTGTGGGGTGCCATTCGAATCAAAGAAGATCCAGTGCGGGCTCAGTCTGACGAAAACTTGTTTGCTCAGTTCCGTTTTTGAGAGGCGAGCCAAAGCACAAGAAAGCTGCTTCTTCATCCCGTCTTTCGGAATGAGAGGTTGATTGTCTCCGTGGAGAATGTTGAAAAGCGAGTTCTTTTTCGGAATGTGGACAATTTCGACGTTCTCGCTCATTTTTAAGACTTGGACAGGTTTCGCAGCTTCTGTCTTGTCTGTCGGTTCATCGTCTCCAAGTCCCTTTTCAGTCAGTCCAGAAACAGTTGTGTCCACAACAAATGACTTCTCGTCCTCAGACGCATGAATCGCTCTTGTCGTTCGCCCAACTCCAAACTCCTCCACTTCTTCAATCTTCTCCATCACTTCGTTCATTTCGTTCTTCTCTTTTTCTTCCGCTGCATTCTTGTTCTTCTGCTTCTTTCGTCTTCGATGCAGCACCACCAGAACGATGACGAGTAAGAGGAAGAGAACGAGGACAGCTCCGATCACAGGACCCAGCCATTTCATCGTGTTTCCCAACTGAGCCTTCCGTTCATCCGCCAGACTCAGCTTCACCAAAATCGATTCCGATGTTGTCATTCCATCTCCGAATTCCAATCTCCCTCGCCAGGCATGTGTTGTGTTCAGAGCAACCGAAGACTGGCTCAGTGTGAAGATGAGCTCAGTTTCTGTCCATTTCGTCGGATTGACGGACGACATCTCGATTGAACATGACGAAAGATTCGCTTCTTTTCCAGTCTCGAACACATTCAGTTTCAGGTCACACGGGATGAACAACTCTCCGTCGAGAGAGAACGAGAATGTTCCATTCTTGTTCTGTTTGCACGTCGACGACGAATGGAGTGTTGGGACGAAAAATGGGGAGTGTGATTGCGTCTTGTTCGTCCACACCACACAACCCGAATCTGACGAGATCCACATCGACTCTGATTCCAACCCATCTCCTCCCGACAGACTCCCCACTGTCACGCTGCTCTCTCCCACTCATCTCACATTCTGATGAACAGAAGTGAAGACCTTGTCATTTGGCGTGTTGTCGTTGAAAATCGCCCCTTCGATCGACATCGTTGAATTGTCCATCCAAATCGCTCCATCGTCCAAATCGATGAATGATGATGACCGAAGCGTGCAGGACGTGTTCGTTAGACGAACAAGGCCTGTCGACCATTCACACAGATTGTTGTCGTTTGATTCGAACGGCTGCGTCATTCCGGTGAATGCTGACACGAGAATTGATAAATGCTCGACGTGTTCACATTGCAGAAGTGTTGAAACGGAGCACTTTGAGAGTTCGATATTTTGGAGAGTGGCTGTTTTGACAGACTTTAACATGATTGGGTTCAGACCGAAAGAAACGTTCATCAGGGTCAGATCTGTGATCTTCAGAGTATGTCCACTCATCAAGATCAGAGGAGAGACAAGTGTTGTGTCAGGTTTGAGAGAACACTGGGAGAGAGTCAGCGATCCTCCTCCAATCGCGAAGAGAGCAGCCGACTCGGAAAGTGACGAAGAGGATCCATCGATCATCAGATCAGAGACAGTCGCTTTTGACTCAACACCTGCTGTGCTCACAATCTGTGCGAATCCACGATGACTACACACTTTCGAATTTTTTGAAATAAATCAGACAACAAAACCAAATAAGAAGTGAGATCATACGACGCATCTAAATTTCTCTTCTAACGAGCTCTATAGTGATAAACGGTCACAACTTTCTTCTGTCGTCATTATCTACGAACATGTGAGGTTTCTGTTTTGTTGAACTGGAAATTATCAGACAGTGAATGTTTTGATGCTGAAACTGGAGCTTGAAGGACAAACAACCAAAACACGGTGATATCCGACATTGTGATCAGATCGCAGAAAATGACTTCCCAATGTCTCGTGTGTCATTCAAAAGAATCTTATTCGACTCTGTTCTTGTTTTTAGTGATATAACGTCCCGAGTTTATTCTCGCAAAGGATATGGTCGACTTCAGAAGTTGGTTCGAAGCAAACACGGGAACTGAATGGCGACTGACTATTGTCATGTCTGAAAATGTTGATAAAAGGGATCAAACACGACCAAGTTGGATAAATATGTCTGGTTCCGTCTAAATGCGAATCGCAGTGAACTGTCGATTGGAGTCTGTTTCTTTGTGATTGACTCAGAATGGCATAGGTTGGGAGACGATTCCTGAAAACAGATAAGATTTGTGCGATTGTTTGATTGACCATGTCCTTTGGATGAGATTGAAGATAGAAATCGCCTGATTTTGACCGGATTGGTTTGAGGAGTGTATTGTCCGAAAAAATGTGTGAAATGAGTTGTCAACACCGATGATATGGTGTTTGGTTTGATCACTAGTTTACTTGTTGGAGATCAGGATAAAAGAATGGACTTCCTTTTCTTGCGAACCAATATTCGACGAGAGAGCTGAATTTGTGAGATATTTGATGAGAATGTGACATAATCTGATATTTATTAGTGGAAGACTGACTTTCTGCGATTGATAAGGTCTCAAAAGAAGATGCAATCGAAACCAATTTTCTGAAATGGGCGAGCGAAATGAAACGAACAAGGAATGAAATGGCAAAAGAAAGGTGTGAGACGTGATCTCCTCTTCCTTCTATTGGTCACGACTCAATCTGGTGTGTTTTTGAGGATAGTGCGAAGTCATCGTGGATTCGCACATCTGGCCATCTCCACAGAATCCGAGAATCTCAGTTCCGAATGACCCTTTCACAGTCAGTTGTCTGCCTGTCACATCCAACACTCCATCCACATTTCCTTCCACCACAATCTCCACACTCCACATGTCCGTCAGAGCAATTCCTTTGTCCAATGTCAGACACGGCATCTGTTGATGACCACACAGAGGATGGTCTTCACGACCTGTGCTGGAGACCACGATGGATGTATCTGGACGAGGATGCCAGCGATAGAGGAGTGAGAAGGGGTTGAAAGACTGGTCTTCCACGGCTGATGGTGAGTTCACAACAACTCCACGGATCGGAGAGGAGAGCGAGAATGTGTCAGTCCAGCTGGATGCGTCGAGTGATGTTGGGTTGGATTCAGACAGTTCCACCCATCGTTCTTCAGTCGCTCCGGAACAGCTTGTGAAGTTGGTGTTGTGGATTATGGTTGGCGATGCAGATCCTGATGTGGTCAAAACAGTGGCAGAGAGGGAGGAGCGTGTGATTGACGTGAAGAGGCATCCATTCAGGAGTTCCCCTTGGTCACTCCAAGCCCAAACGAGGGCTCCTCAACACAGCGAGTACCTCGAAGTGGGCTGGCCGATCTGAGATTCTAAAAACAAAATATATTGACCTCCTCGTCTTTTTACAAAACTATATTGCTGTGAGTCAAAATATTTTTCTCAATTCCTTGTCAAGAATGGACATAACGACGAACTAGCAGTTCCGTCATTCCAATACCATGCAGTCATTTCTGTCTCAAGCGAAGAAGTTCATTCACAAACTACACCTCATAATCACTGGAGTTGATTGCGACGAGGTTCACTTAGGCGAAACAACCCGAAATAAGATGCAGGGACAGTCCAGGTGACTAAAATTCACCGACGGGAAACGACAAGCGCAGCGAACAAGGAAGACGAGGAGGTGGAGCAGGGTGTCACTTATCTCGGACATCATTGGACCCTATATCAGCTTCTTTCACAGAAGTCAAAATTTTGTCGAATAGCCCATGTTTCTAGTTCAAACACCGTTCGACAAGAAAGGACTGATTCAAGGCGTTTAGCGTCCTTTCACACGAATGCGAGTGATACTCACAATCAAATATCATTCACTTGAGGCGATTTGCAGTGACACACGATATTTCGTACGTGTCGAACGCCGTGGGATCGGACATCTGCTCTGGACAAATGAAGACATTGATCATTCCGATCGCTGGGGAGGTCGTACAAAACGCCAATTCCGAGTCGTATCGAGGACTCATGTTTATGCCAAAGGACTGAACTAGTTGCCCACCCAAGTTGATGCGTTAAGTTGCGCCCACGAACTCAAAGGTTAATAATAATACGAGACTCATCTTCGAAACACATTACAATGCGGACAACGCCCAAATTTCTCTCACGCTGGAGAATCTCATTCGGGAAATGCTGCTCATTAACATCACCACCCAGTGAGGAGATAAATCAGAATGATGGCACATATCACCATCCCCAAGAATCATACACATCATGGCGTCACAACACAAGCTCTAGAGATGATTGACGTTCGTATACAAGAGGCTATACCAGTGGATCATGTCCGACGATCCGATCGAACACAAGCTGAGTCTGGACGTCCATCAGACTTCATAAATCGACCACGATCGTTTATGTTGGGTTTTAACGGGTGCGGACCGACAGATGGAACATTTCGATCGCCTGGAGAAATTTTACGCCAGATCGACACTTAAGACGTCCCAATTCAGTTTCTGGGTTCAACTTCGAGTTTTCTTCAACTATGAACGATGATACTGGGAGGACAGTTGATCTCATGGGAAGAATTGCATCCCATTCGTTATCTGCAGCTCGTGGCCTCCAAATCCAGAAATTTGGAGGGACGACAAGGGATATCACATGGTTATCTCGCACAAACTGCGTAACCAAGATGTATGATTATCATCAGGCTAGCCAGACGCTGTTGTTATGGACTGTCTCACTGGAATGCAGACAATCCAGGACCGTCCTCATGTCAATATTTTCCATCGAATCATGTTCTTCCTGATTACCGTGAGAAATTTCACGACAACCTAATCTGGAACATGTCCATCATTGATGCCTCGAATCCGAGACAGGAATCTCACCATCGCTGTCGTGAGGAAGGCAGATAGTTCCGATTCTATCCACATTCCTGTGGTACTTAAAAATTCAAGCCACAAAGAGCTTGAGAGGACACACTGCGATCTGCAATCCCCTCGGCACGGTCGGAAGAATGAATTGCGGGAAGTGAAGCAGAAATTTCAAGCGGATTTAAAATACGCACAACAGATTCGACACAAGAAGCACGAGAAAAATAACACTTTTCCCAGGAGAAACTCACTACTCTTTGACAATCAATGAACAACGGAACGAACTTTGAACAATACTTTGCGAAGGTGTACAGAGGAGCTTTCACTCGAACTTTGGGAACGACACTCTGAAGCGGCTCTAAAACCAGTGAATATGGAAGTCAAGCCTGAAGTGGTCAAGAAGTATATTCAGAAAACTTGCTGCTTGTGAGACCATTCTTCAGAAAGGGAAGATAGCACCTGACAGCGATAACGAGGAGCGAATCCGACTCACCGAGTCTGCGACATTCGCGGGATACGACATTAACTACACAACAGACACATTTGGAGAGGATGAGTACAACCAACATCGGCGACTCCTGTCTGCTCACTAACGTCCTCTCATCCACAATCGTGCCAATCTCCCTCACACCAAAAGGGGGAGGCCTCTCTCGGACGGTCTCTATCAAGAGGAATTGAATGGAGGTCATCGAAGTGTGAAATGTTCAGAAACTGTGATATCAGGCCAAGTCGAAATCAAGTCTTCAATCTAATCTCTCAACTACCCTCTCCAATGGTGCCAGTGGCAGAATAACCGATCAATCCATACTCCCTTTCCTGTTCGCTTCATGTACAGCATCAACAAAATGAAACACGAGGTGCTCGTGGCGAGTAAAATGCGATGCCGAAGTGAGGAGAAGGAAGCCTGTCGAGTTGGACAGTGTGTGGACAGGGCGGAAGACATCAACGGAATAGGTCTTCTGTGTCAATCTCTGAGGCGACTTCTCCCAGGAGGAAATGAGGATCCGTTATCGATAAGGAAGATGATCCAGAAGCTAAATTGATTGGCAGCCGTGACAGATGTAATAGGCCGATCTTCGATTGCCTCAACGACACAAGGATCGTTTGGTGTCGTGGAAGATTGAATTGGGAGAAGAGAAGTGGAACCAGATTTCCATCTTCATCTCTGATTTGACGGTCCGTGACACCACCATATCAAAACGTCTTTGATCGATATTCCATCGCAGTCGCCTCACTCAGCATTCGCTCAACAGAAGTTTGAAGTGTTTTCTCAATCGATATCTGGTACATTTTCTGTCAACTCCGCTCGCTGGTGGGATCGAAATACATGTTCGACTGACCAGACGAGAACACGACCAGATTCACTACACCCCATCACGATGTTGCGACAATGAGCAACTCTCCAAAGATCCCTTTGGAACAGGGATTGTGAACAAGCGAACTGTCCTATTGAGTAGAGATGGGAGTGAAGTAGTATTGGAGCTCAATTAAAGACATCGATGGAGGGTGGATCAGAAACGAAGTTAATACGAGTTCAGGAGGGGCTGCTTCTTCGTTTCAAGAACACTGTTGAAATCAATCAGATATTCTCTGGAATCAGAAGGATTCGGACTGCGAATGAGAATCGTAGAACTGCCCACATCGTTCTCTTGGTCATCTTGAGATAGACACCCGGAAGATTCTGGACCTTTTCTTTTCTCCAAGGTGCTAGCTTCGAGTGATGTGATGAAAAGGGGCAGAATGCTCTGCTGTTTAACCCATGCCAATGTCCAACGAC
This sequence comes from Blattamonas nauphoetae, assembly GCA_033064195.1. Classification (NCBI taxonomy): domain Eukaryota; phylum Preaxostyla; order Oxymonadida; genus Blattamonas; species Blattamonas nauphoetae. The sequence continues at coordinate 47,440 of JARBJD010000332.1, forward strand.
GGATACGGACACTGTTGATCGAGGCTGTGTCGGCGAGGAACTCCGAAATGCAGAGGGTGGATGTCTGACAACAAACAACGTTCGTCACTCTTCTCAAACATGCGCTGACACATTCTTTGGAAAGGAGTCTCGATGAAGGGATCATCAATCAATGGACATGAGGGAGATGGATATCTGAAATGGAGGTGTCAGCGATGGGAGTGTGAATATGCCACAGGACAAACTGTCATAACCAGATCGCATTCGGCCCATCGTACTTCCCGCGTCCCTCCTTATACGTGTGAGAAACTGTGAAGAAGATGTCGGTGGCCAACGTGAGCAGCGCATCACCACACTTGTTCTCAATTTGGAGGATAGTCGTGGAAAGAAAAGATCACCATTGGCGAAGTGATGGGGAGCAAGTGAACTGGATGTGTGGATTATATGGGTGAGAATATCTCCACAGGGATGACTGTGCAGAGTCTGAAGGAGAGAGTTTGTTTGAGGGTGATAGATGGGGTTGACAGAGGGAGTGAAGTGTGGAGATGCACAGTCTCGGTATGTTGTTCTCTGGATTGAAAGAGTGGGGTTTGTGGAAGAGGAGCAAGTGCACGGCGCCACCAATGGGTCTCTCGCCTTGGTTGAGAAGGAATCGATTTGAAATGCGAACAAGGAGACGGGTGAATAGATATCGCGATTGCGATCGAGTGGATCAATAGAACAATGTTGATTTGAATGTCAATCAACATGGGAGGATCGGAAGGAAACTCTCGTCAAGGCTTGCCCTCTCTCGATTTGAAAGTGAGATGAGGATGAAGGGACGAGAGGTGAGCACAATGAGGACCAAAGTGGGGGAGGGCTGATCGAGGAGACAGTGGTGCGGGTGATTGATCGCCAAGCCCTCCTCCTCTGTTTCTTGTCTTCATCTTTAACCAGAACTTGTTCTCCAGGAGGTGCCAGTCCCGATGGGGGTCACGGCCTAGTCTCTCATTTCTTGGAAGGAAGAGCGAAAAGGCTTACTCCTTTTTTACTTCTCTCTCTTTTAGCTTACCTTTCAACACTCGCTGTGTTGAGGAGCCCTCGTTTGGGCTTGGAGTGACCAAGGGGAACTCCTCCAAGACAAACGAGTGCTCCTCAACCTGCAACTCTGCCACACAACCTGGCAAGTTCTGGCTTTTTCACTTCACCTCGTCTCATTAGACCATTTGGCAAGTTTTTGTTCCCTGTTAGGGATTTCTTGCCCACATAACCTTTTTTGTTTTCCTCAACAGCCCTCTTCGGAGGGCAAAACCAACCTGTGAACTTCTAGTTCCCCGTTGGGTAATTCGGAAACAGATAAAACCTTTTATTTTGTTTCTTTGAATCTTTTTATCGGCCAGCCCACTTCGAGGTACTCGCTGTGTTGAGGAGCACTCGTCTGTCTTGGATCGTTGTTGATCCACTTGAACGTAGTCGATTTAACCCGCAACTCCGGATTAACCCACACCCTGGATCTGGGACCCAGAATTCGGATATATTCGAAATTGCATCGTTATTTTGCCGTTATTTCATATTATTTCATAGGAATCTGTTCTGGAGAACGCTTAATCTCATGAAATGAACAAGAAAAGAGGGTTGATCAAGATCTCAACACAAAAATGAAACGAAATGGGAATCGAACTTTTGGAAAGGATATTTCGACATTTGGCGATGCTGAGATGACGGGAGGTGTCAGCTGGGCCCGAATGAGTGAAACAGTCGAGTTGAGAATAGTGAGTGCTCGAGAGATGAGTGGAGTGAAGGCGGAAGGAGGGCAGAGTGGGCGAGATGGTGAAAGGAGGGCAGAGTGGGCGACAGGGCGGAAGGAGGGCAGAGTGGACGACAGGGCGGAAGGAGGGCAGAGTGGACGACAGGGCGGAAGGAGGGCAGAGTGGACGACAGGGCGGAAGGAGGGCAGAGTGGACGACAGGGCGGAAGGAGGGCAGAGTGGACGACAGGGTTGAAGGAGGGCAGAGTGGGCGAGATGTTTCAACGAATGATTCGAGCTCGTCCTGCGAGTTGTGTGAGGGCTCCTGAAATGGTTGCACAGCAAAAGAATCGTTGAGATCGAACGTTTTGAAGGGAGTGAGTCAGTTTTGTTTCTTTTGACCAATCTGATCCGGTCATACCATCATCCTCAGCTTGCTCCTCTGTATTGTAAACTTGACGTGATGGTGTTGATTTCCGTGTTGGGGAGAATGGTGAAAAGCAGGATCCTTGTGAGAGACAGAATCAGTCTCATTCTCAATCAAATCACGTGGTTGGAGTAGCTTCGTAAGAATCTGCTCCATCAGTCCGAGTGGGATATCATTGCATCACAAACTTGTCGAGCAGCCAGATGGGATCGAGTTTGAGAGTATTGGAGAGAGTGTCGCTGTCGCTGGTTTGGTGCTTGTCGTGTGAGATCGGATGTGTCCAGAGAGATGAGAAGTCTGAGTTGGATTATTGTTTAAGTGTATTTGGCGAAAGGTTGGCGTGGGAGGATGGAGAAACGTGGACGAGTGACGTTGGCTGGAAACAGCGGGACAGACAGGAAGACGCCCAAAAGTTTAGTGTTTTGGTAGGACTGTTGACATAAATTTGAGCAAATGAGGCGATTGTATGAAGTGTGAACGGAGATACGAGGAAGGGATGGTGATGGAGAGTGAATGGGAAGAATTGGAGGGAAGAGTGGTGGTAGGCAGTGTTTAGGACGATGAAGATGAAAGATTTTTTGATGAAAACGAAAGCAATGAGAGAGTGGATTGAATTGTCGCGAATACGAAGAGCCAGACGGAATCGAGTCGAGAGAAGTGCGTATGCTGGACATAAATCGAGATTAGTGGACTCGAGAACGGACGAGTGGATTGAAGGAGAATAATGGAATCCAAGAGATTGAAGAGATCTTGCGATTTCTGCTCAATTTGGGAATTCTGAGGCGTCGACGAGAGGATCGTGGCGGTTGGAGTCTGATGAATATGATGGTTCTTAAAGTCAGCAATGAGGAGCGACAACGTCTGTTGCAGAGAATCCAGGGTGAAAGGGCTGAGTGAAACTTCTGCGGGGCCAGAGGGAGTGACAAGCTGAACATGCTCAGGAAACATGCGGCTTTCATCTATTCTTGTGATCTCCTTCAAAAGTGACGTGCGTTTGCATTTCCGCCGAGATTGCTCGATATCCACGCCCAAGGTATTTCTTGATTCAGGAGATCCCTCCAACGAGAGAAGACTCATCGACTCGGTCACGAGTTCTAGCATCATTTCAATCGTAATTTGATTGGTTTTCCGTCGATTCATATGTATCCGTAAAAAGTTTTGGTGACGATGTCCAAAATGATCGGAATGAGGACGAACAGAGCGGACAACTCGAAGCGTGAGCAATTCCTCCCAAAATGCGATTCACGATGCATAATAATCAGTGTTTTGAGAAGGTAGAGAGTATCTCCGATAAATCCTTCATTGATGCTGGATGCTTCCAGACTCACAGCAGCTGAGATCTGGAAGAGTTTGTGTTCAAAACAAGAATCAGCAAATACGTGTTGGGTATTCACAAGAGATGTGAGGGAGATTCGAGTTGAGAGAGAGATTGTTCGTCCGTGAGTATATCAGTTTGTTTTAAGACAGGTGGAGTCATTTTTTTGTACAAAAATTAACCCACAATGAGAACTTTCGAAATGATGAAGTAAAATTTAGAGGTAATCATTTGAATTTAGACTTTAATGATGATTCGTACTTGATTCCGAAAAGATGAACACACAAGTTAACTTCGGTTGTTAGAATATGGAGTTGCGGGTTTTCCCGAAGTTGCGTGTTTATCCGATGATGTTGATGTGATCAGAGATGACGATTCCAGTTTAATGTTCGACATGTTGACTGATTCCAGAGAGAGCGAGCCAGCATCAATTTCGATGAGGCTCGATTCGTAGACAGCGTTCTCTCCATCCAACACAATTGCTTCGAGGATGAGCGAGCCGACGTCGACAACGAGGAAGAGAGGTCTGTCCAAAGAGGGATGGAGATGGACTAGCTCAAAGTCGTGCAGGAAGGCGTGGCCAACTGTCACCGACAACATCGTGTGAGAAGCTGAGTCCCATTTCAGTTGGACCGCACTGTCCAGAGGCCCATAAAGTGCGATGTCTTTGCTTCCCACTTCAAAAGTGTTTGATTCTGTCACATCAACAAGCATCTCAATCATTCGAAGAGCTAGTGTCGTTCCATCTTTTTCTGTTTGCGTGCAGAGAGACAGAGAGTGATGCACAGACTTGCACGCAATCCCTGGCTCGTCACACTTCCCATCGTCTCCATCCGATGGATGAACAGTCAGAACTGAGAATGGAATGAGGATGTTCGCTGCTGCTCCTCCCACCACCAAGTGGTCCATGTTGCTTTCTGAGAAGCACAACTGGATGCTTTCCTTCGTCAATCCTCCAGACCAACCTGAACTCCCCCACACATCGCTCGATCCCGTCCCAGTGTTGTCTTTGAAGTAGCATTCCTTCATCCACACAGTCCCTCCGTCCCCTCTCAGCACCACCACTGCTTCTGTCGACGCTGCGTTCTGAGTGAAGTGACAGTGAGTGAGTGTGAGAGTGAGTGATTGTGATCCACTCACTTCTATCACACTGTATTTCTGGAAACACGAGAAAAGATGAACCTTATCTTTCGTTCCTTCAATTTTCAGATGTCCCCCTCTCACAGAGAAGAGAGAGGCGTCCAATGACGATTTGCTGTCAGGTGTTCCAGCGTGAGTGATTGTTGATGTTGATGTCAAGATGAGAGTTCCTCCAGTCACCAAAAACACTGTCTGGGTGAAAGATGAGGGAAGTACTATCTCAATCGCTGAGAATGTCAGCTCTCCAACTTTCACATCGAGCTGTCCGCTTGGTCCGATCGTCATTTGTTCATTGCGGTTCGACATGATGGTCACTGTTTTGTCTTCTGTCTCCAATTTTGAGTTCAGAACAACATTCCATTTGAGCAGCAGCGAGTGCGACGTCGATTCGAGTGCGATGTTGGAATAGCCCTGTTCGACCGATCTGCACGGAAGATGAACATGGCCACAGAGTGGATGGTCAGCTCCAACAGGAGCATTCAGATGCAATGAAGGCGACGTTGGATAGAACGCGTACAGAACAGACCCAACATCTTCCTCGTGTCCATCGGCCAACACTTCTCCAAATTCAACCAGTGCAATGGTTTCCAGTGAGAATGGGGTTTCATCACTTGGTGTGGGAGGGAGGAGAGAGTCACGGATGGTCGAGAGAAGTGTTGCTCGATCGCCTTTGGGGATCAGACAGAACACTCCATTTCCTCGTCCAGCTGAGCACGATGTCGAGTCGGCTTCAGTGCCGAAAGAGACATCAGAAAACGAGAACGAGGAGGGAGACGACTGAGTCATGTCGACGAAGATCGCTCCGCCCCTTCCTTCAGTCGAGCACTGTTTGAACGAGGTGTGCTTCATTGCGAGTGTTCCTTTCTGAAGAAGTGTCAGTTGCATCACTCCACCATCTCCACTTGACGAGCAACTCTCGAAGCTGACTGGCTTGTTCTCTTCTCCGATCATCAAGGATTGGTCTTCTCCCACTTCAAATGAGAGAATTCGTGCTTCTCCATTCATTCCCGCGATTGGTGAGAGCGATGAGAACGACGTGGAGTCGATCGTCAAAACACCACTTCCCACAATCATGGACGATGCGATTTCAGCGTTCGAGAAGGAGCTGTCGAAAACAAAGGCGTTTCCACCGTCCAGATTGATGATGCGAGCGATGGTCGGAGGAGCGACATCAAGATTGAGGAGAGCGAGAGTCCCACTTTCGGCAACTGCGAAGAGGCTGGCTGTGTCGGAGAATGGCAACGATGGGAGAATCACCGACTCCAGTGACAGCTGTCCTCCAGTCACGACACAGAACGATGTGGAAAGTTCTGATCCAGAAAACGAACTTGCGAGAGTGAGTGTTGCTAATGAAAGTGATTCTGAGGAGACAGAAATGAGAGACGAAGCGACAGAAGATGAGTGTTGGAGGATCGTTCCTTCCTTCGTCGTTCCTTCGATTGCGATGTAACGACCCCCATTCACCTTGATTCCTTGTTCTGAGAGAGTTTCTGATTTGAGGATGGTGCTCCACGAAAAACCCGAAGCGAGTCGAGGAACGAGAGACGACAACGACGAGCACTCAGCTGTCCAGCACCAGAAATCATCGTCCCCAGCTTGTCCATCCACGGTGAGGACGGGGCGAGGAATGATGTCGTCAGATGGCACTCCGTTGATGGACGAGGTTGGAGTTGCGGAGACACTGAACGATGAAGCGAGTGGAGAGGTGAGGGTGATCGAAGGAGCAGCGACGAAGAGATCAGAAGCGACTGAGCCGGAACAGTGTTCGAAGAGGAGCGACGAGAGAGCGAGAGAAGAGCAGTCGGAAATGCTCACTGCCGCATTCTGGTCGGCTGACTGCAGATGAGCCATCTTCACGTCTTCCAATTTGATTGAATCAACATTGGCCAGCTTCACACCACCAACTGCACTTCCCTCTTCTCCAATCACTGTCAACGATGTCATTACAGCTTCATTCAATCCAGGGCTTTCCCTTCGGTCAAGCCGAACACAACTGGGCTCGTCTCCCAGTCTTCTAGTGAGATGGTCTGACCTACCCGAAATAAGATTTAATGTGGGTGGTCTGATCAAAGCGTTTTGTTATGATTATCGAAAAAGTTCATACGCCTCCTGGTCAATATAACTGCATTTGCCAATGATTGAAACCACGCTCGAATAAGTTGTCACAGGCTTATATGACAATAACTCAGTCCAATGAATTCCAAAAAAGTTCATGTCTATTTCAACTGAGTCAAGATGCGTTTAACATCAAAGATGACTTTAAGCTGTTGATGATTACCTCATTAATGCTCCATCTCGTTTAAACTGACAGGAGCATTCTGACAACGGAAAGGAATTCAATCCAGAGGAAAGAAAACAGCACCAAGATTTTCAACATAAACCAGCGTTGACCAGTCCAGGAGGCGTATATTATCTCAGAAAGATCCCAGCCCGTAGATATTCCTGCCTTGACCACATTTACATGGGAATTCGTGTCGTGTGACAGGATCGTCCATTGAACCCACAACACCACGGGAGGGGTTCCTCATTACCGATCAATGGAAACGAACGACTTCATAATTCGATCCAAGAGCATTCCCGAGCAGCATTGGCTCGTCCTTCGTCATCTGGACAAGTCAGATCAAGTCATAACGGATCTCAGCCTAAGCATGCCCTCCAGAGGGAAACCACGCTGTTATCGGTTTTTTCTGACAATAAAACCACTTTCTGATCCTATCGTGAGGTCAAGAACACATATCTCTGAAAGATAGGTGAACCAACAACCGTTTGGAAATTCAGGGTTCAGGCAGTCAATACAGCGGGATCGGAAGGCTGTCGTCAAAGTAAGGGGAGAAGGTGAGGGGTCTTAACACGTTATTCTCCTCGTGCGTCCACCAACTCCAACACTGTCATGGAAGTCACCAGCCACGGACAAAAGTTTACGGGCACCCAAGTCTGTATTTATGAACAGGTGGTTTTTTCTCATTTTTTCAGAAACACTTCACAACAATGAAAGATAGTCCTTTTTGAAACATAAAACCAATCTAGTGTGGTGAAGTGAAAATCAGGAAGAGAGTTCGAGCCGACTTGGGATGAAAATTAGATGATGGCGACAAGAACACATCTCCTCTCTGTGGAAGAGGAGATGTGAGGAGGTGAGAGTGTTTCGACTCTCAAAAATTGAATGGCTCCAATCCTTGTTGAGAAAATGTTGGAGATGTCATCGAAACGAGCAAAATCTGTCTTCCGCATCTCTCCTCTACTAGCCTTGTCGACACACCAAACACTCCCTCTGATCTTGCGAACGAAGATTACGATTTCATTTGCTTATTTGTGATGAGTTGTAGAGAGACTTCAAACGTGTCATTTTCGTCAAACTTCGTAGGAACAGCTAATGACTGGAATCCATTGGGTGGAGACGGAATCCTCACTCTGATGATCAGAGGGAGTGTTTGGTGTGTCGACAAGGCTAGTAGAGGAGAGATGAAGAAACAAAATTTCACTCATTTTCGTCACATCTCCACCTGAATCTCGATGTGGAGAGGAGACTGATCGTTTTCATGGGAGCAACTCACTCCACTGATCACGTCTCCTCTCCCTGAAAGAGGAGAGCAGTGTAGGTTGCCGCCACAAAATTTTCCTCCCAGGTCACTTCAAACTCTCTTCCTGATTTTCACTTCGACAGACTCTTTTTGTTCAATATTTTGGAAATTGCTGTCTTCCAATGTTGTGAAGTGTTTAATGAAAAATGAGAAAAAGTTGATTGTTCATAAACGCGAACAAGGGTGCCCGTAAACTTTTGTCCATGACTGCACATAAGTGATCGAACCCACCGTTGTATTTCGTTCATAGGATGGCCTCGGAGATTGATTGGCAATGAGATGCTCGAATTTGTGCGGAAAACTCGAGTCGCCCTCCATCAGCCTCTCTTACAACCAAAGAAAACATTGAAACAGGATCGAACGATTTCTTGCTTCTCAGAAAGCAACATGGACCACTTGGGGTGGGAGGAACGCCAGGGAACATCCTTGTTTCAGTTTCAGTTCTGATTTTTCGCCTTTCGGATAGAGAAGATGGACAGTATGTCCAGCCAAGCACATCCATCGGAAGTACCTCACCGCAATCTTTGCCAAGTTCAAGGCAAGCTTGTTCGCGATTCTGAATACTCTTTCACAATTGGGCTGACGCGTGAAATGAAAGCTGGTGGTCTGGCTGTCCCACCGAGCCGAACAACGACGAAGGATCCCTCAGCAGACATCGAAAGGTTATCCAGAACGACCATCACGACCAACAAAGCGATGGATCGTCCTCCCGTTCCCTTCATGACAAGGGGTGTGCTCTGGTGAAAGATTGCGCTCCAGCGAAGCATCGTGCGTTCAAAGTCAAGCTTTTCAAAGATCCTTACGAAATCACAGATAACGACAATGACTATCCGATTCGAATGTTCCTCTCTTCCCATTACCTTTCTGGACAAACGAAATCGATTCTAAACGGCAGCCATGGACAAAAGTTTACGGGCACCCTGGTCTGAATTTATGAACAGGTGGTTTTTTCTCATTTTTTCAGAAACACTTCACAACAATGAAATACAGTCATTTTTGAAAAATAAAACCAATATAGTGTGGTGAAGTGAAAATCAAGATGGTTGACTGAGGTCTCTCCCAAGGCCAATCCGTCTCCTCTTCCAAGGAGACGTGATGAGTTGAGTAATGTCCTCCAGTGAAACTTGTCGTTTTTCACTCCTTGTCGAGATACTGTTCGGACTGTGACGAAAAGTGTGTTTTCTATCTTCTTAATCTCTCTTCAGCCGTCCATGAAACTCTTCCAAACGCTCTATCAGACGGGGACACAGTTGATTCTTTATTTGACTTGAGATCTATGACAAGCTGTAGTGAAAATGAAGTTGGGAGAATTTCACTAGAGTTCGTACACACAACGTGAGTTAGTATTCAGTCGAATGAGGACAGAACAAGTATTCTTAGAACACGTTAAAGTGTTTTGGAGAGTTTCATGGACGGCTGAAGAGAGATAAAGAAGATAGAAAACACACTTTTTCGTCACAGTCCGAACAGTATCTCGACAAGGAGTGAAAAACGACAAGTTTCACTGGAGGACATTACTCAACTCATCACGTCTCCTCTCCTTGGAAGAGGAGACGGATTACGACGGCCGCAATCAGAAGTGCCTTGGGAGAGACCTCAGTCAACCATCTTGATTTTCACTTCACCACACTATATTGGTTTTATTTTTCAAAAATGACTGTATTTCATTGTTGTGAAGTGTTTCTGAAAAAATGAGAAAAAACCACCTGTTCATAAATTCAGACCAGGGTGCCCGTAAACTTTTGTCCGTGACTGCGGGAAGAGTGATTGCTCGTGATGTAAATTCACATATGACAACTGCCGCACACGGACATATGCCCTCGCTTACGTCGAGAATACTAAAGCGTACGAAGGAACTGACTATACTCGTGTGTATCGCGACGCAGAAATTAACGCTGCTTCTCACACAATTCACGTCTCTAGGACGATCAATTAGGCAATCTCGTGGGGACCTTTCGTCAAGAGCAGAACAATCAACGAACTAGTAGCTGAGGGATGCAGATTGGAGATGACAGGCGTTCCGTGTGATGAAGGACAGACGTCCAGACGTGTGAAGAATACAAACCCATCATCGTTCCTATGAGACGTGGGGGAGGTTGCTACTCAGAGAGCAAGGTCACAACACACAACCAAAGTGTATTATCTGCAAGTTCCTGAACAAAGACGGAAGCAATGTGGTTGAAATCGATGGAAGGAACCACGACAACTGAATCACTGTCGTCTAGATTCAAATGCCAAAGCAAGAAATGAATGATCAACGAAAAACACGTCATTCATGAGATCTTTCGGGCAATCACAACAGTCATGGACAAAAGTTTTCGGTTTTCCTGTCCAGAAACACTGAGTGGTGAGATTTCGTTTTTGTTTAGTCGGACACTTCATCATCCAAAAAGAACATTGTGGCGAGAAAACCAGAGCGAACGGTTGTTTCGTAGTGGAAATGGGTGTTTTTTTTCGAGACTCGACTCCTCCTTTTTTTGACAGATTCCTGATTGTCCCACATTCATCAAGCAGGAACTTGGGGGAAAAGTTTAGTTTTTCATTGGTTCTGGTCGCTGGATGTCAACTTGTTTTGATATGGGTTGATCACTCATTTTGTTGACAAATGATCCACAAACGTGTTTTGTGTCAACGAAGAGGGAACTGGTGACAGGCAAAAGTGAAATGTGGTTATTAGAAGTGAGTAAAATGAAAAACTACACTGTCCAGGCAACTGAAACTTGAAGTCAATTCGAGGGATCGTGGCTGTGTCTGCGCCTGTAATGGTCATTGAGGATGGGAGATAAACGACTATCACAGTGAATCCAGAGATGTCGCCCCTCCAGTTCTTTGCTTTTCACACCGATCGTCATGGCGTGGACCTCGATCCGCATCCAGCTGTGTCTGTCTTTGTCTCATCAACATAAAGCTGACATTGAACTGTCAGACATTTGGGGATGCCATATTCCAGAGGGACGTAGGCAGAACGTCTGTAGCCGCAACTAAATCTCCCGTTGTCCGTCGTATCGTCTTTACAACCTGTGATGAGCTTGGCCCGCGTGAGAGCTTCATTAGTCACCACCAGTGTTTCCTGAGAAGGTGAGAGTCTTCAGATTGTAGTTTCACGCATCCGAGCTCGCTCAATGAAGGATACAGTGATTGAGTAATACCATAGTGCAGTTCACACGAATTTGCGACGAAGTGTCTGAAATGTGTTGTCAAAGATGCTTGTTTGACAGTCATTTCCTTCAGAGCCTCTCTCCGACATAGCTACACTATCCCTGCAGCCACCTCTCTCGGACAGCTCTCAAACCGACACGTGCAGTGAGAGGATGCTGTCCGACCTCCTTTTTGAGTGTCCTGATCTGGCTGTCAGTTGAAGAGGAGTATACCCGTCTTTGCTGACTCATGTTTCAGCTGAATAACATCCATATTAATGAATCAGCAATCAACATGGACACTTGACGGCATCCTAAGGCGTGTCGAGATGCAGAGTAGAAACGACATGACGAAGAAAGAGGGGAGCCGAATGTGGGGCGGGCAATGACAGTTCGGTAGTGTATATCAGTCAGCATGAGCGACGTCTGATTCTTCGTCTGGCGTGTTGTTCGGAACGAGAAGGATCCTCTCTGAATCCCTCACAAGCTCAACTAGCATCCGAAGTGTCTTGATCGACCCGCCCAGAACGCGTCACTTGTTCAGCACGTTCTTATCCAAGCTGGCCCACACACTCTGCATCAACAGGCACACACTCGCACGGAGCTGGCACACATCTTCAGAGCGGCGTGTTTGCTTCTCCAGCTGCGTCTGAAGTGTTCGCAATCAGCTGCAGCAGCTCCATTATGCGGATCACGACTTGCGCCATCTTTCAGTTCTTTCGCACTGCAATCAGTTCCTTCAATCCTCTGTGCGTGTTCGTCTCGAGCACACCCGCATCGATCTCTGTGGCTGCTTCGCACGTTTCAGACTCTTGCGCTTCTTATGTCCCTCGCACAACAATATAAGATGGATGCTGTCGAAGATGACGACCAATCCGTCGCAGAACTTGGTGATGGTGAAGATGGAAGGATACGGAAATACTTGCAGCTTGTGTGATTTGTCTAGGCAGAGCATCGCATTTCCACAGTACGGGGCGAGGGAATTGATGATGAACTACCGAAGGAGAGACCCCACATCGGATCCCGTCTTCTGTCTTTTTTTCTTCTGATCTGTCGAGCTCTGCTGCTTTTGTGGACGAGGAATCATGTTTGGTGCATTTGCCGATCCTCTGGCCAGGGACTGCTGTTGGAGGAGAGACTTCCCAGGCATCATCCCCGAATGAGGCGAGACACCTTCAACCATTCCGTACTGCCCGCTCTGTGAAGGAGGAGGCCTTGAAGGTCGGTCTGTTGTTGGCTGTGGTGGCTGTGTCCGTGGCTTGACGACATCTGGCTGCGTCCCATCTGCGGGAAGGACTGCCGGTTGGGGTTGGCAGAGAGTCTGATTGCGTCGAGCTGGGGTTGGTCGAGTGGAGGCTGTTGTGGGGCGCCTCGCTCTCGTTTGGAGTGTGTGTTGTCCAGCTGGATGTACTGTGATTCATGCTGAGGGATGGGCGGGATGTCCTCGATGGTCTGGGATGTCTTTGCTTTCTTCATCGAATACGTCGGCACGTTCCTCGCCGACGGACAGAACATCTTTTTCGTGACGTCCAGTCCGCCCCCCTCCAACACCTACAGAACAGGCTCCGACTACATCGCTCGCATCCGGCCTACGTGCGCGCTGTGGTCGGTGGGAGGTGTGCTCGACGTGGAGCCGATGGGCGAGACTGGCGGCTGGGTCTTCTCGGGCACTTCGGGCGTCCACAGCTCGTCGGAGGAGCCGTGATGGGTTTTGGAGGTGTGGTGGGGAAAAGTGTGGAGGAGTGAGTGCAGCTTTGATTTGTGGTAGACACAGCGATGAGATGAAAAGAAATGCAGGATCGAATCAAAACTGACGTTGGTGTGCTGACACGAGAAATGAGGAGCCGAACGACTTTTGAACAGTCCATCCATGCCATCGTCCGAAGAGAAGAGGCCAGAATCCTCAGACGACGTGCGCGGGACGTTCGGAAGGGACTCCGACTGCTCGAGCTGTCTGTTCGGGTTGAGAAGGAAGAGTGCGCGCTGTGAGTAAGTTGGCTGCATAAAGGCCGAACCGATCCGCGACGGGTGCGGAACGACGTCGGCTCGTTTGACGTATTCCGTTGATGGTCGCTTCCGTGGAGTGGCGAGTCTGTCGTGGAGTTTGCTGGTGTGGCTGAGAATGTCGAAGAAATGTCGCCAGACGAACCGTTGTGGATCTTCTCTCCGGTTTCTTGGCTGGCGGTGAGCTGTTGGGAGGTGAACGAGGCGTGCGCGAGGTTGGACGAGGCTTCGATGCGCTTGTTTGCGGAGGGGGGAGGCGGTGAGAGAGGCTCCGGTGTTTGGAGTGTGTTGCTGTCCATTGTGTGTTTCGAGTGGAGTCTGTTTGTTGATTCAAATCCTTTCTCTTTCCTCTCCACGTGTGTTGTGCTTCTGCTCAGCGTGTTGTGCGACTCGTTGCGTGGGGAGAGCTTCTGCCCTCCTTCCATGATCCCCTCCGTCTGCGCGATCAAACCCATCGAATGCAGACTCCCAGTGTCGGTTAAGAAAGACGAAAGCGTGATTTCCGAATCTGCTCTGCTCATGGTCAGTGTTGTGATCGAACAATTTGTGGGAAAGAGAGCGAGTGTCGGTTGTGGTGTGGATGGATTGCCTGAAACCAACGAGAACGACGTAAAAGTTGATCGCTGCGAGAGAGATTCGGTCGTCTCGTTGAGATTGTTCAAAGAAAGATATTTGTCGGTGTCTGGGTGGTGGGTGTTGGTGCGTGTGGAGTGGACGAGGTTCATGAAGGGGTTTGTGGCGAGTGGGGAGAAGGTGGGGGTTGGGGTGGGTGTGCCGGAGTTTGCGGTGAAGTTGTGTTGGAGAAGGGGAGACAGCTGCTCTGTGGGGCTTCCCTTTCGACATGTTGAACAGAAGAGGTGAGCAATTGTTGTGGAGCTGGGAAGGAATTTGTTGAGGGGCTGTTTGTGTCGGATAATCCATTCTGAACTGCAAGGGCGAGGAATTGGAATGTTTGTGGATGCGAACTGAAGGGGGAACGTGAGATTGGACGGGTGATACTGTTTCTACGGTCTGCGGTGGTACTTGCTGATTCTACTGAGCTTTCTTCTTTTCATGTCGCTCTTTGTCAAATGGTTTGATTTCCGGTTGCGTGAATCGTGAAGAACGCGATGTTTTGTGCTCGTCGGACGGTTTTTCGCAGACTTGATTTCCTGTTGTTCTTTGTTCTGTTTACTTCGAGTGCGTTGTTCATCTCGTTGTTTTTTTGTCAGATTGTTTGTTTGTTCCTGATTCTGCTCCTTTTCCTTCTGAGCATCTCGTTCCCAAGCGAAGAAGTCGATGGGTGGGTTTCCTGTTGTATGGCGTGACTTCAGATCGTTTCATGGAAGCTTACCAATTAAGAACTCATATAAGCAATACAACACCGATCAAAGATCGTCAACTCGAACGAGATCCTTAAAGTGATGCGCTCGGAGCGAGGCATTTCTTACTGTTCCTCTGAAACCGACATGACTGCGTTTGGGGTATTCTTCGCCGTTTCCTGTGTGTGTTCTTTTCGCAAGACCGAAATCAATAAGATTAATCCTGTTCAGATCATGAGAACCTCGGCCAATGATAAAGTTACTCTGATAAAAGCAAAGGGAGGGTGACGAAAGATCGAGTCACACTGGTAAGTTGTTACTGGCACAATAGGAGTACAATCACGGATATTGGAGTGAAGGAGCTTGCGCGACTACAGATGATCAGTGAGATCTGCTTGGAGTGTTCAGTTGAGAAAATGAACGATGATTTTTGACGTGGAAGGGTGATTATGACCTTAATGATGAATGGAAGTCAATTAAGAGAATAGAAACAATGACGAAGAAGGAAAATATGAAATTTTGAAGATATTGGGAGCCAATATATGACTCGGTCATTGAATAAACGAAATGATCAGAAGACGATTCACAGGTCGGGCATACCTCGACATTCAAATGTGTTCGCTCTTATATGAGTGAAAGTTCATTGTCTCAATTCTTTCAGTTCATTCCGTGAGCCAAAATGGACGATATTGTCGGGTTCTGGACGATTGAGGGAGAGTGTCCTGATTGACAGCGGATTGAGGTGATAATCTGTGAAAGGAATCAACTGATGAGAACAACACACAGGAACAGTCATGGATAAGAGGATGAAAAAGAAAAAGAGAGTGTCTTTCATGATTGTGTGATTTTTGAGTTGGATTGTGGGTTCGATCTAGGATGTCTGGTGGATACGCATTTTCAGACTTTTTCCCCCAAAAAAAGTCTTAGATAGAGTGAAATAGATTGATTGAACGAAAAAAATGGAGGAGTCGAGTCTCGAAAAATGGACCCCAAATACAGAGGAACGAAGAGTCTGAAAAAAAGTGACGAAAATATGTGCTCAACCACAATCGACCATTTTTCACACAGTGAGAGGTTGTGAAGAGATGAGATCATTTTTGCCGAAATAAACGAGATCCTCCGACTCTTCCGCAAGAAAAAGCGAACATTCGCAAAAAAACTTCTACAGTGGAAAGGTTCGCATTTCTCACCCACAAACTGGAGACAAGTCTACCAACCTCGATGCGTGTCGATGTCATGTCACCTCCACACATGTGAAGTTTCAGCATCGAACTCCTTTCCCAATTCGTCACACCAGACTTTGAGCTTTTTCCTGCCGACCACTTTTGTCCATGACTGCAAACCGCAAGCTCGATCATGCAGAGACGGCAGGCATCTCACATCGGGAACAACATCTCCAAGAGTCATTATCACGACACATGGTTTCTGACATTGGACAATCGAAAGTGGAAAGAGAGGATCAGCGAGGGATGCTGATTCTTCACCCAGAGGCTGGTGAATGCGAAGGAAGCACTGAAAGGTGGAGGTACGAAGGCGGCGAAGGGAGGAGGTTGATGGGAGATCGTTGAAGAAGAGAAGAGCTTCGGAAGGGATACTCAGGAGAGAACGGGCGAGTTGAAGATGTCAGAACGATATCACATCTGAACGAACTGTCAAATGCAATGATGGGACTTAACTTTGGAGGGAATACGCAGGAGTCAATGATCGAACAAATTATCCCCTTTTCGATAGTACACGAGAAAGATCCAACTCTAAACGAGGACCATCACTCCACTTGACTGTAGATGGTTTTCGCTGTGATCAAATCTCACGCAGTCTAAACACAAGGCTCACGTCAACCGGAGCACATTGCACATAACATGTTAGAAGGGTTTTTCGGAACTGAGGTGGAAGAAGACGAGAATCGGGGTGCTGTGAGGGAGTAATGAGATCAATGTGCGTTGCTCCTCACACATGTCACAGCCGAAGGCACAACAAAAGTGCACATCCAGCACTCGTCTCGAGAGGAACGAACCGAAACGAGACACGACGAGAACGAGATGGAAGAGGACGAGAGAGATGAATATGAGCAACCTTTATGATTTTTCGACCTCGTTGGTTCACCAAGAGGTTAATCGCCAGCCCAGCATAGAGAAAACATGCACTGGGGAAGTGACGGAACAGACTGTGAAGAGGGGTACCTGTAGTATCGTTCCAGGAAGGATCGTTGTTTGACGAGGAGTTCAGCAAATGCTCAGAGGGAGACTGGAGAGAATCGAAGGATTTGGGAGTGAATGGATACTCGCTGACCTTGGTTGGACAAGACGCAGCGAAAGAGACACTGTCCCGCGAGTCGACAACATCGCGATCTCACGAAGACTTGACGCAGGGCAAATGCCAATCGAATCACATTGTGCATACCATTTAGTTAGAAAGGAGGAGAAAAACAGAAGGATTGATGAGTGATTGAATCAGATGGGAAATTGATTGAAGGACAAACAGAGATTGTTAAAGAAGTGAAGAGCTTACCAGAGAGAGAGCACGGTCGATCGATATCGACCGTCCTGTCTCAACGATTGGGAGAGTTGAAGAAAGGAGTGGAGTTAACGCTGACACTTGTGAGACGAGACGCAGCTCAAAGACACTGACTCGTGAAGTGACAACAACATCATCTGGAGGAATTGGAGAGTTGGATGAAGTGTTGTATCCAGTTGCGACAGTCTCAGCTGATCGGGCTCAACAGATGAAGACTTCACTGAAAGCGACAGGTCGCTCGAAGTTAGCTCTCGTTGGAATGACAGGAGGGAGTTAAGATTGTGAGGTGGAGAGATGGACGAAGGAATGGGGTGAATGGGAAGATACGTGAAAGGCGGTTCATTAGCAAAGAGCACTGGGGCAAGGAAGTACATTATGAAGGGTCTATGCTGAGGGAGGAATGAACACTCCTGATCGAGGGAGCGAAAACGTGCGAGGTGGAGAGCGGGAGGAAGGAGTGTGGTGGTGGAGAAGATAATCGTTAGATTATTCAGTTCAAGGGAGCACTGATGCAAGGAAGTGCATCGTAAAGGGAACAGGGACTGTAGATTGGAGGATGGTTGACACAGGCGATGTGAAGGAGTGAATCGCAATGAGGTTTGTTACCCGCTCCGTGGTACACGGGCTCATTATGGAACCAGTAGACACACATTGTCCGAAGAAAGGAAAGGAGGAAAGGAAATGAATCTCCTTGAAGATAGATGAGTATGAGAAGAGTTGAAAGAAAGAAGGGGTGAGAGAGCGAGGGGGGGCGGGAAGAACGGGAATCAAGACAGGTTATCATCGTGAATGGGAGATAGATGATGTGAAGGGGTAAGATACTCGCAGCCAATCCTCAAGGGCAGAAAGAAGGGACGTCTCCGCGAAGAAATTGGTGGCAGTCGCTCCGGGAGCTCCCCTTCGCGAGTCACGGTCATGAGGGTGAATTGTTTGAACTGCTACGGAGATACCTCAAAGAAGAACAGCTTCGAGACATTGAGACATGATCCAAAAAGGAGAAGGGTATCACAAGCAAAGGAAAAAGTAGTATCAGAGAGAGGAATCAGAGCAGGAAACAAAGATGATAAGGAAACAGAAGACAAACAAGAATGATGAGAGTGGGTTGCGCAGCTCGCTTCGGCTTGAGCCATCGCACTGCTCTCCATCACATTGATTCTGAGAGAGAGAGAGGGAGAGAGAGATGATGAGAGTGGGTTGCGCAGCTCGCTTCGGCTTGAGCCATCGCACTGCTCTCCATCACATTGATTCTGAGAGAGAGAGAGGGAGAGAGAGATGATGAGAGTGGGTTGCGCAGCTCGCTTCGGCTTGAGCCATCGCACTGCTCTCCATCACATTGATTCTGAGAGAGAGAGAGGGAGAGAGAGATGATGAGAGTGGGTTGCGCAGCTCGCTTCGGCTTGAGCCATCGCACTGCTCTCCATCACATTGATTCTGAGAGAGAGAGAGGGAGAGAGAGATGATGAGAGTGGGTTGCGCAGCTCGCTTCGGCTTGAGCCATCGCACTGCTCCTCCTCTCGCCATCTCCTCAGCCGTTCACAACTGGATCTCTTGAAGTCTCACTAGAAGACTGGGAGACGAGCCCAGTTGTGTTCGGCTTGACCGAAGGGAAAGCCTTACTAACAACAAGGCTCGTCTCCCAGTCGACAAGCGCTGCTGCCACACTTCGGCGAAGCGTAAAACGTCTCCGCGTGTGAAAGCCAGGAGACGGAAGAAGGAGCGATTTGCGCACGTAACTTTCTTTATTTGAGAACTTTATTCTTGTTGACGCTTTCTATCAGACCACCCACATTATATCTTATTTCGGGTAGGTCAGACCATCTCACTAGAAGACTGGGAGACGAGCCTTGTTGTTAGTAACGATCAACGGTTCGAAGACGATGAGGGCTGGTGTCGCTCCTTTCATCTCCATGAACTGGCAGAGTGTGATCTCGAGCTTCGTGCTTGATCCAACGCATTCAACAACATGTGCATCAGCGAATGTCAGACCAGAGAACGTGGTTGAAGCGAGAGACACTGTTCCCTCCGTCGCTTTCAGAATCGCAACACGGATGACGGCATTCACGTCTTCTGTCCCGACAAACGAGCAATTCCACACTTCCAGATTCCCGTCTCCATTCTGCAGAATCACGTGAGCAGACGATGAGGGAACAAAGTGGAGCAGCTCAAATCGAACAGTGCCCGTCCCTTTTGTGATGAACGCCGCGGCATCGTCCGCCAGCGAGAAGCTGATTATCGGACTGATGTCCCCAAAACTCGAGAATGTCGCGTTTTTCGTCTCCAAATCGAAGCTTTCTGTCTCTTCAAACACTCCTGCCTCGATCAGAACTGTTCCTTGTAACAAACCGAGGTTCCTCTTGATATTGAGAAGTGGTCCGAAGTAAGGGATTCGGTCCAAATAGGACCAATGAGAACAAGAACACTTCAAAACTTAGAAGATTCTGGTCACCTTACATTTTCCAATCATCAGGGCGAACCCATGAAGAAAGGGTCAGTCGCGATGCGACGAAAGAGGAAACAAAAACTATTATATGCTTGCAACAGAAAATCCCCAACGGAGAGCAAAAAACTGTTGCAAGTCTTTGTAAAGAGAGTTCCAAAGGGAACTGGTAAACTGGCCCCCTGCCCCTCGCGGCTTGTGGTAGCAGGTCATCAAGAGGAACCTCGGTTTGTTACAAGCACCGCCCTTCCAGTAGGTGCTGTTCAAACCTCGGTCCCTCTGATATTGAGACTTGAAAGGAACAGAAAGAAAATAAGTGATAGATGAGCTGAAAAGAAAAAGCATCCATTATCTTGGGTTTCACTCTTTGGACCATGCTCGTCAGAGAGACCGTGACTCCCCTTCGAAAGGGCTGCCACAGGCCGCAGAGTAGTCTTGATTACGTGGTTGACGAGAAATGTATGGCGGTATCGCAGTTCTGACATCTGTAGCCTTCTGATCAGACTCATTCTGGTCGGTGTACTGTCGCCGTGAAGCATCGAGAAGAGACGATTCATCGCAGGTTGATGTTTATCCAACATATTTCTCGGTGTGTACTCGATGAGTGTGGGTGAAAGCGTTTGGAGGCTTGGTCCCATTCGGACTCGAGTCTCGAGTCAGCAGCTGTTGGAGCGAGAGAGTCGTTCAGTACTCATTGCATGAGGTGCGATATATTGCAGGTAATCCGATAGATGTGACCATGCAAGCCCTTTCTCGTTGTTTCCAGGTTCGGTTGCTAAGTCGATGGTTGGATCCGTTGTTTTCAGGACTGTCCCTTCAGAGTGATGTCGTTTCCTTGTTCCCAATCTGTCGCGACTTCAGTGAGTGAATTCAGGAAAAAAAACTGACGCGGCCGCTCGTTTGGATGCCCAAGATCGTCGTCCGTTGACTGTGAGATTGGTGAAGTTTGTGTTCGTCATTTGAACGAAACAGATCGCTGTTTGTCTTCTTCCGATAACCTTAGAGGTGATGAATACATCTCCCCTTCAATGGAGGTTCTTTCCCTGTCCGTTGATTGTATGGGGAGTACTTGTGGTCGAGTCCTTCTTCCCGAATTTCAGCTGCAGTGGAACGGCTTCGAATAGTGACAAGTCGCCAACCATTGTGATTTTCACAGTTCACCCGTTTCCATCGAATTGGTAGAGTCAGCATTTATTGACAACAGGTGAGACACTGTGCCTTCGCAAAGGTGACGGGCGAATTCGCTGCTAGTTCGTCGTGGTGGACGAGAAATTCTTCTTCTATCATCTGACCGTCCAGTTATTCAAACCGAGATCACGCGTGTGTTCTTCGAAGGCGTAATGATCTTTGTGGACGAGTACGTCTTCCCCAAGTTTAGTCGAATAGACTTTGTTGTTGAATGATGCGTCGTGGTGATTGGACAAGCTTGGTCTGTCCACTGCGATCGTCAAAGTGGACTCAGTCATAATACTAGACACCATTTCTTCCCTCGAATGAAGCTGAGCAAGACGGTGAGCGAACGATCATGTCTCGGATAATTACTGTCCATACATGATCAAGTCGAATGCTTCATGAGTCTGCTTGATACCCCGATGTGTTCAGTGCCAAACAATATGATGACAGTTCGCCTATTGTCACTGCGACTAACCGCAGTCTTTGACAAGGATATCGTTCACTACTCTCTCAAACGACCATGATAATGCCACGGAGATATTTGTCCTGACATGTACAAGGTTCCACAGATGAGAGCGGTGAGATGATATGGGCGAGAGGGTGAGGGCGATTGATAGTTCGTCGGGCTTGAACAGAAATGGTTTGTGACGGAACGAGAGTTCTTTTAGATCCGAGTAATTACCGGTGCGGCGAGTTGGAGTTCTCTTTGGAGCAGAGAAGCCCCTTTGGGTCAGAAAGGAGTCTCACTGCTGTGAACCGTTGAACGCAGATGAGCAGACGTCCTTCACATGAACCCCTCAGAAGTACCTCTTATTGAATAAGAGTTCAGTTGAATGACTCTGTCGAAATCAGAGAGTCCTTGGCAAACACCTTGTCATCTTTCTGAATCGAAACGTCGACTGATTTGTTGTTGATGGTTACGCAATGTATTTATTTGGTTACTTCGTTCCCTGTCAGATTGGGAGATCTTTCGTGATGAAGATGGATGAATTGCTTTTCCCTCCATGTTCAGACGCTGCCATAACACTTCATTGAAGCACGACTGGAGAATTCTCACTGCACTGTGGAGAACAGCTGCCACTGCCGTCTCCATGCTGCCATCATCGATGACGGGGAACACTGATCGAGCTTCGAGATGGAGAGGTCAAAGATGGGTGACAACTTCGCTCGCTACATCTTTGTCCTCCATCGATAGTCTGAATCGCGGCAACTGGAACTTGAGTTGCGTGGCGACCTGCTTCCAGATCTGTCCGACCTTGACTGGCTCAGAGGGACGCCATTGGAACTGTTTTGTTTAACTCAGCCAGATTTGATTGGGATTGGT
The DNA here is from genome assembly GCA_033064195.1 of Blattamonas nauphoetae. Taxonomy (NCBI): domain Eukaryota; phylum Preaxostyla; order Oxymonadida; genus Blattamonas; species Blattamonas nauphoetae. The sequence goes on from JARBJD010000332.1 coordinate 69,498, forward strand.
ACAGGAGTCTCCCCGTTGGAGCGAGAATGCAATTTGGTTGTCTGAGGTCGGCTCCTCAAGTGAGGCAGTCAGATTGTGAAATAGGACGAGCGGTTGGTCAGTCGTTGATGTGAAGTCTGAGTCTGGTATCGGCTTCAACGATGGAAAAATCTCCAGATCTTGTCAGAGTCAGCCATTCTGACCGCGATTTAGGTCCTCGAGAACAAGCCAGCGCTGAAAATCAGGGAGGGGTATCAATTCGTCTATTCGCCCAGTGAATGTTTTCGTGGAGCAACGCTACTTCGTGCTCTTCCTCCTTTGACGATGATGCATCTGCGGGGTCAAAAATGCTGGGAGGGTAATGATGTTCTTTAGTTGTACCGAATGAGGACTGCTCATTGAGTCTGGTTGGTCGTAAGAGACTCTTCGTGACGAAAGGCGACCGATCTGTGTCCTAGAAGCGCTTGATGTCCAGTCGAGTCCGGGATTCTCTAAAACGAGGATCCCTTTGCTTTAAGCTCCCTGCCAACAATTGATGCCAGATATTACTGCCTTTGTCGGATTGAGGGAATTTTTCCTCACGAGGTGCGGCTCAAGGGCGCGAAATGAATCTGTTTGTAACTTGGTTGATCTGGGTGTTATTTTTCCGGAAGAGTGTTCGCATCGGTGAAACACCATGCCGACGAAGTGGAATTGGTTATTAGGAAGGTTCTAGCGTGACCGGAACGTGAGCTTTGAACATCTCCGATTCGTCGAAGATGACCTGTCCACTCCACATAAAAGACTCTCTATTTGCTGAACAATCATCAATGTTTCGCATGTTTCCTCCATTGCTGAGGATCTTGTTTGTTCCCATGGCAGCTCAGACCACTTTGATGCTGAATCACGCATGATATGTGTGGGCACTTCTGGAGTCCTAGCCAATCGAATTCCTGACCGTGTGTGGAGTCAAATAGTATAGAGGTTGTAAAAGTCGATATCTGCCGCACAATTGTTTGGGAATCAATGTCTTGATTCCATGGTTCGGATGATGACCCTCGACGTGTGACGCGGCTGTATACACCCCGCTTTCATTTCATAGGTTATGGAGATCGACCCTAGTCGTTGCTTTCTTGCTGTATACGGTTAATCTCTCCTCAGATTGAGTCGACATGCGTCTTGGCGTCTCGAATGGTCTAACTCAATATTGTTCTGGCTTGAACGTGTTAAGTGACCCAGCAGGTGTTTCTGGACACCTCGTACACTGTCAGAGGTGTTGCTTGAGTGAAGGTCTTGGTTTGGAAACTCCGGACCGTTGGAAAAGTTGGGCTGTGCTGATGTCGCGAATAAAGGATTGGTCAAGCATAGATCCAACAAAAGGCTAATATTTCAATATCTTAGAAACATTTTTCCTCCTCTACTCATTCATATCAGCAGGTTTTCCGCATGTTCGTCATGCCTGGAATCGGACGTTGCGTCCGATAGATAAGTGAACTCCGAAGTGCCGGAGTTGAATGTAAACTTGTTGTTCTTTTCGTATCTTCAACCCTTCCTCCTTCAAAATGAATCTGAACGCATTTGAGATGAATTGGATGATCATCTTTGTCTTCATCATTTTCACTGCAAGTCCGTCAAAGAAGGAGGTTTCGCCCAGGAAGGAGGACTATCCTGGTGAAAGGAGGCATATACATCGTCAGAAGGGAGACTTGTTGATTCTGAAGAATTTTGTGATCAAGTCTTTGGAAAGCCGCCTGGAAGGTTGTTACTTCGAGCTTTTGCCTCATTGGGGCGAAATAGTGGATTGATAATGAGTGCGAGATAATTGGAGGGCTGGAGAAACGAGAAACGAGGATTGAACCGGTTGAATCCTCGATTCGTTTGTCATAAAAATGTGAATCGATTCTACGTCTCGTAGGTCACCTACATCTTGTCGGAGAGCTTCTTGCGGAATTTCGACAAAGAGTAACGTGAAGGAGGAAGGAAATTTCTGAAGTGTTCATAATCATTGTGTTCATCTTGGACCGAATCCCTTACTTCGGACCACTTCTCAATATCAGAGGGACCGAGGTTTGAACAGCACCTACTGGAAGGGCGGTGCCCCAGCGAGGGCAGTCCGATTCGCGCCTGTGTACGCAATGGTCTTGCACTGGTCGTCATACTCGACCCCACAACCATCCCCATCGACTCCATCCTGCCCATTCACAATCACACCAGGCGAAGGAAGATGGATATCAAAGGTGGACGTGTTGCCTGGATCGTCGTATTCAAAAGTGGTGAGAAAACCAGGGTTGGTGAAGATGGCTATTTTGGGTTCTGCAGAAGTGCTGAAACAGTTCACAAAAGTCGATTTGGACTTGAGTAAGGTCAGCCATGGCTCATAATTGTTAAATCTGACGTCTATGGGAGCATTGGGACTTGTATCATCTGTTATCGTATTCGAGAAGAAAGTGCAGCTGAAAAATTGGATGATCGCAGTTTCATCAGAGACAGTTGAAAAAATGACGTTGCCATGCTCACAAACACTATTGGCTATGAAAATGTTGGAAAACGTGATGCTCCCACTCACATTTTGGCAATCAATCGAACCTCCTGTCTTTACTGTTTTGCAGTTCAGAAATCGGACATTCTGAACGACAGCTTCGAGTGGAAGGAAGTAAAAAGCCAAGCCCCCGCCATAGCTGATGTTTTTGTCATCGAATTTGATGCATTCACTGTCGGTGATGTTGGAATATTGAACTGTCAGATGATGGGCTTTTTTCGACGAGACAGATCCGCCGAAACTGGCCTTATTTCGCTCAAAAAGAGAAAGCACGATCGTTAGGCCGCCGATATCCATTCCGTTGAAGTGGATCGCTCCGCCTGTCGAAAGTGTGAATGTTGATTCAAATACGTCGTTCAGAGCAGAATTGTCGAAGAATTCGCATTTTGTAACATTCAAGCTTGCTCCTGAGAGGCACCTGATAGCTCCACCAGCTGTTTCGACTGCATGACACCTCGAGAAGACACACGAAAGGAATGTGTGGTCGGTGTCAACCACAACTGCCTCATCCCGGTCACTGAAGGTATCTCCTTCCGTCTCGCCGTTCGTGATTGTTCCTGTGAATGTGCTGTTCATTGCACAGAGAGTGGTTTGGTCTTCGACGTCCCGAACAATCCCACCCGAAAGAGGGTTCACACAATCCGAGAATGTCGATTGAGAGATTGTCACGTTGAAGGGAGCTTCAACCAATGTATTCCGGGAATGGATTGGTGTGTGGCGAGTGATGTTCTGGAAACAGCACGAGATAATAATCGTGTGTTTCACTTGCGACGAGGCCAGCAAAGAATCTTGGGCGCAAACAACGTTTTGGAGGGAACAGGCCGAGAATGAAACCGTAGACGATATGGTTGATGCATTTGCGATGGATTGGGTCGTATTCGAAGGAGTGTCGAAGTGGAAAGTCGACGCGATGAAAAGGAGTTTCGAGTCGCGGGATTCGAACGGTGAAATAAATCCTTCCGAATGAATCACACAACGGCAAACGGTGCAATCAGAGTGATGTTTCATCTCAATGATCGAGTTCCTGACCGTATGAAACGACAACGACGAAAATGAACATGTCGAGTTCACAACGAGAAAAAGGGTCCCCTTGGCGAAGTGTCCTTCAACAATCTCCGTCTGGTGATTGTCCCATCCAATCAGATCGAAATTCCTCGATGAAAGTTCCACCGTGTTCGATTGGTATCTCTGGAAGTCGAGACGAAGTTGATTTTTCTCGTCTATGTTCCGTGAATTGTTCTGGTTCTCACAGAACAGTCGTGAAATATCGGGACAGATCAAGGGACTCCACTCATCCAATGCAGTGGCGACCCTCAGATAGAGGAGGACAGGGTTGTCGGACCCATCGAAGTGACTTAAGTCGTTGAAAAATGTCTTAGTAGTAAGAAGTAGGGAAAAACGACTTACTACTAAGTTATTCACTTTGTAAGATCACTTTTGAGCAAAACATAGTGCTATTTTCGATGAAATGAGATGATCGTGACAAAAAATGACATTTCTGACGTTGTATTGTGCTTCTGGGCGATGGGGAAGAGGAAACAGACAGAGCAGTGAGCAGGGTTGAAGCGAAACTGAAGAAAGGGAAGAAGGGAAAGAAGTACTCTACCGAACATAAAACATACACAAAACAGGAAATAACCGGCGAGAATAATCGAAATGATGCAAAGTCTAGTAGTATAGAAGAAGAATATCTATATCTCCAAGGATTGCTATTAGTCCGGGAATTATAACTGGGAACTGAATAGTGATTCTCAATTCCGATTGAACAGAGTATTATTTTTAAAGTACAATCAGCTATGATTCCGAAATGCCGGATAATACTTGTTTTCTTGCATTTTGGTGGATACCTTTTTTGGGTTCAAATTCAATTATTTAGTCAAAAAAGAGACCCCATTTAGCAACCTTAAATCTAAAGGGTTTTTTTTCATTCATTGACAAAACAAACGTTAATTTTTTATTATCTGATTTTTTATTTTGTATTAAATGACGAATCAGCTTACACCAAACAAACTTAACGAGACTCTAAAGAATGAAAAATTAATACTAATCACCGAACCAGTTCTGAATCGTTCTGGAACCTCATATTTGGCACATGGTACTTTCGATTACGCAAGTGAAGATAAACCTGATGAGATTTATCGAGTTTACATTCCTGCTTTCATTAAAGGAGCAAGACCACATCTGAATCCAAACATGTATCACAGATTCGATAACTGTTGCAATAAAGAAAAATTCATTGAGTCACTACACAGTGAGAATTGTGAACTCGTTGGTGAATACAAAACATCAGAGTCAGTAGTGAAATATCTTCATGAAGGAGTTGAATGGAGAATCAAACCATCACAATGGATGAAAGGAGTCAGAACACACAAGATGAAGCGTAAGCATTACACTCAATCTTTTGTTGAAAACGAACTGAGAAAGCATAATTGTGAACTCATTGATGAGCACAAGAAAGTACACATTCCTTTTCACTATCGAGTGATTGGTGATGATAAAGTATACAAAGCGAGACTTGACGAATGGTTCAGAGCAAAGAGAAAACCTCACTTGAGAGGAAAGACAGAGAAGAACTCCATCGATGATTCTCCAAATGAATAATGACGAATAGATTATTTTCTACTCATTGATTATTCCGGACTAATGACTATGCTCGTGTCACTGTGTCAACGGGTGTCAATGGGTCAAAATTTGATTTTCATTTTTGAAAAGTCCACCACTTGATGAAGTAACTCCATAGAGAATAAAAAAATGAATTTTTAAAAATTGACCTTTATTTTTGTGACCACCCAAAATTGTACCAACAAGGTCAATATCGATACGGCAAGTTCATTTATCATGTTTCTAGAGTGATCTGACAACATTATCTGGACTTATGGGAATTTTCAAAATTAAGGCCGATTTATTTTTTCGGATTTTTATTTCGCATATGAAGAGTAGGTCCAAAATGTTCAAGTGTGAGACCTCGACGTAATTTCGCTTGATGCTTAGGCAAAATGGTGCCCTTGTGATTAATGCGTAGAACTACTTGGAGGTTGTGTTGGAGACGGTCGAACTTTCGAGTTTGGCTCCGGGGTTCATGTTGGCTTCACTTAGATGTGACCGTAAATCATGCCCACCCAATGCTTATTCCTTCAAGGACTTCGCCAGTGTTAGTCATTAAGTAGGATCACGATAGAATGATCCCCAAAGGAGTATCGGGTTGTCTCGAAGAGACTTCGAACCTCACAAGGTGAGAGTCTTATGGAAACTTACACGAACGTAAAATGGAACTAACCTTCTCGTATTTTTGTTTTTCATTAAGGTTCGGACAAAAATATATGTCATCATTAGTATTCCAACATGAGATCAACCAAAAATTCATAATACTCTTTGGTTATTTTTCCATTGATTGTCTCGGTTGTTTCCATCTCGATTGATTCACCAGAACTGTCTTTGAACCAGATCTTCACAATTGATTGTCGAGTGCTTAATTCCCATTTCTTTCGCTTAGCAATCTGTTCGTTACAGAAAGCAACATAAGAATCATTGAATGCATCAGTCTGAATCCAATCAGCATGGATTGTGAAATTCTGAGGAATATCTTTTGAAATAACCGTTGAAGTCTCACCAATCTCTTCCTTCACATGGATGAGCTTACAGTCAAGAAAGTAGATATATTTTTGTTTTCGGGAATTGACAAAATCATGTGGAAGTTGAGCAGTGTGAGAATTCTGAATTGAGAAATAGCGTTTGACCATTGCTGTTTTTAGCAAAAATAAAAAATCAAAACTGTTTAATCATTAATAACCTCTCTTCACTTCTTCATATGCTTCTTGGAGTCGTCGATCAATGACATATCTCACCCGTGGTTGTCCATTTTCGATCCAGAACAACCAATATGTTGCCTGATATAATGCGAGAATTGGTGGAGGAGGACCTTCTGGAGTTGATGTGAAATATGGATCTAGTTCACCTTGTTTGATTGGGGTTCCTCTGTAGACAATATTGACAGATTCTGCTGTCGAAATACCTTCTTCACCACCAGCGATTTCACTTCGATCTGTTGGCACCATGAATGTGAAAGAAGTTGCGTCTGTCACTGGTCTTTTTCGTTTATATTCATTTTCTGTTTCTTTGTAGAAATAAGTGCGAGGTAAACAAATGGAGTTTTCGAACTCTTCTGTTGCAGAACATCCAATGAAATCACCATTCACCATCATCATTTGATAGAACTCTGGTGATATTGTTGACATTGGGAAATTTGGGAAGTTACTTCCAAGCATTTCGAATTGACCAACGTATTGAGGATTTCTGAAGACTGTACATTCATTAGGTCTTTCAGGGAATAAGCACATGAGATTCATGAGATTGTTGAGTTTGATACTGATGTTGGATCTCACTCCCATGGCATTTGCTTTTGATTGAAATGATTGGGTGTCAATTCTTTCTGCTTTCAGGACATATAGAGTCTTTGAGTAAGTGTTGATCAGTGATTGTTTTGTTGCATCTGTGATTTGATATCCGTAGCAGATCGAAGTGACTTTATCCACCGATGAGGAAAGGACATTGATTGTTGCTTCCATTGTCGAAATCTCTGAAACTCCTGAGGAGGATGGACTGTTACGTGAATTATATTGTTGAACCGGATTTCCGATTTGTGTAAATTCCTGAGTCATATTTGATAACTCTCCCTCACGCAGAAGGTCCATTTCAGCTGGGTCTGAAAGAGACATCAATGCCTTATCTGGATATTGTTCGCGACTGTTTTCCAATGTTTTCGGATGACAGTAGATGTTCAGATTGGACAGTAAACAAGTGATTCAGATGTCAAATGAAATCTTAATCGGAGATTGCCAAAGATGGAGTTCGGATACTGATCAAATGTACTCAGTGGAAGCAAATTCACAAATGGAATGACAAGTGGAATTGTTCTCGTGATTGTTTGAAATGCTGTGTTTACCGGAGCAAAGTAGAATCCACACACACTTGGATCCATTCTCTGAACATTTTCCCAAAGACTGTAGCAATGTTTCATATTGTTTTCTCTTCATGAGATTTGAATGTGTGATAAAGAAAAGATTCGTGAATGTGGTTATTCTGAAGTGAATTGTCAATAATATTTCCTTGACTGTCGACGAGTCTCATATCTCGAATTGCATCTGATGACGACTTAAATCCGTAAAACATTCCATATTCCTCGACATACGGACCCAAACTGGATGATGTTGGTTTCACATATGGAATGGTGATTGTTAGATCTATTCGCAGATGACTCTTCGAAAACTCAGTCACATCATGACCGTCATATAGCACAATGGGACTTCAATCTCATCTGTGATTCTGCATGGCATAGGAGGATTTGTTGGATGCACTTCTTGAATTGAATAGACATGTGGTTCTGAATCCCACTGTTTCGGCATATACGATTGGACTTCAATTTGCTCAATTAAAGTTGATGTTGGTTTGGATTGATTTGCTCTGATACTTCTCATTTATAGAAAAATAAAAATACAATTTCATTATTTTCTTTGACAGTTTTATGATTTCATTATTCCAAGTTCCTTGTGTAGTGCTTTCAATGTGTGATTTGGATAGTATTCAACAATAGGTATATCATTGCTGAATCGTAATACCCACCATGTTGTTGCAGTGGTTGCTAGAATCGGTGCTGGAGGATGCGTAAATGTTGTCATGTCACCACCCTTTTGACTTGGATCGAGAACATTATAGTATGTGTCAATCACTCCTTGGATAATCGGACTTGATCTCAATGTGACTGGAATATTTTGACCACTGGAACTGATTGAATCATTGCAGTTTGTCGGACAACCACTTCTTTGTGTTGAAAAGCACAGGAGGAAGTCAGTATTGTCATGAATCGGTCGCACTCTTGTCATTTTTCTCAGCATATGTTCCATCACCTTCAAGCTGTTCCTCAACAGAGAATCTGTTAATGATCGCTCCAAATCATT
>JARBJD010000333.1:0-77696 GCA_033064195.1 Blattamonas nauphoetae
CTTCACCCGATCGTAGTACAACAAGGGAAGCATGTCTGTACTGATTTCTGTCTCCTTTTTGTTTTTAATCATTTACTTTTTTTCGATGTATTCTTCATCATGTCTTCCCTCTCTTGAACTTATGATCCACATTTATTCAAAATTATTACTCTCTCGTCTCTTTATGTCCAAGATCTTGAATTGGTGTTTTATTCATCGACATCCGACCGTATTGACGGAAGGCACCGCACCAACCAGAAACTCCACGCGATCAGACTCACTTATCTTTGAACGGTGATTCCAAGTCGCTGGATTCCACTGAAAAGGTGTGATTTTGAGATATCAGTCGAATATCAACTCTTTTCTCTCTTCTAGATCAAATTTGGAACAACTCCCCATCCCGATGAACTCCATTTCAGACCGAACCATCCGACAGATTTCGATAAAACTCAGACGCAACAATCCTTTTGCCCACATCAAACAATGGTCAGGAATGGAGACAAATCTGTCGACTCGATATTTCTTTTGCACGTTGTCTGATGTGAGAAGATGAAGAGATTTAACAACTGGAAGAAGCAATCATTGGCCGAAGAGCCCAGCATATGAGTATATCCATCATAGTGAACAAATGGCAGGATGTGGACTCTTCCTGACATGATCGAGTTTGAGGAGGGACGATCTGATGCGTCATTCATCCATCTTTTCTATTATCGTATTTCCTTGTTCTCTTCCACACTTTTCTCATCATTTCTTATCTCGTCCTTCCTGGAAAACTCCTCTCTTCATCATCTTTCCTCCTCTTCTCTTCTTCATCTCTCATCGAATTTCCAGAATAAATGTGAAGTCCTCATCTTCTCCTTGTTGTGAATTCACTCAACAATCGACGTACTCGATGATTTATGTCGATTCCTCTTCTCTTCATTGCTCACTTTGCCCTTTGAAGATCACTCCATGGAGATGGGCAAAGTTACTCGAAATCGTGTCATCATCTTCTGCTTTTTCCAGCTCGGCAGTTCAGCTGTTGTTTTGCTGAGACATAAGGGCATAGGATCATCTTTCGCTTTTGGAATTCTTCTTTCATTCGACGCTTCTATCGTCGCTTAACCCTCGTTTGGGCTTCGAGAATAGTCATTAAATGGTCTTTGTTTCGTTTGAAAGTGAGGTTTGAGAAATTTAAGTGTGAGGCAAGGTGGGTTGATTTCCTGAAACCTTAATTACTCACTTCTCCTTCTCTCCTGAGATCCAAACGAGCTTTTGACAAGATGAAGCGTTCCCAAAAACAGAATATAAAACGATGATGTGATAGAAATGCAGATGAAGACAGAATCCGTCGAAAGGGAGAGTGCGAAGATCACCAAGCGAATGAACGGAATGAGAATGAATCGATGAGCAGAAGACAAAGCAATCAGACCAAGGGAAGGGAGAAAGAGAGTGCAGACTATTCACTTGTTGGGTTCATAGCACCTTCGTTCTGCCTCGTCCCTCTTCATCCTTCCTCGTCTCCCATCTTTCATCATCGTTCTTCCTCAACTTTCTTTTCTTTGATCATCTCACACTGTCTTGCTTCCTGCTTTGTCGTCTCCACTGTCTTCCTCTTGCTGCAATATTGATGCCTGTTCGTTTTGGTGTTCATCTCTTGATTCACGATTTGAGTGCTCCCCTTCCAGTTGTCTCTACCAATTGTCCTTCCCTCGATCCTTCTTCTCAGTAAGTGTCTCCCCTCAGTCCAACCCAAACGCCTGAACCTGCTTCTTCCTCATTTGTTCCGCTTCCTCCTTCTGCGGTTCTCCCAGTGATCATCCAGGCGCTTGGTTTTGCGAGTGGAGAGAATCTATCAGTTTGTTTTCTTCTTCACGAACCACTCTATGTTCATCCTCTTCCGTCGTCTACACATGGTCTTTTGTTTTGTTTGATTCCATTTCTATAGATTTAAAACGTACAGTCGGATGAAAGTGAGGGCGGGCATCCTGAAGCTGGAGGAGTCGATGGGATGCAGTCTACCGAAGGGAATGGAAATGTGTGTGAGTGGAGGGAGAGTTGTACTGGGGTTAAGTCAGGGAGATGATGAGATGCTGGCGTGAGTGGAGATGAAGGAGATGTGGGCAAGAGTGAAGAAGGATGTGGGCGGAAGAGATGAGTGGAGGGATGTGGGCGGAAGAGATGAGTGGAGGGATGTGGGCGGAAGAGATGAGTGGAGGGATGTGGGCGGAAGAGATGAGTGGAGGGATGTGGGCGGAAGAGATGAGTGGAGGGATGTGGGCGGAAGAGATGAGGGGAGGGATGTGGGCGGAAGAGATGAGTGGAGGGATGTGGGCGGAAGAGATGAGTGGAGGATGTGGGCGGAAGAGAGATGGTGGAGGGATGTGGGCGGAAGAGATGAGTGGAGGGATGTGGGCGGAAGAGATGAGGGGAGGGATGTGGGCGGAAGAGATGGAGTGGAGGGATGTGGGCGGAAGAGATGAGGGGAGGGATGTGGGCGGAAGAGATGAGTGGAGGGATGTGGGCGGAAGAGATGGAGTGGAGGGATGTGGGCGGAAGAGATGGAGTGGAGGGATGTGGGCGGAAGAGATGGGTGGAGGGATGTGGGCGGAAGAGATGAGTGGAGGGATGTGGGCGGAAGAGATGAGGGAGGGATGTGGGCGGAAGAGATGGGTGGAGGGATGTGGGCGGAAGAGATGAGGGGAGGGATGTGGGCGGAAGAGATGAGGGGAGGGATGTGGGCGGAAGAGATGAGTGGAGGGATGTGGGCGGAAGAGATGGGGAGGGATGTGGGCGGAAGAGATGGGTGGAGGGGATGTGGGCGGAAGAGAGAGATGGGAGTGGAGGGATGTAGGAAGAGATGAGGGAGGGATGTGGGCGGAAGAGATGAGTGGAGGGATGTGGGCGGAAGAGATGAGGGGAGGGATGTGGGCGAAATGGAGCATGCGAAAGAAGCAAACGAAAGTGAAATGTGAGGAGATGCGATCGAGCGTGTCTATCGGGGAGAGACGGACGAGCGTGCTGATAGGGGAGATACGGGCGAGCTAGACGAGTGGGGAGATGCGGGCGAGCGAGACGAATGGGGAGATGCGGGCGAGTAAGTCAAGCGGGGAGATACGGGCGAGCGAGACGAGTGGGGAGATACGGGCAGGCAAGGACAGATGGGGAGATGCGGGCGAGCAAGAGAACCAGGAGATGCAGGCAGGCTAGACGAGTGGGGAGATGCGGGCGAGCAAGTCAAGCGAGGGAGATACAGGCGAGCAAGAGAACCGGGAGATGCGGGCGAGCAAGAGAACCGGGAGATGCGGGCGAGCTAGACGAGTGGGGAGATGCGGGCAGAGCTAGACAGGTGGGGAGGATGCGGGCGAGCAAGAGAACCGGGAGATGCGGGCGAGCGAGACAGGTGGGGAGATGCGGGCGAGCAAGAGAACCGGGAGATGCGGGCGAGCAAGAGAACCGGGAGATGCGGGCGAGCGAGACGAGTGGGGAGATGCGGGCGAGCAAGAGAACCGGGGAGACGCGGACGAGCTAGACGAGTGGGGAGATGCGGGCGAGCAAGAGAACCAGGAGATGCGGGGAGCAGAAACCGGGGAGATGCGGGCGAGCGGGAGCAGAGAGGGAGGGGAGATGCGGGGAGGATGCTAGACGAGGTGGCAGGAGATGGAGGGCGAGGCAGGACAGATGGGGAGATGCGGGCGAGTAAGTCAAGCGGGGAGATACGGGGAGCTAGACGAGTGGGGAGATACGGGCGAGCAAGAGAACCGGGAGATGCGGGCGAGCAAGAGAACCGGGAGATGCGGGCGAGCTAGACGAGTGGGGAGATGCGGGCGAGCAAGTCAAGCGGGGAGATACGGGCGAGCAAGAGAACCGGGAGATGCGGGCGAGCAAGAGAACCGGGAGATGCGGGCGAGCAAGAGAACCGGGAGATGCGGGCGAGCGAGACGAGTGGGGAGATGCGGGCGAGCAAGAGAACCGGGAGATGCGGGCGAGCAAGAGAACCGGGAGATGCGGGCGAGCGAGACGAGTGGGGAGATGCGGGCGAGCAAGAGAACCGGGGAGACGCGGACGAGCTAGACGAGTGGGGAGATGCGGGCGAGCAAGAGAACCGGGAGATGCGGGCTAGCAAGAGAACCGGGAGATGCGGGCGAGCGAGACGAGTGGGGAGATGCGGGCGAGCAAGAGAACCGGGAGATGCGGGCGAGCAAGAGAACCGGGAGATGCGGGCGAGCGAGACGAGTGGGGAGATGCGGGCGAGCAAGAGAACCGGGGAGACGCGGACGAGCTAGACGAGTGGGGAGATGCGGGCGAGCAAGAGAACCGGGAGATGCGGGCTAGCAAGAGAACCGGGAGATGCGGGCGAGCAAGAGAACCGGGAGATGCGGGCGAGCTAGACGAGTGGGGAGATGCGGGCGAGCGAGACGAATGGGGAGATGCGGGCGAGTAAGTCAAGCGGGGAGATACGGGCGAGCTAGACGAGTGGGGAGATACGGGCGAGCAAGAGAACCGGGAGATGCGGGCGAGCAAGAGAACCGGGAGATGCGGGCGAGCTAGACGAGTGGGGAGATGCGGGCGAGCAAGTCAAGCGGGGAGATACGGGCGAGCAAGAGAACCGGGAGATGCGGGCGAGCAAGAGAACCGGGAGATGCGGGCGAGCTAGACGAGTGGGGAGATGCGGGCGAGCTAGACGAGTGGGGAGATGCGGGCGAGCAAGAGAACCGGGAGATGCGGGCGAGCGAGACGAGTGGGGAGATGCGGGCGAGCAAGAGAACCGGGAGATGCGGGCGAGCAAGAGAACCGGGAGATGCGGGCGAGCGAGACGAGTGGGGAGATGCGGGCGAGCAAGAGAACCGGGGAGACGCGGACGAGCTAGACGAGTGGGGAGATGCGGGCGAGCAAGAGAACCGGGAGATGCGGGCTAGCAAGAGAACCGGGAGATGCGGGCGAGCAAGAGAACCGGGAGATGCGGGCGAGCTAGACGAGTGGGGAGATGCGGGCGAGCAAGTCAAGCGGGGAGATACGGGCGAGCTAGACGAGTGGGGAGATGCGGGCGAGCAAGTCAAGCGGGGAGATACGGGCGAGCAAGACGAGTGGGGAGATGCGGGCGAGCAAGAGAACCGGGAGATACGGGCGAGCGAGACGAGTGTGGAGATGCGGGCGAGCAAGAGAACCGGGAGATGCGGGCGAGCAAGACAAGCGGGGAGATGTGGACGAGCAAGCGAACCGGGGAGTTGCTGGCGGGCGTGAGGAGTGTTGGCGATGCTTGCGAGTATTGTTATTCCTGAAAACCGAATGCACTTAGGTGTGATTGACGTGTTCCATGAGTCGCATGCAATCTCCTTCATGTAACACCCGATTCTGCATTTTTTTGGCTCTATCAGTCAAAATCTTGAATCTCGAATCTTACTCACTCTGAATGCGTTCTATATCCTTTGTCAACCGTTCTATTTCCTCCATACATCATGTTTGTCTTTCTTCTTGACTTCTGACTGTATTTCGTGTTCTTTATCGATCATAATTGCGGATCTTTTTTCAGCCCAACAGTCGATCTTCTTTATCTTCTGTTTTCCAGTGTTCTCTATCGATTTCTTCTTCACTTCTTTGCCCTTCTTCCTTTCTCTCCTATCCTTGATGTGTAATGTCTTTCTGTTCGCCTCTTTCAACACTCCATCTCACCGTCGTCATCCTCATCCGAACCCGTTGATGTAGCTGTGATATTCGAGTACCAGACAAGATATGAACAAAAATGAATCAAACCATGTGAAGAATACTGTGATTACAAGACAGACGAGGAAAAGATGGATGGATGAATGATCATGGTTGAAAACGTTGTATTTTCCGACTAATCTTAAAATCAAATTGGAAACTAGGTTGAAAACAACTCGTCGTGAATCAACGCGTGTCCGATTCATATGTTTTGTTGATAGTTCAAAGTGATCCTCGATCAATCCATAAAAACTTCGTTCCATCTCTCATTCCCCCAAACGGGCTCCAATGCAAAAATAACCCTCCATTATTGATTTGTACGAGTTCACTCTTTGTTTTCAACTGGTTTTTGATTCAATCCGTAACATCATGAAAAACGACACAAATGTGTTTCTGTTAATTTTATTTGACTCCAGAATGTGTGAGGTAATGAAGTGTTCCATTTGTTTTTGATTATTCAATATTGAGTTCTCAGCACTGATTTGTTCTTCTTCTGAATCGTTTCTTTGTTGATGGTCAAACATTCCTTTCATTTGTTCCAACTTTTGCAGAACTTGTTGTGTTGTTGGTATGTACTCTTCGAACCTTCTCTCCTTCATTGGATATTCATATTCTGAACCAATCGATTTCAAATTTCTCTTCTGTCCAGGAAAGACTGGAGATAGTGGTGGTTGAATCTCTATTATTGTTGGGATTTGCGTTGCCTCTGCAGGACTCCGAACCATTGGTGGGGAAGTCACATCGCGATGGTATTGTTGATACGCTTTGTATGCTTGTTCACAGTGTTTCATGCCAATTTTTGATCCTAAGAATCCTTTAACAAACTGTTGTACGACTTTTTTACCGTCGTATAGGGATAAATTTGGAGAGAGACCTCCATTGAACCAATCCTCGAAATATGTTTCATCATTCCCAATGTATTCACCCCGTATATCAGAGACATGATAGCCTGGTAGCAGGTGTGTTGAACTTTGCCAGATTTCGGCAATATTAATCTTTGAATACTGTGTACATCGAAGGAGTCGTTTCACGAGAGCATTGATTTCTTGTAGATCCATTTCTACAAAAATAAAGTTTGTGTTTATTCAATAATATAATCCATTGCTTTCAGTCCATGAATGAATGGAGGACATGATTCATTTTCAAGTACGATTGCCTTCAGATGAATTCCACTAAGACTGAGTTTCTGTTGTTGTATTTTGGCTATCTCAAATCCATTAGTGTCCTCTTCGCTCACGATTCTTCTAGTCTGAAAGTTCAATGTTGTTGTCACAGTTTTCTCTCCATTAAGACACTTCACATAATCGTCACTCGTGATGTTTGTTTTCTTTAATGACACTCCTTTGATTTTGCATTTCTCATCGAGAGAGTAACACTTGGGTGCAAGACAGATCATCTGTTCACCTTTTTTTTCAATCGCTAATCCCAACAGTTTCTTCTCATCATCAACTCCTTTTTCAGGATTGGGAAACCATTCATATTTGTGAGCATCATAGAATTCTTTGTCAGCAATCACATGTTCAAATTGTTGATGAATTCCAGCACTTGGATCTCCACTAATTGCCCAGTACGCAGAGTCAGTGTCTCCCTCACAGAAGTGAATCTTGTTCATGTCTAGACATTTGTACATGAAATTGTAGATGAAATTCAGATACCAGAACTTGGCATTGTCGAGTGTGAACACTGCTTCTTGTAGACAGGTCTTGCATGATGCTTTCTCTCTGTCCTCAATCACGATGTAGTTGTCCTCATTGATTTCTCTTGTCGCTACAAATCCTTTCATCATCTGTTTCAAATATGTTCTCTTCTCATTGCAGATTGTGATTGAGTTGTACTTCTCAGTGTTCATTCCATCATATCCGTAACTTCCATTCAAGTTGGTCTTACAGAATTGTTCCTTTCCCTTGTTTCCAACCTTCATTGCTTCTATTCGATCATTCATAAATGAGGTCACAAATGGTTCAAATCCAGCGTGTCTCGAGAATACCATCACAGTCTTAATATCGTCTACAATGAAGTGGCAATAATCGATGAGGAACCAGAGATAGTATGTCGAAAAGAACATATACTGATTGTGTGTGCTCAAGAGTTGGGTCAGCTTCCGTTGTTTGTCATCAGTCTTCAATCCATGCTTCTTCATCAACGAATAGGTCTTCTCTCCAATGTTCTCTTCTGTCGTATTGACAGTGATGTTTCTGAAGATTGGTGGGAAGTTAATGAACTCATTGATGTACTTTTCATCGATGTGTCCTTTCAGTTCTGCAACGAACAATGTCTTCTGATTCTTGTCTTCGATGATCTCCCGACATTCTTTATCTCCTGTTGCTGTGTACAAACATCTTCCTGGCATGTACATTCTGTGTTTCGTGTACGGACTATTCTTGTTCTTGATTGATGAGAAAGCACTTGGATACAGTGAATTGAAATCAACACCGCAGACATGAGTCATGATGTGTTCAGTATCGGTTGATTTGACTTTTCCGTCTTCATAAGTGAAGTGATTGATCGGTGTCACGTCTTTGATGTTCTGTCGATGTTGAACATTCGATAATCCACCAGTCACTGCTGCTCTCAGTTTGTGATATGTTTGCTCATGTGTCAGAGTCATTGGTAGTGATTTCCAGATACAGTACTTCTTGAGTTGAATCCTCAATCGTGTGAGATGTTCATCATGGTCTGACTTGTAAGTGTTGCAGTAGTCACAGCAGATCTTGACGTTCTCTTTAGAATGTCCTTTCGAATTGTCGATTCTATCCAAAGTTGGTCGTACTGCTTGTGTGAAGTGGCACTTGCAGATATAGCATACTTTCTTGCACTGTTGAACAAACCAATCATAGTCTGCTTCAGTGACATTGTTGGTAGAATTGCGATGAGCTTTCTGGTCTTGATACCTATATCCTTCCACTTTGTATTTCCAGTATTGTTTGGTGATCTTGATTGGTCCAGATTCGTCACATTCATTATAGTCAGCATCAATATCAAAGTCATTGTAGGCACATGCATACTTGATTGCAGAAGCATTTGCTGATAAAGAGAGATTGTGCAACATATCCACTTTGTATTGGAAGTTCAGATCAATGAGATTATCCAACGGAGCAATCTTACATTCGACGTCTCTGATGTTGTAGAATTTTAGATTGTCCCATCTGTTCTTGAATCCTTGCTTGTTCCAATCGTCAAGGTAAAGTTGGTAATCAGTGTCGGACATTTCACTGTTGTTCAAACTGGAGTAGAATTCATATTTGGAGAATGGTTCTTGTTTGCTCAGTACTGTGTCGTAGTCTGATGAATCAAATGATTCGTAAGCAAAGAAAGATTTCTGAAGTGTTGTGTTTCCTCCGAAGGCTTTGACTGCATTATCCAATGTCATTGGTCCGGTGTACGACATCATGTCAATGAACCGAAGAACTTGTTGCGTTTTCTCGTGTCTGATCAATACTTGTTTGTACTTTGTTGTTGATCCAAGGAAGCTCACCACTTTCCAATCCTTGTCAACGAGATCACGGAATATGAGATTGATGTCAAATCTGGAACTGTTGAATCCAATCACACTGACTTCATTTTGTGAAGGAATCTCTGGGTCTTCATATTGATTGTTCTCTCTTACTGTCTCAGCATATTTGAAGAGTTCTCTGATCCATTGCTTCACAAAGTCTTTTCCATTTCGAAGATCAAAGTAGATTGATTGAACTCCTGTTTTTGTTTTAATTGCTGATGCAACAGAGAGAGGTTTCAAATGTGAGATCAGTTGAGTGTTGTCATCAGAGAATAGATTGTCAAGAATGAGATCTTCCATTGTTTCGAAATCATAAGTGATGTAGTACTGCGTTGGTTTGAATTCGTCTTGTCTCTTGTGTGCCATCAGAAATTCATGAGTCTTGTTGTTAAGAATGTGTGGTACATATGGCCTTGGCGTTTTATCAAGTGAGATCTTCTTCACATGTTTTCCATCGACTTCTTTGCATTCTTTGAGATGTTTCTCGTAGTAAGCCTTGAAGTGAGAATCTTTTACTTGGAATCCTCTCGATTGACAGTAGGGACAGAGTTTGTATCCAGTGAATTTCTCAGGATCGATAATGTACATTACATGAACGAGAGTTGCAGTGAGCGGAATCATCAGAAGTGGGAGAACTCTTGCATCATCATTCTCGTTGATGTACGATTGACTGAGGAAATATCGCTTCTTGTCTTCGTCGTATTCATAGATGTGGACGGTAATGTTGAATTCAATCATTGCTTTCTCAATATCACATGCAATATCAAATCCAGGATACTTCTGAAGATGTGGTGTCAATTGTCGAGACTTCAGATGTGAAAGCTTCATCCATTGTGCAAACAATCTGTAGGCTTCACTATTCCTCATATTGATTGAGATTTTCTTCTTTGGAACCTCAGGAAGAGTGAGGAATGATAGTGCTTGAAAGAAGCAGATATTGTACTCAGAATCGACGTACCGAACGTTGTATGTTTTTATGTGTTCAGTGAGAATGGCATTAGCTTTTCCAGCAACTGGGAATCTGTAAACTGCAACAAGAATCGAATGGAAGGCGATGAACATTGTCTTTGTGTCCATCAGTGTTCTTTCTTGGGATTCTTTGATAAGGTTGATTGCGTACTTGGAATACTCAGTGATGTCTGCTTCATTTCGAATCACTGTTGGGAAACTCTTTGATGTGTTCTCCAGTTCTGGTCTGAAATCATTGTACAGTGTCTCATCTTTGTCTTTTCTCTCAACAATCTTTCCGAAGTCAAGACTGATCTTGAATGGTCGATCCTTCTCTTTTTCATACACTGTTTTGATGAAGGTTGTGATTTCCTCAACATTCTTCAGTTGATTGTGGAAGTACAGCTGATAAGGTTTTCCATTGTCTTCAACCTTCTCGACCTCATTCTTCTTGAACTTCTTTCGTGCATTGGTCAAACATTCATTGAAAGCAAGTTTGTCTCTTGGTTCAGCAAGTAAGATGCATTCATTGAATCCATCAAACTGCTTCACTTTTCTTGTTTCCATTTGTTCATTCTTCTTCTGAATGATCAACAGATTCTTCATCCAATGATCCATCAGCTTCTCTTCAATCGACTTTAGTTTCCTAGTGATCTTGAACACTTGCTTTTTCAATTCAGTTTCGTTCACTCTTGGATTTGCTTTCATGTCAATGATGATTACGTTTTTATCCTCTTCATTCATCATTGCATTGTTGTTTGTTTCATTCTGTTTCTGAATGAATTGAGCTTGTTCCATTTGTCGTTGGTTTCTAACTTCTTGAAGGAATTTTGGAATTAAATTGATATTTAGATATGCTGTTGGATTCGGATTTCGATATCCAACATCTGGGTGTTGAAGCATTGCCAGGAGAAATGAATAGTGATGTTGTTTGTATGGGCTGTCAGGTTTGTATGTTCGACCATCAGTAAATGCGAATTGAGTGTTTGGAAATAGTTCTCTAACTTCTCTGATTTGTTCCTTCACTTTCCAGAGTTGTGTCATTTACTACGAATTAAAAAAATTAAAAATAAAAAAAGTTGAGTGATTATTTTGGCTTCCTCAAATGTGGCTTCTTCTTTGCCTTTAGCCAGGAATCTAGTCGCACTTTGAAAACTTCAGATCCACCAATTTCTCGATATGTGAATGGTACTAGAACTTGCTTGTACTCACCAACGAGCTCACAGTTGTACTTCCTCAGTTCATTTTCCACAAACGATTGAGTGTAGTGTCGACGTTGTGACATGTGTGGTCTGTTTCCTTGATTCCACAACTTTGGTTTTATCCTCCACTCAACACCTTCATGAACATAGATGACTGGGATATTATGTCTGACATACTCGGAGACAAGTTCACAGTTCTCTTCTTTCATTGACTGAATCAAAGCTTGCTTGGCATCTGTTCGACGTTTTTCGCTCCCCTTTGGAGGGTTCGAAGTCTTTAGCGAGACATATGTAGTATTCACTGTTGTCATTTAATACAAATTAAAAAATCAAAAAAAATAAAAAACATAAATGAAATGTGAAGTGAGGTGTTGGAACTTTTTATTTCTTGTTCCTTGTTGTGCTAGCTTTCATCTTGCTTCTTTCATTTTTTTGTTTCTTTCTTCTTTGCAGTGCCTACTTTCGGCTTCATCATTCATTCATTTTTTCAATCATTCAATCATTCATCATTCAATTTTTCAAGTTTGTATGATTGTACCATGAGACAACCCGATACTCCTTTGGGGATCATTCTATCGTGATCCTACTCAATGACTACTGCTGGCGAATTCCTTGAAGGGTTAAGTCTTGGGTGGGCATGATTTACGGTCAAACTCTCTGTCGAGAATCTGAAGCCAACATGAACCCCGGGGCGGATTCCTAGAAATCCACCGTCTCCAATTCAACCTTCAATTCGTTCTACGCATTAGTCACGAGGGCACCATTTTGCCTGAGCATCAAGGGAAATTACGTCGAGGTATCATTTTTCAACTTGAAATTCAATCATTCAATCATTCAAGCCTTCATCGTTCATCATTTCCTTTATCAAGTTTTTGTATGATTGTACCGTAGGGCAACCCGATACTCCTTTGGGGATCACTCTATCATGATCCTACTCAATGACTACTGCTGGCGAATTCCTTGAAGGGCTAAGGTATTGGGGGGGCATGATTTACGGTCACATTCAAGTGATGCCCACAGTGAACCCCCGGGGACAGCCTCCCAGCTCGTCCCGCTCCAATCCAACCTTCAATTCGTTCTACGCATTAGCCACGAGGGCACCATTTTGCCTGAGTATCAAGGGAAATTACGTCGAGGTTTCATACTTCAACTTTTTGGAAATTTTGAATTTTTGAATTTTTGAATTTTTGAATTTTTGAATTTTTTGAATTTTTGAATTTTTGAAATTTTTGAAATTTTCCTAAGTATTTTTTTTTGAAATTTTTTTGAATTTTTGAATTTTTTTTAAATTTTTGAAATTGTTTTGGCATTTTGAAACTTTTTCATTTTTTTTTGAAATTAAGATTGCCCCTCGCCTGAATCGAACCACCCCTAGAAACGGGTGGACACTGGAACATACCCACTGAGCTACTAGCTCCTGAAAATGTTAGTTTCGACCTGTGCTTTATATCTCGAATGTTCAGATCTGCTATATATTCCTTTTATCGTCTACCTATCTACCCTCCTTAAAAGCATGACTTTATCACAGGAACGACTTTTTTACCCTCGTTAAAAAGCACGACTTTTTCTCGTCAGCGATTTTTCAAAATATGTTAGATTTTCCTTTTTAACTTTTTACCCCCGATTAAAAGCATGCCTTTTCACGGGAGCGATCTGCTAAATCTTAATTCTTGGCCACTTGTTACCCTCGTTAAAAAGCATGACTTTTCACGGGAGCGATTTTGCTATATATTGAATTTATTGACAAAGTTTTCAAATTTTAAATCTGCTATAGTGTCTTTTTCGGGTATAAAGTTTCTGATTTTCCGGGATAATTTCAGGACCGGATAGTCTAGTGGTAATGGTGAGTGCACGCACTACTACTACTAAGCTGAAGGTCCTAGGTTCAATTCCTGGCGGAAGCATTTAATTTCACATATCACTGCCCTTTGGCATGGTCTAGGCCCTTGGCAAGACCAACGTACGTCTCCGGAACTCAAACCGATAAAAATGAGTTCCGATGCCGGTCTAAAAGGGACCGATGAGAAGGGTCGCAACCTTCGGAACCTTGAAAAAATACACCAGCTTCCGCCAAAATCAAGGTTTTTGCATTTTTGAAAATTTTCAAAAAATAACATTTAAGTCCTCTCATGATACTTATGCAAGTGAGGTCGATCTCCAAAGTACAACCAATTGTCCAAACGAACAGAATACTCTTTTCCCGTTTCCAAACTACGATACTTGAATGGCTCAAGTACCTTTGTGTATGTTCCAACAAGTTCACAATTCTCTTTTTTCAATTCATTTTCAACAAACGATTGTGTATATCGTTTTCGTTTGCCGAGGTGACTTCGTTCTCCTTTCATCCATTTCGATGGAATCACCTTCCATTCGATTCCTTCATGTCGATATGTGACTGATCCACTCGAACAAGTATATTCGGAGATCAGTTCACAATTTTCATTTTTCATAGATTCAATTAGCGGCAATAAGTACCTTTAGGGGACCGATTGTTCGTGGACATATCTCATTTTTTTTCTAGAAAATGTTCAATATAGATCATTTCAATCCTCTAGATTTCCGAAATAGAGTGTTTTTCTCATCCTACATAAAAAAAGAGCAAAAAGAGGAATTGATGGAAAATGAGTCTAACACTTGGTTCAGTGAATCTCCTGCTTTAAGAATCATCGGAAAACTCATCAAGATCTCTTTGGTCGTCAATTTGGTCCGAAACGCTATCTGATCCATCGGAATCAGGACTGATCGGAACGATCTCTTCAACAAGTGGAGCATCTTCATTATCAAGTTCATCTTCTGGAATGTGTGATAGTGATGTTGGTGAGTTCATAGTTGGTCGATAGGGGATTTGGTAGACCATTGATCGAACTAGATCTTCGAAAGAGAGATCAAGGTTCCTTTTCACCAGCCAAGTGGAGAGGAAGCCACTCAAAAATCTTTTTTGAACACCATTAGGAGGAAAACATCTTCGCATATGTGCCCAAAGCCCTTCCTGCGTATTAGTGTAGCTTCCCGTAAGAGGATCAATAAAATTTCTGGAGTGATTAACTGTTGTGTGAGAGTATCCTAGAGATTCTAGACGAGCGTAAGCTCGCCATTCGTCCGAGATAATGTGTGTTCCACGGCGGATTCTTGATTGTATGATCGGTTCTAACGTTTGGCGGGTCCGATCCGGCACGATCATGATGAAATTACGACCAGCTCCGCCACCTTCTTTCCTCTCGACTCCGCCGAAGATCCAAATTTGCTCTTTACGTCGTCCCCTGTGGTATTTTCGTTTTCGCACAATAGCTTCATCGATTTCGACAATCGATCCTGGTCCTCCAATTTGTAGTTGCTGGCTATTCCACAATTCTTGACAGGTTGCATTCATATGGCTTCTCCAATAGCCGATGACATTTTGAGACACTTCAGCGAACTGACGAATCTGAATTGATTTGTAGCCATTCCAGAGAAGAAGAATGATGAGCATCAGCTTGTCAATTGGGATGTGTGAGTGATAAAAGCTAGTGTTTTTGAACACTGACACTTTTGATCGGCATTTTTTGCACCTCCAAATTCTTTTACCGCCATCTTTAATGAGTGAACATGAGTTTCGACATGATCCACATTTCTTGTTCGATTCTTGGAGAATATTGGTAAGAAACCATTGGAAAGTGTTTTCTTCATGGAGAAACAGGCAGAGGTATTCTCTAAAGCTCTTCGTTGGCTGTTCTTCTTGATCCATCAAATGAGGATTTGATCAAACCCTTAATATATCATACTGGAAAACACATTTTAGAAACCGACTTTCCGTATTCATAATGTTGAAATTTTCCTAAAATGAACTTCAATAAATGAGTTAGTGCTGTTTAAAATCAGTTTTAGCCGGTCCCTTAAAGGTATCTATTGCCCAATTAGCTTTTCCTTTGTGCACCAGTTGGTTGCTGACGCATATTTTCGGGGATACTTGTGTGATCTTTTTCCTCTGACGAAATTGTGGACATACATTCGATAAACCTCATCTGGTTTATCTTCGTGCACGTATTCGAAAGTGCTGGATACGAGATATGTTGTTCCTTGTCTATTTAGAGTCGGTGGTGATTTCAGAATCAAATGTTCATTTTCCAAAATTTCTAGTAGTTGAGTTGGAGTTAAAGATGTTCCCATTTATTACTAGTTAAAAAATAGAAATAAAAAATAAATCAACTTTATTTCTGTCAGTCAATCAGTATTGAGAATCTGACTGATTTATTTGGATTCTCCCAAGAGTAGTATCGTCGAAGGTGAAGGGGTTCCAGATTCGCCTATATCACTACTCGGGAGTGGGCCAGGGATTGGAGACCGAGTGTTCTATGTGATTGTGGAAGGCCCGAAGAACGCAAAGGCGTACGAGAAGAGCAAGGACCCGCAGTTCGTGATGGATCGTGGGTTGTCAATCGAGACCGATTACTACCTCAACCAGCAACTCGCCAAGCCGCTCGAAAGTCTGTTCAAGCGGGTAAGTATAGAGGCAGATCGGCAATAGATACCTTTAAGGGACCGGCTAAAACTGATTTTAAACAGCACTAACTCATTTATTGAAGTTCATTTTAGGAAAATTTCAACATTATGAATACGGAAAGTCGGTTTCTAAAATGTGTTTTCCAGTATGATATATTAAGGGTTTGATCAAATCCTCATTTGATGGATCAAGAAGAACAGCCAACGAAGAGCTTTAGAGAATACCTCTGCCTGTTTCTCCATGAAGAAAACACTTTCCAATGGTTTCTTACCAATATTCTCCAAGAATCGAACAAGAAATGTGGATCATGTCGAAACTCATGTTCACTCATTAAAGATGGCGGTAAAAGAATTTGGAGGTGCAAAAAATGCCGATCAAAAGTGTCAGTGTTCAAAAACACTAGCTTTTATCACTCACACATCCCAATTGACAAGCTGATGCTCATCATTCTTCTTCTCTGGAATGGCTACAAATCAATTCAGATTCGTCAGTTCGCTGAAGTGTCTCAAAATGTCATCGGCTATTGGAGAAGCCATATGAATGCAACCTGTCAAGAATTGTGGAATAGCCAGCAACTACAAATTGGAGGACCAGGATCGATTGTCGAAATCGATGAAGCTATTGTGCGAAAACGAAAATACCACAGGGGACGACGTAAAGAGCAAATTTGGATCTTCGGCGGAGTCGAGAGGAAAGAAGGTGGCGGAGCTGGTCGTAATTTCATCATGATCGTGCCGGATCGGACCCGCCAAACGTTAGAACCGATCATACAATCAAGAATCCGCCGTGGAACACACATTATCTCGGACGAATGGCGAGCTTACGCTCGTCTAGAATCTCTAGGATACTCTCACACAACAGTTAATCACTCCAGAAATTTTATTGATCCTCTTACGGGAAGCTACACTAATACGCAGGAAGGGCTTTGGGCACATATGCGAAGATGTTTTCCTCCTAATGGTGTTCAAAAAAGATTTTTGAGTGGCTTCCTCTCCACTTGGCTGGTGAAAAGGAACCTTGATCTCTCTTTCGAAGATCTAGTTCGATCAATGGTCTACCAAATCCCCTATCGACCAACTATGAACTCACCAACATCACTATCACACATTCCAGAAGATGAACTTGATAATGAAGATGCTCCACTTGTTGAAGAGATCGTTCCGATCAGTCCTGATTCCGATGGATCAGATAGCGTTTCGGACCAAATTGACGACCAAAGAGATCTTGATGAGTTTTCCGATGATTCTTAAAGCAGGAGATTCACTGAACCAAGTGTTAGACTCATTTTCCATCAATTCCTCTTTTTGCTCTTTTTTTATGTAGGATGAGAAAAACACTCTATTTCGGAAATCTAGAGGATTGAAATGATCTATATTGAACATTTTCTAGAAAAAAAATGAGATATGTCCACGAACAATCGGTCCCCTAAAGGTACTTATTGCCGGCAGATCCGGTTTTCTATAAATACAGATCTGCAGATCTGCATTTATACAGACCTCAACGGATAAACTCAGATCTGTCATTACTGACTCTATTTTGGTCTATAATGTGTCTTTCATGAATGAAAAAGGGGAAGATTTATTGTATTATTGAGAAAATGTGGTGGAAAAGTGAAAAATACAACAATGCATCGGACCAGACATGGAAAACGAAATTATGGTATCTCTTTATAGACTCTCTCGATTCTGGTGACTTTTCACAATAAGCTATCCATCTCAAATGCATCAAACTACTCCAGGCTTCGAACTACAGTTCTCAATAAGTCAACAATCACTTCTCTTCCAAGTTTGATCCTCTATTGTTTCATGACGCCCCAAATCTGATTCTACTCATCATATATGACTTTAATGAATGTTTTAAACAATTTCGACGCCTGTTAAGTCGCGCCACGTCAATTATTGCGACATGAATCAATTAGTGATCAGATCTCGCACTTCTCGCTCGCGATGACAGGATCTGTGGGAATATGGAGGCCGTTTGAGGAATCACGTTTGGAGACGACATTAATGATGGGTGGATGGACGAGAGATTTGGCTGGGCGGACTAAACAACGAAAACTGCTGGCAGTGCGAGTGTCAAACAAGATGGGAGCAATTGTCGGACGGAAAGAGGAACAACGAAAATGAACCTTTTCAACCCCAATGAAAACAAGGAGATTTCTCTGAGTTGGCTGTTCGAAGTCTCACCGGCGCATCTGATGTTCCTGCAGAACGTGTCACCTCGCAGCGGCCTATCTGCAGATACTGAAATATCTTCTCACTTTTGACACCATCCTTCCCTCCTCTTCACTCCCAATGGCCGCTGCAACATCATCAACATCAGCTTCATACTTCACACACGTCTGGCGCAGAGAGCCCTCTCGCAGTCGGCCTCTCTGACCTCGCCCACATCGTTCTCGCAGGAGCTGTTCGGCGACTCCCTCTTCCTCTCGTTCCTCCTGTCGCCTCTGCTGCACTACCTCTACCCAGTCCTGTCAGTCACGCTGCTGCACCCACTCGGACCAAATGAACGCTCGCTCATCGAACAGTTTGTGGACGAGGACGGCGTCATCATTCTGCACCGATTGTACTGCATCGTGTTCTCTCCGCTGCTCGTCGGGTATTTGGACGTTCTGACGCAGCGCCAGACAAATTCGGACATCCTCAAGACACCCTTCTCGCAGCAATTCCTCGCCAGCTTCACGTCGACGCTCTTCCACCTCCTCTCCATCATCATGCTCTCCTACGAGAACCTCTCCAAGCACCAGACACTCTCGTTCTCGAAGGGGCACACATCGGCAGGCCCGCTGGGAAAGGAATTCAAGTCCAAGTTTGATCTTCCGAACGTGTTCTCTCGCCGACTGCTCGGACCAGTCTAACAGCAAGCCCGCCACTGCGACTGTTCAATCCGCGCCCGTCACTCCGAATGAGCATCGTTCGCCAGCCCACTCCTGCCACTCCGCAACAATTCACAGCAGGACGAAGCCCACATCCTCTGGATGAAAACTTCCCCAAAAAGATCTCGGGCGACATGAGGCTCACGTTTGTCCATCCAGGCACACGCTTCGAAAGCGACAACTCCGATTCCAGACACCATCCCGCTCTCAGTCGTCCTCGACTCGACGCAGCAGTTCACGTTCGACATGAACGCTGCTCGGAAAGGATACAACGTCGGACACG
This sequence comes from Blattamonas nauphoetae, assembly GCA_033064195.1. Classification (NCBI taxonomy): domain Eukaryota; phylum Preaxostyla; order Oxymonadida; genus Blattamonas; species Blattamonas nauphoetae. The sequence goes on from JARBJD010000333.1 coordinate 18,946, forward strand.
ACGCTGTGCTCCACACGCTCCTTCACTACTCCCTCGCAGCCTTCCTGATACTCTTCAACGAGGCCTTCCACGCAACATCGTTCAATCTGACGCAGAATCCACAGCGGATGGAGACAATGCTGATTGTGGACAGACACGACCCTCGTCTGAACCAAAACTCGAACGACACCTACAACGAGCCCGAAGCGAAGCTGCGAAGACAAAGAAGTCGTCGGGTCTTCTTAACATCTCAGCAATCGAAGGGATCCTCATCCTCGGCCTGCTCTTCATTCCACTCGACTTGCCCACCACTCTCCCCGTTACTGACTACGCGCCCCTCCCGCCCATGTCATCTCGTTCGGAATGTCGAAGGAGCAAGTCTTCCCTGAGAGCGCGAACGAAGCCACTGCACCACCTTTTGTCGATGCTGACCATCTCGACACCGCCGATGCTGATCTTCGAAGCCGTGGGAGTCTGATGTGCTGCTTCCTTCGCCGCCGCAGACGATGCCGCCACTCACTCAGCGGAGACAGCGGATGCTCCTCGTTTCCGTGCAGATCATAACCCACTCTCTGCTCCTCCTCAAAGACCACAAGATGCAGCTGGTGAAGTACAGCGGCATCTTCCACGCGTGGTGGGTGGGGCAGGACGAGACTGCGAAGACACAGCTCCAAATCAGAAAGGGGTGGGATGGCGAGTGTGAGGGAGACGAGGCTGACTGGGTTCACACCGTCCTTCGGAGTTGGAATGGAGACAACAACGAACTCATGACCCAGTAGCTGGGAATATTGTCTTGCTGGAGACATGAACCGTTTTCTCTGAGTTCTATCTGAAGATATTGAGGGGAAGCCAATCTTTCGAAAGTGACCACGATCGACCCTTGAACACAGTTGATGGGTCTGACGTGTCTATAACTCTCGTTTTTTCATTGAAACTCTTCTTTTTATCCTTTTACATCTATTCTACGTCTTTTTCATTCATGAAAGACACATTATAGACCAAAATAGAGTCAGTAATGACAGATCTGAGTTTATCCGTTGAGGTCTGTATAAATGCAGATCTGCAGATCTGTATTTATAGAAAACCGGATCTGCCTCTATACGTACCCTGTTCAAGCCGATTATGGGTGATGGCTTCAAATTGCTGCTGAATGGCGAACATACACGAGTGATTCGCAAGCCAAGCAAGGTCACTGCACAGGCAACGGGGATGCTGCAGTTTGTGGGAGTGGTGCGGACGTGCATCAACTCCGAGGCGAGGATGGCGAAGGACGAGCAAGGTGCTGTGTGTGCAAAGTGCAAGCCGAAGGAGCCTGAGCTGTTTATGGACGCTCAGTGCTCGGCGTCTCGAGCAGAGGAGCAGTATTCGCAAGCCAATGCACAGTGCCAGCGGTGCTCGATGTCGATGCATCAGCCCTTCCTGTGCTCCAGTCGAGATTGTCCGCTGTTCTATTTCCGCACAAAGGCAAAGAAAGATTTGGAAGGTTGCCACGAACATCTGAAGCGTTTTGGCCCCCCTGTGTGTTTCCTGATGAGTCTTCATGTCCGTAGTCTTCTTCCGTGATCAATTTTCTTTTTTCGTTGAACATTTCACTTTCTTCTCTCTCAATCATAATCAAGAAGTTGGTTCAACCAGTTCGATAGGTGAAGATGAAATCATGACAGTGGAGGTTGATAATGCCTTATCTTAACTGTAGAACTTCCCACACCCATCACATTGTCTTTTCATCGATTCCAGCTAACGATGCAATAACCTTCCATTTCAGTCTGACCATCCTTTTATTTACACCTCGTGACAACATATTCTCCCTGCAACATTGATATTTAGTTGATGGAGCAAATTTTAACCAGTCTCTCTCTTCATTTCAACCAATGCAAATGTATCCTTTTTTGGAGAGGCCCAAATCATTCCTGGATATGAAACAGTTCACGTTGATTGCTTTATCCAAAAGGACACATTCAATTGTGTATATGAACAACAGTTGGGTGAAGCAACACTTCAAGTCTTTACTTCCGTTTTCTTCACGATGCTGTGCTCCATCTCAAAAATCTCTCTCATTGATATTTTAGGCTCAAGATCCTCTCGAAATTATCCTCACCTATCTGAATCGCTACACACTTTCGAGAGATAGAAACTCATTCTCAAATGTTGGTCATTCTCATTGAAAAGAGTCATTCTTGAATATCCTCCTACAGCCGGAGAACACTGATGAGTTTCACCTCCCATGGAAACCGATTTGCGAGTATATGCCTTGTCCTTCGTACAATCCAAATGGAAATTCTTCGACTCCACTTGGTAATTCGATCTTCCAAATCTATCGTGTTTGTTATTTTTGAGCCTTTTCTTCATCTACATTGGATTCACCTTTCTTTTCTCCGGGCACCCCTTTCAGACCCAGATATGAAGGTCTTTCATAAAAAGTTGATGGCCATGCCATTCTTCTTCATCAACTATGCATCTTATCTCGATGAAGACGATCCAAATTGGGACGTCTATTTGATGTACTATTTTCTTCTTCTTCAGTATTCTTCAATTTCAGGTACAAGAAGACGAACAAACCTGGCGACGGTTCAAATCCCCCACGTGTTGATTTCCAAATTGTTGGCTATGCAACCGTGTACCACTTCTTCCATTTTCCAAATTCTTCCTTGTGGAGAATCAGGTCTGCTCTAGCATGGTTTATCCTTCTCAACCGAGTTCTCGTCTTTCCACCGTTCCACCATCAGGGTCATGCCACTTATCTTACCGACACGGTGTACTCACTCTCAAAAAAAGAACAATGTCACACTGATTACAGTCGAGCTGCAGTCAGTTCAGTGTGCTTCTTCAATTACTGTTTCACTCTCCAATGAAGGTTTAAAATGATGCGCACTTTGGTTGATATGGCCCACCTTCGTCGTAACCACATTTTTCAGTTTCGCCAGAACGAGGCTGTAGCCCCTTTCTCGAATTTTATCATTTCCGACATTCAGTCCAAAGTTCCAATCATCAAGGTACTTTCTATTCTCTCCGACTCTCTCAGGAACAACTCCAACGATGCTATTTCATATTCAGGTGGCTGGTTCTCGATCAGAAGAATGCAGAGCTTGTGAAAGACTTCAGAGTTGATGTCTGACTCTTTCATCCTCATTTTTGCAGGTCAAACGGTATTTGTACCTCAAGCACGAGGAAGAATTGGCAGGATCGGAACAATAAGAACGAGTGACCAAGCTTGATCTCCTGTATCAAATCCAAGTGACTGAAATGAGGATGGCATCAAGTTGTTTTGATAAACATCTGGACTTTATCGAACAAGGTGTCTGGAATCCCCCAGATGAATAATCATTGGGATTAAATTGACTTCTGGAAATATCACTTCACAATCTCTTTGTCTGATTGAGAAGTGACAAGATGAGTGAGAATTAAGGGATGGATCATCCTTGACCACACGCCATGGCATTGTACTCGCGATATATATCTAAGCACGGGTATATTTGTGTCTTCTTTAGGACTTCTTTTGATTCACTTAGTCTCCTTGGTCAAGTATGGATTGCAGCGAACTCTGACCGAAATCTGTCTAAAGGCAAGATTCTTCAAATCAACATTCCAGCAGCAGTGAAGATCATCAAAGAGGGTATTCCGACAGAAGAGAATGGGAAGAAAAAGATACCTCTTGCACTTCGATATCAAGCGCATCTACTACTTGGACTGATTCGAATTTATACGCGGAAACTGAAATACATGGCCGATGACATCAATGAGTTTCAGGCACGTCTTAATACTGTATGCTTTTTCCAACACTATATCGCTGACAAAAATTTATTGACATTTTTATTGTGAGTTTCTTTTTCAGAACATTTTTTCTGCTTTTCTCTCTATATAGACTTTACACACATCTAATATCGATCTTCCACCTAATATTGGTAATGCATCTCGGTCACACATCACAATCCCCGAATCACCTTTGAATATGTCCACACCTCGCGATCCAACACTGAACATATTTGGATATCCACATTCATCGCTGCTCATGCCGGGCCCGACGCCAACCGATCCAGAATCGCAGTGTTCATCACTTTCACCGTTCACACTCCCCTCGAATCAGCTGAGAACACCGATGACGGACGGATCCGATTTCAGAGAGTCTGACTACTTTGCGGGAGCAGCAGACAATCTAATGAGTGATATTCCTACGGTATGTCTCTTTTTTCATCTATAACTCTGCTGCTTCTCCTTGTTAGGTTTTCGTGACGCCAACAAATGATCCCGACGAGCTTCGATGGCTGATCGAGTATGCTCGCCAACAAGGAGGCTTCCAAGACTTCGATTCATTCATGCAAACCACTGAGTTTTATAACCAACGTCCATCAGAATATAATCATCCCGATTCCTCGTCGCTCGCGTTTCAACCAACAACAACGCCCGAAATGGAAGAAGGATTCGAATATCCTGAACCCCAAGCACAAGAAAAGTCAAACAAGATTCCATTGTTCCTGGAAGACGATTTTATGGCTCTCAAATCTTCTACGGGGAAGAAAAAGCGAAAACAATCAGGTCCTCCGACTAAATCCGACTCAAGTCAAAAGAAGGGTGTCAAAATAGATCAAGTCATTACATTGAGCGATCAGACCATGAGTGACAACCAAGACGATACTCGAGATATTGTGAGGAGAATGGAGTTGAGCGAAATGATCTTCTTCCCCTCACTCAACAACTGGTTGGATGATGAGCTCCTTGTCCCTCCGACAGATGAATTTATGGAGGAGTGGAAGAAACAGATTGACTTCGACCCTTCAGCATATCTGGAAAGGCTGAAAGCCATTAAGAGCAAAACGTACCTTGCCGGGCTCCCCGTTTCATTCAAAACACCTGTCTCTCAAACCATTCGCACTGGTATTGCTCTCTCTTCATGTTCCCATTCATTCTTCTCTCTTCTGCAGATGCTGAAGACGCCCTCGCTAAAGCGGAAGGAAAGACGACCAACGAAAACACTCCCTCAACAGACTCACTCGCCCCCCTCGAAGAAGCTGCCCGTCGAGCAACCACACACAGCACGCCCAACACCACAGCTGGATTTGATGGAGTGTTTGAAGAACTCCAGTCACCCGGACCGTTTGAAGGGCAAGGAGCCATGGACGAATTCGTGACACCACAGTGCCCCACAGGCACGGAGCGGCAGTCGGAGGGAATGTTGACGGACGAGGAGATCCGCGACATCCAGTCGAAGATTCTCGCATCGAACTCGCCAGACGTCAACTCGAAGACCAACAGCCCTCACCACACGATGGCCCCGTCTCACCATTCTCACCAACCAAGCGAGTATCCACATGCTTTCTATGACGACAAGACGCGTGGCGCGTTGGAACTTGTCTCCCATCAATTCACCAAGACGAGAGGTAATGTGCTTTCCTTCAACGATGCATTCAAATACACTCCGCCCGAAAAAGACGCACCAGAACATCAGAAGAGGGAGTGGAGAAGGTACAAGGCACTCGCCATGGCTGCCCTCCTCACTTTCGTGCAGGACGGGTATGTGAAGTTGAGACAGGCTGCTCCGTACGCGCCGATCTTCGTGGAGAAGACAGTTTGGCGACTCTTTTTCGTTGATTTTTGATGAATTCTCGTTATAGACACAATTAGAGACCTTCCAAAACGAAATGTCGACTGGAAAACAGAATGCCGGTTGTGACTAAACTTTGATTTTTCTAATTTTTCACTTCGTCGCGATTCTTCTTTGTTCTCTAATATCTATCAACCTTATGCAACCGCTCACTGACGTTCAGTCATCGCAGAGCAGTCTCAATTCTTCTTATTTCTTGAATAATCCACGACCTGCGAGTTCGAATCTGTCAGAATTGGGGAGGAACCAGAAGAGCACATTTTTGTTGCGCTCAGAAACAAGACTTATTGCGACAAGTCGAACTTCTTCAAAATCACGTGAAATGAGCAGAACTCAAGAATGTCAGGGTAATCAAAGACTTGAAGAATGTGAGGTATCTTTATCCCACACTCCCACCAAGTGTACTTCGGACCGGCTCGATTTATGCCCAAATTGTCTCTGAATAGAGAGAAAGAACAACAATGCAGACCAGGATTTGTGCTGCTTTGTCGTTCAACTTATCGCCTTCTCTACAAACTGTGAAATCCCTATCAAGGACAATTGACCCATCGCGGATGAAGGTCGGTGGACCAGAAGAACGGAGAGGAGAATCCATCGCGACAGGAACAGGCAAGCATAAGCTTGATTCTGACATTGGATTCGCTGCATCAACCGTCACCAGCATAATCTGACCCCACTCAAAACATGTCTACTTTGTCTTCCATGTTTAGAGAAGAGGAATTGTCCCATCTTATCTGGGGGTTACTAAAAACTTGCCCAATGGTTTCCTCGAAAACGAGAAGGAATCAGCATGTTTCAGTAAGGGAGTGAATCAATCACATGAAGAACTGACTTTTCTCCATTTTTGACTTTTCATTCTACTTCGGAAAAAACCAGGAAGATCAGCCCATGATCCAAACATTTGGACACCGACAACATGAATCAGGGACAAACTCTTCATCGAAGTGATCTATATGGACGATATCACCAACAATGAGGGCAATGAGAAAGGAGTCAGGCCCCTTTCCTCAACAAGCAACCTATTCAGGCGGAGTCCTCTGATGTCCAAATCTCTCCATCACTGTCTTGCCCACCAGCTCCTCCCATTCTGACCAACCAGTTGCCACTCCCAAATCCAGCAAACACGTCTTCACCTTCTTTCACGTCAGTTTCGACGTCCAGTTTTCACTGACAACTTGCAAGCGGCGGAACACTTGTCACTGTCTCCGAAACTGAACAGAAAGACGAAAAAGAAGAAGAGTGGGAGGAGCAAGAATCAAAAGATGACTACTTGGATCTTTTACTATCCTCAGCCTCCACCAAGACTGATTTTGGTTAAATTGATACACACAGATGAAACGAAGAGAAAAACAAACTGTTCGATCCCCTTTCTCTTCGATATCTCGTTCATTGTTCACCAGGCCTGTCTCGAAGCGTTTCTAAGCCGGATTTGTGGGGAGTGCGAAACTCTCCGTCCCACGACGTTGAATCAACTACTCTTTCTCTTGTTAAGTTTGTCACAACTTGTTTTCCTTATATCTCGTTGATGATCTTCACAGAATCTGACTGGGCGCTCTCAACAATCCCTGATGTGGATTACATCAAACCTCTTGAGGAATATTGTGAAAAAGTCAAACCATGTGATGTTCCTGTGTGATTCTTTTGATGTCATCATTTCTCAGATTGCATTCCCAAAATTGTTGTCTCTAATTGGTCTGTCATTGTTTTGTGTTGATCTAAACTCTTTTTCATGATTCTTTCGATCAGGGAAATCATCGGAAGACGAATTGGATCGCATCTATGGATCATCAATTCCAACCTCCCTCCTCAAATGGATGGCCTTGGAGAATAAAAAAAAATGCAGACAGAAGTTTGATTTCTTCCCTATTTCCCTCATTTTGTTCCAGATCGACAATTGTCTGTCAATGATGACTTCAACACTTCGATCGTCTCAAACCTTCCTCGCCCGCCACAAATCCGAACTTCTCGCTTTTATCGATCATTCAAAGAGTAAACAATCATCCATTCCACATTTGACGATTCTGGCGCAACTGTGTCTCTTCCCACATCTCGAAGTGTCAATAATGGCTCTCCAATCACTCTCCACACGAAGCTGTGCTGATGTACCTACACGCACCTTCCTCCGAACACTCGAGCTGCCTTCTGCTTCGACTGACAGTTCGTCGGAGCTTGTTCCGTTCCTTGACGGCTGTGTTCCACTCTGGCCGGCCATATTCCAGAAGTAAAATCTCTTTTCACAGAATCCTCACCTTCCAATACAACCATCTCTGCCCTCCCTGCCTCACCTCACGAAGAATCACTGCTTCTCAGCGTAAACGCTATTGTGGAACGGCTTTGTGATGAACTCACTCTCTTCAGCTCACTTCTCCCTTATCCACGCATCCCCATTACAGATGTGTGCCTTTGTCTTTTCTCATCTTGTCCAGATTATGATCGACAGCAACTTTTATCATCATCTCACATCAACCATCATCACCTGCCTCGATATGATTGAGCCACAGAAAAATGAATTGAATCGTCCACCTCCAGACATGACTGACCTGTTGGTCAGACTTCTCGACCGTTCGTGGAACTGTATTTTTTCCAGTATCACTTACAGTGACCTATCGCGCTGTCCAATTATTGTGTCCACCTTCTCCGGTGTCAAACAGCTCTGCTCACTTTTGGTGCGAACATGCCACCTTTCTTCACCAACACACCACTCTCATCTTCTATTGATCCCTCGGTTCGCTAGACTTGTCCCTCGTCTGGCTCCAAGCATGCTGGAAGAGAATCTGGTTCGAAATGTGATCGACGCATCCAATCCGATTAAAGTTCCAACAACAAACAGTTCATTCCATGTGTATCTCATGAGGGCCATCAGAGCATTAATGTGTAATCCAAGCACCTTCACTAAAGACAAAGAAGAGCGGAAGAGAATCCGACTGTTGCAGTTTGAACGTGTGTTGACACCGGCCAAGCATTATCTGCAGTTCATTTTCCAGCAAGAAGAATTCATTCCGAATCTTTGTCAAACAAACTATTACGAGAAGCAAACAATTTTACCACTTATTTCTCAGACATTGACGCTCGAGCGAGAACTGTTTGAAGATGGAGAGCTTGTGGAGACAGGAAGAGAGGAGTGGGAAGTGGGATGGTTGGTGGAGAAGACAGATGAACACAATTTGGGGGAGAGACTGAATGAGCTCAGAGAATACAACCCGAGAATGACGAAGGATGAGAAAGAAAGATGGAAGAAGAGAGTGGAGAGGCAACGGGAAGCAGGACATGAAGATGCAATGGAAGCATGGCTGACGCGAGAGGTCAGTGTGGATGGATGGAAAATTGAGATGTGCACCGAAGAAGTGAGTGAGGAGAGTGGGATGAATGTTAAACCAGACACGGACTATGATGATAAAGTCGACATGGAATCTATATTAAGAGACGATTCTTATGACATATCCACCTGGTGAATAATGGTGCGACTGACAAACACACAATTACCCACTTCACTGAAACTATTGTACCTAAATCAGAACAAGTTTCACTTTGTACATATGAAGGACCAGAGATTGCAGCCTAAGGTTTGTCTTAAGCTGTGGAATTCAGGCTGATCTCCACTTCAAGTAAAAGTTTGTACACTTTCTGATCTTCACTCAGATTTTGCTCGTCCATTTCACATTTTTTCGTATTTTACTCCCTTTTTTGGACCGTCTGAGATAATCTTTGAGAACAGTCGAGTCCATAGTGACTCAATTGCGAAGTGTGAAGTCCACGACCATTTCGAAGAAAAGGAAAGAACAATACATCAATACAAGATGCATCAATGACAAGAAAACAAGAAAAAACATATTCTGAAGAGTATCGGAGTCATACCCAGTGCAGGTATCGAGATGAGAGTGGGGTGATCTCTGTTCTGCCTCTCCTCCACATCACCGCTGGTTTGTTGTCATCGAATGAGAACGAGCAGCTTCAATAAAACCATGAGTATGTTCGGAATGGACGAAAGAAGAGTGTCTCAGTCATTAGCGGTGAAGCGTAGATGGGGATCCGAATCCACAGTTATCATCACAATTCCGTTGAATGAGACGGACTGTCTGGAGTGTGGATGGCTGGAAAGAGATTCTTCGTGATTTAGCTGTTTTTCTCTTCGTTTCATCTGTGTGTATCAATTTAACCAAAATCAGTCTTGGTGGAGGCTGAGGATAGTAAAAGATCCAAGTAGTCATCTTTTGATTCTTGCTCCTCCCACTCTTCTTCTTTTTCGTCTTTCTGTTCAGTTTCGGAGACAGTGACAAGTGTTCCGCCGCTTGCAAGTTGTCAGTGAAAACTGGACGTCGAAACTGACGTGAAAGAAGGTGAAGACGTGTTTGCTGGATTTGGGAGTGGCAACTGGTTGGTCAGAATGGGAGGAGCTGGTGGGCAAGACAGTGATGGAGAGATTTGGACATCAGAGGACTCCGCCTGAATAGGTTGCTTGTTGAGGAAAGGGGCCTGACTCCTTTCTCATTGCCCTCATTGTTGGTGATATCGTCCATATAGATCACTTCGATGAAGAGTTTGTCCCTGATTCATGTTGTCGGTGTCCAAATGTTTGGATCATGGGCTGATCTTCCTGGTTTTTTTCCGAAGTAGAATGAAAAGTCAAAAATGGAGAAAAGTCAGTTCTTCATGTGATTGATTCACTCCCTTACTGAAACATGCTGATTCCTTCTCGTTTTCGAGGAAACCATTGGGCAAGTTTTTAGTAACCCCCAGATAAGATGGGACAATTCCTCTTCTCTAAACATGGAAGACAAAGTAGACATGTTTTGAGTGGGGTCAGATTATGCTGGTGACGGTTGATGCAGCGAATCCAATGTCAGAATCAAGCTTATGCTTGCCTGTTCCTGTCGCGATGGATTCTCCTCTCCGTTCTTCTGGTCCACCGACCTTCATCCGCGATGGGTCAATTGTCCTTGATAGGGATTTCACAGTTTGTAGAGAAGGCGATAAGTTGAACGACAAAGCAGCACAAATCCTGGTCTGCATTGTTGTTCTTTCTCTCTATTCAGAGACAATTTGGGCATAAATCGAGCCGGTCCGAAGTACACTTGGTGGGAGTGTGGGATAAAGATACCTCACATTCTTCAAGTCTTTGATTACCCTGACATTCTTGAGTTCTGCTCATTTCACGTGATTTTGAAGAAGTTCGACTTGTCGCAATAAGTCTTGTTTCTGAGCGCAACAAAAATGTGCTCTTCTGGTTCCTCCCCAATTCTGACAGATTCGAACTCGCAGGTCGTGGATTATTCAAGAAATAAGAAGAATTGAGACTGCTCTGCGATGACTGAACGTCAGTGAGCGGTTGCATAAGGTTGATAGATATTAGAGAACAAAGAAGAATCGCGACGAAGTGAAAAATTAGAAAAATCAAAGTTTAGTCACAACCGGCATTCTGTTTTCCAGTCGACATTTCGTTTTGGAAGGTCTCTAATTGTGTCTATAACGAGAATTCATCAAAAATCAACGAAAAAGAGTCGCCAAACTGTCTTCTCCACGAAGATCGGCGCGTACGGAGCAGCCTGTCTCAACTTCACATACCCGTCCTGCACGAAAGTGAGGAGGGCAGCCATGGCGAGTGCCTTGTACCTTCTCCACTCCCTCTTCTGATGTTCTGGTGCGTCTTTTTTCGGGCGGAGTGTATTTGAATGCATCGTTGAAGGAAAGCACATTACCTCTCGTCTTGGTGAATTGATGGGAGACAAGTTCCAACGCGCCACGCGTCTTGTCGTCATAGAAAGCATGTGGATACTCGCTTGGTTGGTGAGAATGGTGAGACGGGGCCATCGTGTGGTGAGGGCTGTTGGTCTTCGAGTTGACGTCTGGCGAGTTCGATGCGAGAATCTTCGACTGGATGTCGCGGATCTCCTCGTCCGTCAACATTCCCTCCGACTGCCGCTCCGTGCCTGTGGGGCACTGTGGTGTCACGAATTCGTCCATGGCTCCTTGCCCTTCAAACGGTCCGGGTGACTGGAGTTCTTCAAACACTCCATCAAATCCAGCTGTGGTGTTGGGCGTGCTGTGTGTGGTTGCTCGACGGGCAGCTTCTTCGAGGGGGGCGAGTGAGTCTGTTGAGGGAGTGTTTTCGTTGGTCGTCTTTCCTTCCGCTTTAGCGAGGGCGTCTTCAGCATCTGCAGAAGAGAGAAGAATGAATGGGAACATGAAGAGAGAGCAATACCAGTGCGAATGGTTTGAGAGACAGGTGTTTTGAATGAAACGGGGAGCCCGGCAAGGTACGTTTTGCTCTTAATGGCTTTCAGCCTTTCCAGATATGCTGAAGGGTCGAAGTCAATCTGTTTCTTCCACTCCTCCATAAATTCATCTGTCGGAGGGACAAGGAGCTCATCATCCAACCAGTTGTTGAGTGAGGGGAAGAAGATCATTTCGCTCAACTCCATTCTCCTCACAATATCTCGAGTATCGTCTTGGTTGTCACTCATGGTCTGATCGCTCAATGTAATGACTTGATCTATTTTGACACCCTTCTTTTGACTTGAGTCGGATTTAGTCGGAGGACCTGATTGTTTTCGCTTTTTCTTCCCCGTAGAAGATTTGAGAGCCATAAAATCGTCTTCCAGGAACAATGGAATCTTGTTTGACTTTTCTTGTGCTTGGGGTTCAGGATATTCGAATCCTTCTTCCATTTCGGGCGTTGTTGTTGGTTGAAACGCGAGCGACGAGGAATCGGGATGATTATATTCTGATGGACGTTGGTTATAAAACTCAGTGGTTTGCATGAATGAATCGAAGTCTTGGAAGCCTCCTTGTTGACGAGCATACTCGATCAGCCATCGAAGCTCGTCGGGATCATTTGTTGGCGTCACGAAAACCTAACAAGGAGAAGCAGCAGAGTTATAGATGAAAAAAGAGACATACCGTAGGAATATCACTCATTAGATTGTCTGCTGCTCCCGCAAAGTAGTCAGACTCTCTGAAATCGGATCCGTCCGTCATCGGTGTTCTCAGCTGATTCGAGGGGAGTGTGAACGGTGAAAGTGATGAACACTGCGATTCTGGATCGGTTGGCGTCGGGCCCGGCATGAGCAGCGATGAATGTGGATATCCAAATATGTTCAGTGTTGGATCGCGAGGTGTGGACATATTCAAAGGTGATTCGGGGATTGTGATGTGTGACCGAGATGCATTACCAATATTAGGTGGAAGATCGATATTAGATGTGTGTAAAGTCTATATAGAGAGAAAAGCAGAAAAAATGTTCTGAAAAAGAAACTCACAATAAAAATGTCAATAAATTTTTGTCAGCGATATAGTGTTGGAAAAAGCATACAGTATTAAGACGTGCCTGAAACTCATTGATGTCATCGGCCATGTATTTCAGTTTCCGCGTATAAATTCGAATCAGTCCAAGTAGTAGATGCGCTTGATATCGAAGTGCAAGAGGTATCTTTTCTTCCCATTCTCTTCTGTCGGAATACCCTCTTTGATGATCTTCACTGCTGCTGGAATGTTGATTTGAAGAATCTTGCCTTTAGACAGATTTCGGTCAGAGTTCGCTGCAATCCATACTTGACCAAGGAGACTAAGTGAATCAAAAGAAGTCCTAAAGAAGACACAAATATACCCGTGCTTAGATATATATCGCGAGTACAATGCCATGGCGTGTGGTCAAGGATGATCCATCCCTTAATTCTCACTCATCTTGTCACTTCTCAATCAGACAAAGAGATTGTGAAGTGATATTTCCAGAAGTCAATTTAATCCCAATGATTATTCATCTGGGGGATTCCAGACACCTTGTTCGATAAAGTCCAGATGTTTATCAAAACAACTTGATGCCATCCTCATTTCAGTCACTTGGATTTGATACAGGAGATCAAGCTTGGTCACTCGTTCTTATTGTTCCGATCCTGCCAATTCTTCCTCGTGCTTGAGGTACAAATACCGTTTGACCTGCAAAAATGAGGATGAAAGAGTCAGACATCAACTCTGAAGTCTTTCACAAGCTCTGCATTCTTCTGATCGAGAACCAGCCACCTGAATATGAAATAGCATCGTTGGAGTTGTTCCTGAGAGAGTCGGAGAGAATAGAAAGTACCTTGATGATTGGAACTTTGGACTGAATGTCGGAAATGATAAAATTCGAGAAAGGGGCTACAGCCTCGTTCTGGCGAAACTGAAAAATGTGGTTACGACGAAGGTGGGCCATATCAACCAAAGTGCGCATCATTTTAAACCTTCATTGGAGAGTGAAACAGTAATTGAAGAAGCACACTGAACTGACTGCAGCTCGACTGTAATCAGTGTGACATTGTTCTTTTTTGAGAGTGAGTACACCGTGTCGGTAAGATAAGTGGCATGACCCTGATGGTGGAACGGTGGAAAGACGAGAACTCGGTTGAGAAGGATAAACCATGCTAGAGCAGACCTGATTCTCCACAAGGAAGAATTTGGAAAATGGAAGAAGTGGTACACGGTTGCATAGCCAACAATTTGGAAATCAACACGTGGGGGATTTGAACCGTCGCCAGGTTTGTTCGTCTTCTTGTACCTGAAATTGAAGAATACTGAAGAAGAAGAAAATAGTACATCAAATAGACGTCCCAATTTGGATCGTCTTCATCGAGATAAGATGCATAGTTGATGAAGAAGAATGGCATGGCCATCAACTTTTTATGAAAGACCTTCATATCTGGGTCTGAAAGGGGTGCCCGGAGAAAAGAAAGGTGAATCCAATGTAGATGAAGAAAAGGCTCAAAAATAACAAACACGATAGATTTGGAAGATCGAATTACCAAGTGGAGTCGAAGAATTTCCATTTGGATTGTACGAAGGACAAGGCATATACTCGCAAATCGGTTTCCATGGGAGGTGAAACTCATCAGTGTTCTCCGGCTGTAGGAGGATATTCAAGAATGACTCTTTTCAATGAGAATGACCAACATTTGAGAATGAGTTTCTATCTCTCGAAAGTGTGTAGCGATTCAGATAGGTGAGGATAATTTCGAGAGGATCTTGAGCCTAAAATATCAATGAGAGAGATTTTTTGAGATGGAGCACAGCATCGTGAAGAAAACGGAAGTAAAGACTTGAAGTGTTGCTTCACCCAACTGTTGTTCATATACACAATTGAATGTGTCCTTTTGGATAAAGCAATCAACGTGAACTGTTTCATATCCAGGAATGATTTGGGCCTCTCCAAAAAAGGATACATTTGCATTGGTTGAAATGAAGAGAGAGACTGGTTAAAATTTGCTCCATCAACTAAATATCAATGTTGCAGGGAGAATATGTTGTCACGAGGTGTAAATAAAAGGATGGTCAGACTGAAATGGAAGGTTATTGCATCGTTAGCTGGAATCGATGAAAAGACAATGTGATGGGTGTGGGAAGTTCTACAGTTAAGATAAGGCATTATCAACCTCCACTGTCATGATTTCATCTTCACCTATCGAACTGGTTGAACCAACTTCTTGATTATGATTGAGAGAGAAGAAAGTGAAATGTTCAACGAAAAAAGAAAATTGATCACGGAAGAAGACTACGGACATGAAGACTCATCAGGAAACACACAGGGGGGCCAAAACGCTTCAGATGTTCGTGGCAACCTTCCAAATCTTTCTTTGCCTTTGTGCGGAAATAGAACAGCGGACAATCTCGACTGGAGCACAGGAAGGGCTGATGCATCGACATCGAGCACCGCTGGCACTGTGCATTGGCTTGCGAATACTGCTCCTCTGCTCGAGACGCCGAGCACTGAGCGTCCATAAACAGCTCAGGCTCCTTCGGCTTGCACTTTGCACACACAGCACCTTGCTCGTCCTTCGCCATCCTCGCCTCGGAGTTGATGCACGTCCGCACCACTCCCACAAACTGCAGCATCCCCGTTGCCTGTGCAGTGACCTTGCTTGGCTTGCGAATCACTCGTGTATGTTCGCCATTCAGCAGCAATTTGGAAGCCATCACCCATAATCGGCTTGAACAGGGTACGTATAGAGGCAGATCCGGTTTTCTATAAATACAGATCTGCAGATCTGCATTTATACAGACCTCAACGGATAAACTCAGATCTGTCATTACTGACTCTATTTTGGTCTATAATGTGTCTTTCATGAATGAAAAAGACGTAGAATAGATGTAAAAGGATAAAAAGAAGAGTTTCAATGAAAAACGAGAGTTATAGACACGTCAGACCCATCAACTGTGTTCAAGGGTCGATCGTGGTCACTTTCGAAAGATTGGCTTCCCTCAATATCTTCAGATAGAACTCAGAGAAAACGGTTCATGTCTCCAGCAAGACAATATTCCCAGCTACTGGGTCATGAGTTCGTTGTTGTCTCCATTCCAACTCCGAAGGACGGTGTGAACCCAGTCAGCCTCGTCTCCCTCACACTCGCCATCCCACCCCTTTCTGATTTGGAGCTGTGTCTTCGCAGTCTCGTCCTGCCCCACCCACCACGCGTGGAAGATGCCGCTGTACTTCACCAGCTGCATCTTGTGGTCTTTGAGGAGGAGCAGAGAGTGGGTTATGATCTGCACGGAAACGAGGAGCATCCGCTGTCTCCGCTGAGTGAGTGGCGGCATCGTCTGCGGCGGCGAAGGAAGCAGCACATCAGACTCCCACGGCTTCGAAGATCAGCATCGGCGGTGTCGAGATGGTCAGCATCGACAAAAGGTGGTGCAGTGGCTTCGTTCGCGCTCTCAGGGAAGACTTGCTCCTTCGACATTCCGAACGAGATGACATGGGCGGGAGGGGCGCGTAGTCAGTAACGGGGAGAGTGGTGGGCAAGTCGAGTGGAATGAAGAGCAGGCCGAGGATGAGGATCCCTTCGATTGCTGAGATGTTAAGAAGACCCGACGACTTCTTTGTCTTCGCAGCTTCGCTTCGGGCTCGTTGTAGGTGTCGTTCGAGTTTTGGTTCAGACGAGGGTCGTGTCTGTCCACAATCAGCATTGTCTCCATCCGCTGTGGATTCTGCGTCAGATTGAACGATGTTGCGTGGAAGGCCTCGTTGAAGAGTATCAGGAAGGCTGCGAGGGAGTAGTGAAGGAGCGTGTGGAGCACAGCGTCGTGTCCGACGTTGTATCCTTTCCGAGCAGCGTTCATGTCGAACGTGAACTGCTGCGTCGAGTCGAGGACGACTGAGAGCGGGATGGTGTCTGGAATCGGAGTTGTCGCTTTCGAAGCGTGTGCCTGGATGGACAAACGTGAGCCTCATGTCGCCCGAGATCTTTTTGGGGAAGTTTTCATCCAGAGGATGTGGGCTTCGTCCTGCTGTGAATTGTTGCGGAGTGGCAGGAGTGGGCTGGCGAACGATGCTCATTCGGAGTGACGGGCGCGGATTGAACAGTCGCAGTGGCGGGCTTGCTGTTAGACTGGTCCGAGCAGTCGGCGAGAGAACACGTTCGGAAGATCAAACTTGGACTTGAATTCCTTTCCCAGCGGGCCTGCCGATGTGTGCCCCTTCGAGAACGAGAGTGTCTGGTGCTTGGAGAGGTTCTCGTAGGAGAGCATGATGATGGAGAGGAGGTGGAAGAGCGTCGACGTGAAGCTGGCGAGGAATTGCTGCGAGAAGGGTGTCTTGAGGATGTCCGAATTTGTCTGGCGCTGCGTCAGAACGTCCAAATACCCGACGAGCAGCGGAGAGAACACGATGCAGTACAATCGGTGCAGAATGATGACGCCGTCCTCGTCCACAAACTGTTCGATGAGCGAGCGTTCATTTGGTCCGAGTGGGTGCAGCAGCGTGACTGACAGGACTGGGTAGAGGTAGTGCAGCAGAGGCGACAGGAGGAACGAGAGGAAGAGGGAGTCGCCGAACAGCTCCTGCGAGAACGATGTGGGCGAGGTCAGAGAGGCCGACTGCGAGAGAGGGCTCTCTGCGCCAGACGTGTGTGAAGTATGAAGCTGATGTTGATGATGTTGCAGCGGCCATTGGGAGTGAAGAGGAGGGGAAGGATGGTGTCAAAAGTGAGAAGATATTTCAGTATCTGCAGATAGGCCGCTGCGAGGTGACACGTTCTGCAGGAACATCAGATGCGCCGGTGAGACTTCGAACAGCCAACTCAGAGAAATCTCCTTGTTTTCATTGGGGTTGAAAAGGTTCATTTTTCGTTGTTCCTCTTTCCGTCCGACAATTGCTCCCATCTTGTTTGACACTCGCACTGCCAGCAGTTTTCGTTGTTTAGTCCGCCCAGCCAAATCTCTCGTCCATCCACCCATCATTAATGTCGTCTCCAAACGTGATTCCTCAAACGGCCTCCATATTCCCACAGATCCTGTCATCGCGAGCGAGAAGTGCGAGATCTGATCACTAATTGATTCATGTCGCAATAATTGACGTGGCGCGACTTAACAGGCGTCGAAATTGTTTAAAACATTCATTAAAGTCATATATGATGAGTAGAATCAGATTTGGGGCGTCATGAAACAATAGAGGATCAAACTTGGAAGAGAAGTGATTGTTGACTTATTGAGAACTGTAGTTCGAAGCCTGGAGTAGTTTGATGCATTTGAGATGGATAGCTTATTGTGAAAAGTCACCAGAATCGAGAGAGTCTATAAAGAGATACCATAATTTCGTTTTCCATGTCTGGTCCGATGCATTGTTGTATTTTTCACTTTTCCACCACATTTTCTCAATAATACAATAAATCTTCCCCTTTTTCATTCATGAAAGACACATTATAGACCAAAATAGAGTCAGTAATGACAGATCTGAGTTTATCCGTTGAGGTCTGTATAAATGCAGATCTGCAGATCTGTATTTATAGAAAACCGGATCTGCCTCTATACTTACCCGCTTGAACAGACTTTCGAGCGGCTTGGCGAGTTGCTGGTTGAGGTAGTAATCGGTCTCGATTGACAACCCACGATCCATCACGAACTGCGGGTCCTTGCTCTTCTCGTACGCCTTTGCGTTCTTCGGGCCTTCCACAATCACATAGAACACTCGGTCTCCAATCCCTGGCCCACTCCCGTCGCTCTTTCATCCGCTTAGCGAGCTCGACGTGTGGCTGCTTGCTCTCGTATTGCTCGGCCGAGCGAGTGAGCTGCTCCGAAATCAGCAAAAGCGACAGATCAATCTTGTTCTGGAGAAGGCCCGAGATGATCTGTTTTGTGAAGCTCTGCGCCCTTCGATGATTCGCTCGACGAGAATCTTCTGCAGACACGTCTCGTACACCAACCGCACCATCGCACAGTTGTCTCGCCACACAGTCTCAATACCCTTCGTGTCGATCTTGTCTGTCTTCGTCCACAACAGCCCAGCGTATCTCTTCTTCGAGATCAGCAAGTACGGCCAGCACACCTTCTCGAACTCCAACTTGATTGGCGGAGAGAAGAACGACGTGACAAGGTCGGCTGCTTCCTTCCCCCGAGCCATGGCTGTGGGGAGGTCTTTGATCCCAAAGTTGATCATGACCGAGTCTGTGTCTCCGTAGATGACCACAGCGTTTGTGTCGTACCCATTCGCTATTGCATACCGACCTTCCACAATCGCCTTCGTGCGATCAGTCATCTGCCAGCCATATGCTGTCACACTTCGCGAGATCTCGAGGCACAGCAGGCGCCCGACTTGTGCTCCTGTGAAACCGTACACAGTGTTTGCTGTCACTTTGAAGGCCAACTGCCTTCCGTTCAGAACCAACTTGTTCATCGGGTCTGTCGCTTCAGCCAGTTCTTTGCGTGTCCGCTTTCGAGCTGCAAGAAGCCATTCCAGAATCTCTGGCAGAAGACCCTTGCGCAGATGGGACTTGACGAAGAAGTTGCCAGTGGGTGTTCTGCTGTAGTCAGCGGGGTCGAGCTTGGAGGCTGCTTCGGGATGGAGGAGAGTGGAGTAGCAGAGATTGTGGCAGATCATGATCGACGGATACAGCGATGCGAAATCGAGGGTCACAACAGGGTCGGGGTAGAACCCGCGCTGTGGCTCAATGACAGTCGCTCCTTGGTACTTCTCTTCGGTGATCTGATTCTTCAGGCAGGGAACAATCATGTGTTTTTTGTTGGCGTATCGGTGGAGGAGGGAGATGACGCGGATCTGCTGTCCTCGGATGGAGAGATACGACATGGGAACACTTGTCACGCGAGATAACTCGGTGAAGTTCACAACCACCTTCAGCTTGTCCATCAGCAACAGCGGGAGGAGAGCATCCTTCAGACAGTACACAGCCAGTCGCTGACGAGACTCAGCGTCCTTCTCCTGCAGGTCAGAAATGATGCTCCCTCCGGATGTTGCTTAGTGCACACTTCGGCCGAGTTCCGACAGTTGGGTATTTATAAGCATCGACTCAGACCGCTCACTCCTGCCTTCAAAGCTGATGCACCCATTCAACTCCCCATCATCCCCCCGACGCCCCTCGACCACCAAGCCTTCATCTACACTTCGGGAAGCACAGGAAAACCAAAAGCAGCCATGCTCAACCATCAATCAATGGTTGTGACGTACGGAGCAGCCAAAGTGAGAGGATACTGGTTCACAACAAAGGACATCCACCTTTCATATCTTCCACTGGCCCATGTCTTCGAGAAGATCTGTCTTCATGGAGGTCTGCACGGAGGCGCCTGCATCTGCTTTGCCTGCGAAGGGGCAGCAAGCCAGACGGATCAGCCAGACGGATCAGCTGGCTGTGAATCACACGCGGAAACATGTCGTTGAAGTCGTTCAATTCCGGCATCAGCTGGTTGATCACCCGAACCAGCTCCTGCTGGAAGAAGACGTCGGTGCGGCCGAGAATGAATGTGTTGGGAGCCCCGTCGCTCGACACCACCCAGCGGAGGTCCTGGTCTTTGAGATGGACGGAGTTGTGTGTCTCGAAAGTCGCTTCGGTTGAGGCATCGAGAAGGAAGTCCACCAACCGGAAGCATTCGGCGACAACTTGGGGGATCATCTTGTATTGAATGGCGTTTCTGATGATGAAGACACATTGTGAGATGGTGTCTGTCTGTTCTGGAGAAGCAAGGCCGATGGACTGAGTAAGGACTGTTCAGATGCGTTCAAGTGCCATCGTGAAATTTGTCTCCTTTGTCAACATAGAGATCTGAAACCCAAACAGTCATCACATTCTGTGACTGACAAATTAGGGGAGTGGAAGAAATTGTTCGAAAATGTTCGGTGAATCGATCATTCTGATCAAACCAAAGTCAACACAATCTTGACCCCGACTCATCCATCAGGTGTTATCTCAACATTTCAAGCATATTCACAACTAGTCACCGCATCAAAACACCATGAATATTGAAAGGATTTTATTATATCCTCATATTAACATCCCGAAAGCGAAACAAACTGTTCGATCCCCTTTCTCTTCGATATCTCGTTCATTGTTCACCAGGCCTGTCTCGAAGCGTTACTAAGCCAGATTTGTGGGGAGTGCGAAACACTCCGTCCCACGATGTTGAATCAACTACTCTTTCTCTTGTTAAGTTTGTCACAACTTGTTTTCCTTATATCTCGTTGATGATCTTCACAGAATCTGACTGGGCGCTCTCAACAATCCCTGATGTGGATTACATCAAACCTCTTGAGGAATATTGTGAAAAAGTCAAACCATGTGATGTTCCTGTGTGATTCTTTTGATGTCATCATTTCTCAGATTGCATTCCCAAAATTGTTGTCTCTAATTGGTCTGTCATTGTTTTGTGTTGATCTAAACTCTTTTTCATGATTCTTTCGATCAGGGAAATCATCGGAAGACGAATTGGATCGCATCTGTGGATCATCAATTCCCTCGTTCTTTCTCAGCTGGATGGGATCAATTTCCAATGAAACTGTGCACAATGAAGTGTGTCTTCCTCTGCATTTCCATCAATTTGTCATAGCTCGGAGATTGTCTGGTATTGTTGACATCAACACTTCGATCGTCTCAAACCTTTGTCGCCCGCCACAAATCCGAACTTCTCGCTTTTATCGATCATTCAAAGAATAAACAATCATCCATTCCACATTTGACGATTCTGGCGCAACTGTGTTTCTTCCCACATTTCAAAGTGTCGAAGATGGCTCTCAAAGAGCTCCGCGAAGCAATAAAGTCTGATGATGAAATATTGTGCTTCATCCGAACACTCAAAATACCTTCTGGTTCGACTGCCCGTTCATCGCGGCTTGACTGGTTCGCAGGACGGCTGTGTTCCTCACTAGCCGAACATGTTTCTGAAATGAATTCGCTCTTCGCCGAATCATCACCTCCCGATGCGACCACCTCTGCTCTCTCCATCACATCTCACGTGGAATCACCACATCTCGTCAGAAAAGCTGTTGTGAACCTTCTTTGTCATGAATTCTCTCTCCTCGACACACTACTCGTTGGCAACGCGAACGACACATATGTTATCGGTAAAAACGCTTTTGATACCGTGTGCACATGTCTCTTCTCATCTTATCCAGATTCTGTTGGACAGCGACTGTGTTCCTCGTCTCGATGCTACCATCATCACATGCCTCGATCTGCTTGAGCAGCAGAACACCGAGTCAAATTCTCTGCCTCAAGACCAAACAGGCCTGTTGATCACAGTTCTCAACTGGTCGTGGCATTGTGTTTCCAACTGCCTCTGTGGCTACAAATCGTTACTCCATGGAAGTGTCGACTACGTCTTCTCCGATGTCTCGCGGCTGTGTTCGCTTTTGGAGCGAACTTGCCGGCAATTGTCACCAACGCGCAATTCTCATCTGGAAATGATCGTCCGAATCTATTTCAGGCTCCCTCGTTTGTTTCGATACATGCTGGAATTTCGTCTGATTGAACGAGTGATCGACGCATCCAATTCGTTTAAAGTTCCCACAACAAACAGTGATTTCCATACACATCTCTTGAGTGCCATCGTCAGCTTGCTTTCTTCTCCAATCCCCGTCACAGAAGACCAAGAAGAGCGGAGGAGAATCCAAAAAGAACAGTTTGAATGTGTGTTTACACCAGCCAAGCGATATCTGCAGTTCATTGCTCTGCGAGAGGAGTTCGTTCCACGTGGCACAACATTCATTGGATTGTCAGTCCTAATGAACGATCTTTATGAATGGACATCACAGCTCGAGCACACTCAATCCAAACCTGGAAAGCCTGCGGAGACAGGAAGAGAGAAGTGGGAAGTAGGGTGGCTCGTGGAGAATACAGACGAGACATTTTTCCATGAGAGACTGAAGTTGATCAGAAAAACAGACGAGGAGATGAAACAGCACCAGAAGGAAAGATGGAGGAAGCGAGTGGAGAGACAACGAGAAGCAGGACATGAAGATGCAATGGAAGGATGGATGACGCGAAGGGATAATGAAACACCGTCAGAGATTGTGGACTTTATGAGACACGTGAGTGAGGAGACTGGGATGAATTTGAGATTGGGAGAATGAATTACACTTTTCACGTCACTGATTCATCGTTTTTGTAAGACTAATTTTGGGCAAAATATTGTGCTTTTTTCGATGAAATGAGACGATCGTGAAGAAAACGAGATGCGCAAAAATTTGGACACTTTTGATCGAATTCACCAAAAAAAGTGCGAGCAGAGAGAGAAATGACGAGAAACAATGGCAAAAACGGTACTAGACGAATTTTTGAAAAATAGTGAGTTGAAGTCAGTGTATCTGAGTCCTGATCGAGAGCGTAAAAATGTCTACTATCAAAGGTGTAAAACAAAGAGAGAAGGGAAAATCAAAAAGAGAGTCATACCATTGAATCACAACCAGTCTGACAACGAGCATCGACTGCTGGGCCATCGCTGAGACAGGTCTCGCTTGGGATCGACCACAATTCAATAATCAAGGTTCTAAAAAGAGGAGAATAGGTAAAATCAAAAAACAAAGAATCTTACCATCGGGTGACAATCAGGCTGACCACGACGAGATAGTCTTAGCAATCAGCTAGTTGAATCTGTCAACCCTGTTAAAAATTGCTGGTGGATGATATGACCACCAATCACGTTCAGGGATTTGAGTGATGACAACGATTCCGTCTCTCCACTCGCGACTTCGTCTTTCTCGCTTCCCCTTCAGGTTGATGCAATTCTGTTCGCGTGGGTTGGAATCGGCGCTGACGATGATTCAGCCGCTTCTTCCTCTTATCACCAGTAGTGTCCGAAGTCTCCTCACCCTCTCCTCCCCGATGAGTCGAGATGTCAGCCAAGTGCGAGGGCTCTTCTTCGCGTGGGAAGGGTAGGAAGTGGATATTTGAGTGTCGGTGCCGTTTGCGAAAGAATTAGCTGGCATGCTCATGAATATCTTGGGCACACTGAGGAGGGAGAATGTGTCTCTGAGTGTGGCTAAGGCCTGACATTTCAACAATCCTTTTGAAGATCTTCCTAATTGTGTGATATTTTCATGCAACGCTGTGCAGACAGGTATGAGGCAGTGGTTTTGTGTCGATTTTTTATGCACATTCAGAATTTTCGCATTCCCTGCGTCGAATTGTGTCTTTCGGAAGCGGTCATCCATCTGGATACAAAGTGTGGGTGTGATCAGATAGCATTGTCCAATACTGTTTATCACACCGCAATTAAGGCTCTACACGCTCATTGAATCACCTTTTTTCATTTCCTCGTTTCCTGACTCCTCCAGCTCGGTTTCAATTGATGTAACATGCTTCTCCATTTTTTGTTTCTCTCGTTCGTTATATCGAAGAAAGAAACACTTTAGATGATAAGACCATGCACAAGGCAGAAATTATATTGGAGAACTTATCACCAATCATGAACACCACCGATTCCGCCACAGTCTTCTCGAGACTCGTTTATCAACGAAATGACAGTCCAGACGGTTTCTTTGCGGCGTTTCTGACACTCCTGACAAGTGGACACAAGTCGATTGTGCATCTCTCCCTCCAACTACTACATTATATCACTTCTGCCATCATCTCCAGAATGCTGGATGAACCCGACAACGAAACCAGATTGATTCAGACTCATCCATAAGGCTCAGTTCTCCAGATAGTTTTTGAACAGGTGTTGCCGCAACATGATGTATAATCTGGCTGCAAATCTTCCAAAACTTTGATGAAACAACCAACGTCATTCCTCTCTCTTCTCGTGATCTTGCTTCACTACTCTCTATGTAAGACGCAAGGACAATGAGGCGATGGGTGCCTTCTGCTGCGCCAGTGTGACATCTGGAAATGTGGGGAACGACCAGGATGGAAACGAATGGAACCGTCGACACTCTGCCCTTATTTGCACTGCAGCTGCATGTGGACGCTTCCGCTCATCTCGTGGTGACAGGCGTGCGACCCAATTGGACCCCCACCCTCCTCTTTTTACAACCTTGATATTGAATTGTGGTCCATCACAACAAAGACACAGATCAGCAATTGTGAAGCCATCGCTCGTCGTGTTCAGACTGGTTGTGGCTCTAATGTGTGACGTTCTTTTTGATTTTACCTTCTTTCCTCGTTTTAGACCCTATTTTGTTGACTTATCGCCGAACTCAAATCCACAGCTGAACAACACCCTTCCTCTCACTATATTCTATCCATTGATCTGTTTTTGTTCTAAATTATTGTTTCTCGTCATTTCTCTCTCTGGTCTATCCCTTATATGTGATTCGCAAAACTGAAAAATTACGTCTCGAAACGATGGGACTGTTTCGAAACGATTCAATCGTTTCGCCCAACACGACTCGGAAATTTTAGTGTGTTGAGTTTCGAAACGACAGACTCGTTTGGCGATAGGTCCACTCTCGACTTCGTCCTCACCTGAACCTGTGAATATCGTTCAAACTAAGCTTGAAACAATCCAAAATAATGAAATATGAATGAAATGTCAATGAGTTGAAGCTTGTGATATCATTGGCAAAGTAATTACATGGGAGAGAGACTTCCATACGATGGCTGCTCCATCTGTTGATATTCCGAGATTAAAAGGCTCACAGTCTCTCTGAAAAGGAATCAAAAGGAAAGAAAAGCACACACCCGCACTCTTCGAATTCTTGTGGATTCGTTTTGATAACCTGCGACTCTTCGTATCTATGCAAGAACCCTTTTCTTTCCATCATTTTCGAATACTGTCCCACGATTTTCTCAAACAGCTGCAAGCCAAATAAGATATAGAAGAAAGAGAATGACGAAGAATAGGAGGAACAGACTGTGTTGATCGATGTGTGATTTGCGAGCATAAGTCCACTCACATGCTTCGATGGCTTAATGTATGGGCTCCGTTTTGCCACTGACACTTGTATTGATGTGGGGCACCAAGGGACAAACTGTATCCGCTGATCCGCGCGGAGTTGTTGAAGCGATTTGTGAATCTCCGTCTGGTCGATGTCTGAGGAGGTTTCTTTCCCAGATTGGATGATATTCAGGATTGATGCGTAAACACCCTTGCTTCGGGGACATGACACCATAAGATTTTCCGGTTGGAGCAGACGACGTATCACACCGTGAACTGACGTCTTATCCATTATTTGTTGCTAAAAAAGATAAAACGACCTTAGTAGTGGAGAAGAAAATCACACTGCATTACGAGAGGCAAGGGGAGTGTATGACGTCATCAGAAAGTGACAGCGAGGTGTGGGAACGAGAGATGCAATGATTCCTCCAAGATCGTTGTACATATATCCTGGGAATCTTACTGTGGCTGTGAAGGAAACAGAGGACATGAAAGAAATGAGTGAGATGAACAAAGAAGACCCAATAAGGAGAACGAATGGAAGATGAGGAATACCGGTTGATGACACCATCACGGTTGAGATGAACTCGTTCAGATCGTTCACTGTTGGTTGCTTCAACTTCAGAGAATTTACTGCGATCCGATTCAGGGCGCCATTGTCCAAAACAACTGTCGCATCAGCATGTTGGATCAGTCTTTGCATCGCTAAAATAGAGTTATACGTCTGTACAACCACATCAGGACTGTCTGGTGTTGGAAATACAGAGTATGTTTGAATTAGTTTGTCTGGGTATCTCTCGTTAAGCTTCTCCAAGAGATACGATCCATATCCTGATCCTGTTCCTCCTGCAATTGAATGACATAAGATAAACCCCTAACAATTCAATATTAAACAAAAACAAACTTCGAGACTATCACAACCTTCCGCTTCTCGGTCAATGATGTCAAACAATTCTGAGTGACTTTCATGCGCCTGGTCGTACCCCGATGACCATAGATTTCCGGCTCCACCTTGGCCCGATGTGTTCGGAGCGAAGAAGTTTTCGCTGTTGTAGAAGCGACTCATTTCAGAGGTTCGAATAGTGTTTAAAACCTGACATGAAATTCAGACATGAAGAATTTCAAAAAAGAGTCAGACCTTATCTTCCAAATCAATCAAGATAGATCGAGGAACGTATCGATCATCGTCTGCCTATCAACAGGCAACAGTTGTGAGAACGGTGACGAACAAACCTGATAAAAGAATACGTCCTTTCTGTCATTTGCCTGTACTTCAGGATGGTCAACAACACCCTCATTCGATATTCCGTGTTCGGCTGACATCTTTGCCCAGAACTCCTTCCCAACCGAAAAGAGTGTGAAGTATAATCATGAACAGATTTCAAGGAATCGAAAGTTAAAAGGTGCAAACTTTGATTGCCACATTGACCAACCTGTAAAGTGATGATTTCTCTCATTTCAATTCGTCCAAGTTTGAAACAACAGAGAACCTATGAGTTGATGAATAATGTTTGGGCCAGATCTATAGTGATTTCTGGTACGTGATTCATTCTTTTCTTTTTGTCGCCACATGGTACCAACTCTTCATTCTCTATCTTCTCTTCCTTCACGAATCTTCAGTTTGGGATTTGTTCCCTCCTGGTCTGTATCAAGAGACAACAAAGTGTTCGCATTCCACCATCGAATGCCACCTTCAAAATTGGGAAAAACAGCACCACGAATTTCCTACGAGAAGTGGAGGCCTTTTAACTTGTTAGAAGACTACAGACAGAAGAGAACCTTCGGTTTGGCCTGTGTGATACCTAGCCAATACTCCTGTGTGTCCTTGCTTATATTCCGGATGGTTCTCTCCACAAAATAGCAAACTATCGCCGCAAACACAGATTTCTGGGACTCTCGTTCTAACTCGAAAATGAACGAATAGTCTATGGTCTGGGCGACCTTTGACCGATCTTCTCGGAAAGAAGAATCCAGGCGATCTCGGGATGCTATCAACAATTGTTTTTCTTTCTGTAAGGCCGCTTTTGCCAGGATCTGCTTCGAATGATTTACCAGTCACAATCAAGCGCAATACTCGTCAGATCTCCAAACTCTCGTGACTACGACGATATTTCTCGTTCGTATCGCACACAGACGATTTGGGGAGAGCTACAAACTCCACCAGACTCTTCTTTAATCGCCAAAGCATGCCTTTCGAACTGGACAGAATTCTAGACCGTAGTGCGCCCCGCACAACCTGTTGACACTTTTGCAGATTACCAATCTTTCAAACTTAACTGGTCACGTTCAGCTCACAACCATCATTTTTCAACCCACTCCCTCACATCATCTGAAACCCACACATTGGAATCACCGTCCTCCTCGAAATATCATTATCGTATCAACCGACCATGAATTTCGTTCATGATCTGCCAGTTGCTCTTACAATACCTGATTGTCTCGCTTACACCGAAAATCTCCTCCCAATAAACGATCTTCTGGTTTTCCTGATCCATTTTCAGTGGCCATGGTTCAAAAGAGATGGAGAAGAGCACCAGAATGCTGTGACAATTTCTAGATCACTCAGAATGGAGGGAATGGATGATGTGATTGAATCAAGACTTCAAACCAACCAAGTCGAAAGCCACGCAGGAGGCGTTATTGTTGGATTATCGATGAAATTGAGCCACCTCCAGGGTACGAACATCACAAAACAGGAATAGAAACAACAAAAACCAGCAAACCTTTGGAACTGTTGGTCGTTCGGCCGTCACGTCACGGACTATTATAAAAATACATATTTCTCCATTTCGCTCATTAAATTATCGCAAAATAATACAATTTGTGAAGCAATCCGGTCAATGCAGTGAGTGTTCTGTGACGCGGATTGAGGAAGGAAATGAGAGAACAAAGCTGAGGGGTCTGGTCCCACCCGTCTGAGTAGTGGATGAAGAGAAAGGTGGAAGAGAGGAGGGAGGAGGTAGAGTGGAGGACGAGAGTGAGCTGATGGGGCTCGAAGGAGGCAAGGAGGGATTGGGTGGGGCTGGGAGGGAGGAGAGACGAAGAGGAGAACGAAGAAGGGAGAAGTGAATATGGTTGGGAAAGACGTCATACTCGTCAATTAAGACCTCATTGTCAATTCGAATTGAGTGATGTACACTTTTTCTCCTTCCTTCCTAGCTTTTCTCTTCTTCTCTCGTTTCCTCCTTCTCTTCTTCCTTCCTTGGTTCTTCCGAATCCGAACGGAATCTTTCAACGATTTAATCAGCGTTTGCAGACTCCCCTCGCTTTGTGGATGTTCTGAATCCCAAGAAACGCCACACCAGCGAAACTGGACGACAGAAGAAGAACGATGGAATCATCGTCGAATCCAAACTGAGATGTCGATTGGAAAGTGAGAACCTGTTTTCCAGTTTGTGATTGGATGGCAAGTGATGATTCGGCAACGACTGGCGATTCCAGGAGAGTTAACTGGGCGAGGATGATGGAATTGATGGACCGCCCTTCCAGTAGGTCCATTACGAAACCTGGGGCTCCTCTCATGACGAGATAAGGTGTGATCAATTATAAGAATAAGTTATTAATGGGTAGGCCTGGTCAATTTCTTCATTCAAATACATTTATGCCACCTCCTCATCGTTACTCATGAAAATATCTCTTTCCAATATCGATCCTTAACAAGTTGATGCTCCTTTGATGGTCAATCATATTATTGAGACCTCCCTTCTGTCAACAAATATTTGCCTTTCTCTGGCAGTACAACCCACAAATCCACTCTCCCATGACACGCTAGTTAACAATAGTAGCTCTCGGATCTCGTATCCAGACATTTTGTCAACGAATGGCTCACTCGACACCTAGTTGGAGCAGATTGATCCTCGAATCATTCACCAACTCCAGATGTAGTTATTAGCTCAGTGTCTTTTCGATTTGGTGATTACCGTCGAATAAGTGTTCATCACGGGTGCGAAGGTTAGTTGTACAAGATATCGCACACTTCACCAACCGGACTCAGAGTCCAGAACACAGACAGAATAGGAGACAACCCTACGATGAGGAGGCAGGAATACGCATCAACGATATGAAAGGACGACTAACCGGCGAATGTTATCAGATTGGATCCCTCCAGTCGGACGGGTCTGAACATGCCGATCCTTCGGAGGAAGAACCCTCAACAATTTCAATTATCTTCACCTGAAGACAGCCGGACTTTCATCCAAGTTGTCCGTACAGACAGGGTAAGAAGATTACGAGGGTGAACTCAGTATATCGATCATGTGAGGGGTGGGACTCATGTGTCCCTCTCACCAGCGACTTCGATCGACACAATGACGTGGTAAAGTCCAGTACCATCATGCAATGAACAAACTCAAAAGGAGAGGAGGACAGAATCAGCAATGACAACGCACGATAAGCAAAGCCGAGATCCACAAAAATCAAGGTCCCATCGATACCGGGAGAGTGGTATTTAAACAAAGGCAAACCGTAAATAACCCTCCAAGCTGAGCCACAAGCGTCTATTTACTGTTGCCACTTCATCGTGAGTGCACTGTCGACGCAACAGGGATCCTCTATCCCGACTCCCTCTAGATATCCGACAACTTCAAAAATTCCAAAATATTGGACACAAATCGGCTTCTATCCATCGACATCTAGAATTATTCCCTCTTCCTTGAGTTCTCTCATGTTTTGAACACAACAGCGCCGCTCGTTTCTACAACTCTTAAAATTCCAACAATTACGACATACATCTCTTTCGCTGACCAATTTTAGCATCTATGCCTCAACCAGTATAGGGGAACGATCTTATTGACGAGTATTGTTACTATGAGGCGGACTACAACCAGTCGTAGCCACATCTTCCATCACGGAATATCAAGATCACTGGGGTCAGCATTCTGCCTGAATAAACATCAAAACACCATCTCCGAGTTTCTTATCGAGAATTGTTCGAAACTGGAGGTTTGTATGCCGGCACAAAACAGCTCTCGGTGCAAGCTTATCATCGACACTGATATGTCAGTCAGACCCCCAACAACTTCAATTCGCATTGCTATTTCGAAAACGAATGTAATCACGTTCCTTTACGCGTTTGTCTTCAAAGACACTGTCAGTTTCCCCGCACCACGAAACAGCTCCGTCGAGTTGGCTTGGGTCGGCATGTCCTCCCCTGAAAACCCGTGTCCTATAGCATTGTCCTATCGAAATTGGCGCTTAATTAGGCTCCATGAGAGTTCTGTTGAAAATCCCTAAAGATGATGTGATATGAAGGAATTTACTTTTTGTGAAACGCAGAGTGTGTTTTTACGTTCTTTTTGGGTGAATCAGATGTGAAAAGAGGGAATCAGGTTTGACCAAGATAAATAAAACTTTGATGGTCAGATCAAGTTGATGATCAATTAGAACACTCGAAACAGACCACCTCCCTCACACAATTGGAAAACCACAAGACAGTAGCGTCGTTTGAAAGGATGAACAATCAGATTAACACCGGATCAAGGGATGGGAACAACCGACTCAGATTGCCCATCCCTACTTCCGTTGAACTCATCCATTCGTCGAGTGGGCACTCATTCTTTGTTAATCAGTCAGACATTGAAGGCGAACATGTTTTCTTTGTCGATAGCGTTAAGCATGGGGAAGCGGCCTCCACATGAGAGATCCTGGATTGTCTCGTCAATATGGTGCCTCCAATCGCAATATATTTACTGGTTGCTCATGGAGATCCCTGTGATGAGCATGTACACATCCATGTTGAGAGAGTAGAGGTAGGGGAGTGAGTCGTCAGTCTGACGTCAGATCTGATGGTAGATGGAAAGAATGAGAGAGAATACAGTAAAATACGAAAGAAGAGACGACAGAAAAAAAAGCGAAAAATAAGAGAAGGATATCGTTGTGAGTGATGAAAGACGAAAGAAGTGCTGGCAAACTGATTCACCTCCCAACACACATGTCCCCACTGTATTCATGTTTCTGGCATCTCCCTTCCAACTACTATTGAACCAGGGCAGTGAGATCGAAAACAACTCGTTGTACAAAAGGTTAGTGATGATCAGCAACGGTCCCATCAAAACGAGCAGGATGAAACCAAAACGGATGGATCGAAGGAGCTGCGAGAGAAGAGGAAGTGATGAGTGTGAATGGACAGAAGAAGAGATAAAACTACAAGAATCATGGAAGTTAGAATGTTGTTCAGAATGATCCAAGAAAAAGAAAAGGATCTCTCGATAAGAAACGAACAAAGAGCATACAACGTTCTCTCACATACACCCTTCACCTGTCCTCCCCAACACACAGCACAGAACTCCAATAAACAGCACGATCGCTCCGCGCACAACGTCTCCGAACAGAATCGCAGACAAAACGAGAAAAGTCACTATAACGGAAATATCAAGGCTTGTTGCTTGAAAAGCGCATTCCAAACGATTTGAAGAGTGTATGAGGCGTATTCTTGAAGGGAATTGTCTGGATCAAAGGCGGTGGCGTCATTAGCTCGACAGGAAGGGAATGTATCCTTGTTTTCCAAAATGCATGGTTGTTTTGATGGCTTGTCCATCCGAAGTGGCGTTTTGAAGGGAGCAGCGGCGTCTGAAGCGTTCGTCACTGTCTGTGTTAGATTATCCTCAATGACCAAAAGTATTCGTTCGCTCCTTCGTTCATTTTCTCTAAGATACGTTGGAAGAAGGATTGATGATAAAATTGTCGAGGGTGGAGTTTAAGTGGAAGGAGGATGTGAGGATCTTTGCGAATGCTGGATGGAGTGGGGAGAGAGATGTAAGAATGGGTTCGATGTGATGGTGGGAGTGGAAGAACACCCTACTGAGAGAGTGAGAAGAATCCACAATGAAGATGAGACAAGGAAGGAGAAATGATTTGATGATGAGAATTTGGAAAAGATATGGCTTGTCATAATAAACAGTATCAAACTGAGTTCTTCCTTTGCGGAGCTAATCGATGCGACAATAAGACACTTCCACAGAGAATGATCGTCAGAAGATGAGAGAAAATGTCCATCATTCCAATCGACACCATGAGAGTGACAATCTAAAAGAAAGAGACATTGATGCAGATGAAGAGAGGATGAGGATATTCTGAACAGAAGAACATCTTGAATTAGGAAGGAAGACAAACTACAGACCTGTATTGTGGCGATCTCCTCCAAAATGAGAGACGAGCAAATGCAAAAGAATATGTCGAAGACCTTCAAATCCGAAGTCCTTATCCCTCTTTTTTACGGACTTGATGGTGAATACGACATGTCCTTGAGAGATGACAGGACTGATTGGCTCATTTGTTGATGGTTTCACATCAATACAAGATAGAACACGATTCACATCCACAATCCTGTTCAGATCCTCTTGAGGAAGGTTTTGAAGGAATGCGGGTCTTCTTTTCAATTCATTTTCCCATTCATTTTGAAGAGTTCATATTTCAGGACGAACATGAGTGCTATCCGAAGACAAAGAAGTTAATTGGGTTAATATGAGTACTGCAATAAGAAGAATGCATACTGGTAGACAGTTGTGTGGATAAATCACACGATCCTCAGTCGTTCAAACAAGCTGGGGGAAGATGATGTCTATTCTTTTTGAATTGACATAAGAATGGAAAAAAGAGAATAAAAAAAACAATGTGAGAGTCAACATAATTCATTATCTGCTAACATGTCATTGTTATTCGATAATCCAGAGGACAACTCGATCACAAGATCAACTGTCAAAAACAGAAGAGAGAGTTAAAAATGAAGTTAATTTCGAGAAAAGAACATACAAGGTTCATCTCCGATTCAGTCTCCGTTGACAAAGGTTCCATTTAGCAGAATTGAAGGGAAAAAAAGAAAAATGATGGTTTGAGAGGACAGATCGGGCCACCATAGGACACGATAGGACAGGACAGGACAATTGTCCTCCCTCGATTTTATTGTGAAATTGAGACGCAAGTATTGTGAAGACCTCAAATACCTTCCATGTCCTATGGTTTGAGCCCGATTTCAGATTGTCCTACGATTGTCCTATGGTGGGCTGATCGACCCCTTTTGGACAACTTTCGCGATTTTCATCAAAAGAGTGTGAAAAAACACTATTGAACTGATTCGAAATCAGAAAAAGTTCATAATTCTCTCCACTTTATCCTCATTTTTCAATTCATGTTTTCACTCTCAGACGAAGCAAGAGTCTGGTTCAATTCTTGCCATCGTCACTTTTATCCAAATTGTCCTTCTCTTTTTGGTTGTCCTACAGGACAGGACAGGCAGGACATGCGGACCCAAGCCAACCGTCGAGAAAGGTGACGACCCTTGCGATTTCACCACCATTCATTCATCTCCGACGGGCATTGACGATCATCAAACTCTGTGTCGCTTCCTTCTCTCTCCCTGAGGACACAACGACCACAAAATTGTCTGTTGCGAACTCACGAGCTCTCAGAGATTCGGCTGTATGTCTCGACAACAGTCTGAAACTCACCATCTCCAAGTTTGGTGTTGACAGATGTTGCAAATCGGAGACAACTCTGTCGAACGAGAAGGCAAATTTCGGAACCCAACATCGAATTAGTTCTCTCACATCCCGAAGAAGCTCGGTTGAGAAATGAGACAACTTCCGTGCGATTTGGTCACCCCATTTGCTCCGTCTCCAATCCTTGCCTCGATGCTCCCCGACCATCCTTTTTTTCTTACAGCCTGAACGACAAACTCTGATGTGAACACAACAATCACCGATAGCCTCGCTGTCTTCATTGCTGATGTATCCAGATAAACGAAGTTCACTATCGTATCTTCCTCCCTGACTGTCGACTCCACAGATCCAGTACTTGTCAAATGGACCGTGACAGAAACGAGATACAGCTCGACTAGTTCTGAATTGTATTTTAATATTTCAGAAATGAACATAATTGTTCAGAAATGTATTTTGATTGTTCAGAAATGAACATGATTGTTCAGAAATGAATTTTAATTATTCAGAAATGAACAGGAATTATTCGTAAATGAACAGAGATTTTTCTGAAATGAACAGTGATTGTTCGTAAATGAACAGTACTTTAACATGCTTATTTTTTGATGACACATTATGATGGGTAGCGGACGGACAGGGCTGCCTCAATTTGAAGTTGGTTTTCTTGAGTAAAGTTCTAAAACTGAACAAAAGTTGGATATCTGAACAAAAGTTGGAAATCTGAACAAAAGTTGGAAATCTGAAAAAAAGTTGGAAATCTCAAAAAAAGTTGGAAAACTCAAAAAAAAGTTGGTGTTTTAAAATGATATCTGTACTGAAGTTTCTTGATGAAAAAATGATCGAATCCTGGGATCGGCAATTCTTTTTCCAGAATGGATGAAAAAACTTCGTGTTTGTTTGTTTTTCATCATTCTATTGTAATCTTGCTTTTTTATCGTGTATTGGCAACCGAATGAAACCGTTCATTCAACCACTGTTGGCTTTAACGTTCGTCTTTGTCGTCCTCATCATTTGATTCAAATGTCCAACTGTAGGGTGTTGAAACTTGCTCACTTGAAGATCCACCAGATTCATTCGAAGCAAATTCACATCACTGTGTCAACGAATCAAGCGACCGCCT
This sequence comes from Blattamonas nauphoetae, assembly GCA_033064195.1. Classification (NCBI taxonomy): domain Eukaryota; phylum Preaxostyla; order Oxymonadida; genus Blattamonas; species Blattamonas nauphoetae. Next base: position 54,140 of record JARBJD010000333.1, read on the forward strand.
CCCCACGAATCATCAAAAGAACTCTCTCAAAAAATCCCTAAAATGACCATCACACACGAGACGAATGCTCTTTATTGGCTTTCGCAAATGATATTTTCTCCATTTGAGACTGTACAATCCATCTTACCGCGGGAAATCGTGGCTGTCGTTCATTCTTTGCCCAACGTGTGACAGATTCGATATCAACTGCAAGTGATTCGCTGGAACAGGCGGAAGATCAAATATTCACCATGCTGATAGACTCAATCTGTCAATATGTTTCTATTCTTTTTTCTTCTTCTCATCTTCTCGCGATCAGGTTCCTGAAATGGCAGAAGTGATATCTCAGAATGGATTTATATTCTCTCCACTTGGTTCCTTCATTGTTTCTCTTCTCGAGGAAACCGGGCATTGTCGTCCGTTCGACCCTTTCCCGTCGGGATCCTTCGCTCGGATCATTCTGTGCGACGTGTCAGCCACACACTCTCAACCTGACATCCACGTCACCGTCGTTCGTTTGTAGACTGATCGCTCTCACGCAGACAACTGGTGGCAGGTCAGAGTGACAGTCATCACAACTGTGTCGATCCTCCTCCCACTCTTCGTTGAGGAGTCGAGAAGACGGACAGGGAAGAGGCTGAGTAGATCGGGATCTGTGTCGACTGTTCTCAGCACTCATCATGTCAATCAGTGAACTCATTCCTGTCCTCCTAGAGTCTACCCTCTTCCTCTCTTTGTCGAGAAGAGCATCACGGGTTGATCTTATCTTTGTTTCACTTCACTTGTCTTCGTTTAGAGTGGAATGAGAACTTGCATGAAATGGGAGAAATAGGGTATGTATAGAGACAGATCTGATTTTGTATACACACAGATCTAAATTTGGTATACGCACAGATCTGTCGGATACACACAGATCTGTCAATATGTTCATAATTTTCGACTATTTCACACATTTCTTCTCTGATTTATCAACAAAACAAATTGTATGTCCCTCTACCCCCTTTAAAACCACAACTGTCGAAAAAGTTGGACCAGAGGAACTGATCTAGCCACAATAAGTTCAAAACGCATCTCAGGTGTGACAAGGTGAGGTGAGGGATGACAGCGATCGGATATGAGGGAGGATTCATGTCATAGTTTTGTTGATGACGCGGTGTTGTGCAGGAGTGGTGGCGAATGCGAGGATCGGAGAAAGGGCGACAGGGGTTGAGAGGGGAGAAATAGGGAGTTGCGGGAGTGTCTGAGGTTGGGGAGGGTGTTTGGTGGGGCTGGAGGTGTTTCGGCGAGATGCGAGTGCTCTGTGGTTGGTCGGAGCAGGCGATGGTTCTTCTTCAGATTGTTCACCTTCAATGTCGTCTTCTGCAAGGATTTCAGATTGTTCTTCTTCTTTATCCTCCTCATTATCCATCGCTGCTGCTTTTTCTTGTGTGATTTGCTTGATTTCTGCTGTTTCCCACTCTGACCATTCCCCAGCTTGAGTCCGGCGCTCGTTCTCCGCTATGATCGGTGCTGATTCCTCCATCGGCCACATAACCCGCTGGTCGACCAAATCATACCTCTTCACCTGCTGTAGCACCCCAAACAAGACACGGGTGGTGGAGTGATGTCTGAACCGCTCTCGAACTCCACAATAAGTCCGGTGATGTTCTTCGCACGTTTATACAAAGGATGTTGTACGATTGTTGACCTCCTCCACTTGTGAGGATGGAATGTCTCTGAATCCGTTGATTTCGATTTCCAACATTCTGAGATCTGGTAGTATGTCAACTTTAGGTGAATATTCTCGGAGGAGTGCGATTTCTTTTTCGCAATCTGCAAAAGTTGCAATATTTCCAACTCCTGTCACCAGATCGGCGAGAGGGAGAGCAGCTTTGTTGGTGACTTCCTTTCTGGCAGTTCAATCATCATGAATTCGTGTTTCCAGGACTAGGCGTAGGTCCAGTAGAAAAAACATGAGATGGGGTGGCGAGTGGGGACGATTTGGTTGAGGAGATCCGAACCTTCCGAGGAGGAAACTGCTTGGATGGAACAGTGTTTGAGTTGATGGGAAGGCATTGCGTTTGAAGGGGAGGGGAGAGCATTGCGTTTGAAGGGGAGGGGAGAGCATTGCGTTTGAAGGGGAGAGGAGAGCATTGCGTTTGAAGGGGAGGGGAGAGCATTGCGTTTGAAGGGGAGGGGAGGGGAGAGCATTGCGTTTGAAGGGGAGGGGAGAGCATTGCGTTTAAAGGGGAGGGGAGAGCATTGCGTTTAAAGGGGAGGGGAGAGCATTGCGTTTGAAGGGGAGGGGAGAGCATTGCGTTTGAAGGGGAGGGGAGAGCATTGCGTTTGAAGGGGAGGGGAGTGCATTGCGTGTGAGGGCGAGGGGAGTGGAAGCCAATTTCGAGCGAGGGGAGCTGAGGCCAATTGAGGGCGAGGGGGGCTGAGGCCATTTGCGGGCGAGGAGAGTGGAAGCCATCAGCGGGCGAGGGGAGTGGAAGGCCGTGGAAGACGAGATGGTTGGATTGCTAATGCAATCTATATCCCGGGTCATTTTGTCCCCCCTCGTCAAAACAATACATCCCTAATGTCAGTCTTTGCTTCTCTATTGTAAACAAAGTCCATTTCGTCGATACCTTCTTTTTGAATCAGGTCTGGAACGGCTTGAAATTTAGGGAGAACAAACTTGCAACAGAAGATATTATTGACTTGTGCGACATGCCATTGAGTGAAACGGTGATGAATTCACTTGATGCCCGTTTGATATTTCGACATAAAGCAAGATTCGAGTGATACGATCGCATGGGTCCATAATTTCCTTTTCACTCGCGATCCAAGCAAATACACGCTTTTCGAAATGCCAAATCACTCTCAAATGCATCAAACTCCTCCATGTCCCGAATTTCAATTCTTCCTCTTCTTCTGAACAGCTTTGTGAGAACAAAAGCTTAAAAGTGCTTCATGACGCTCCAGATCTGTTCCTACTCACCATATACAACCGTAACGAACGTTGTCGGCAATTATGATGCCTACTTAGTCGTGCTGCGTCATTTTTTATGACATTAATCAATTGGTAATCAGATCTCGAACTGCAATCTCACGATGACAGGATCTGTTGGAATATGGAGGCAGTTTGAGGAATCACATTTAGAAATGACGTTAACGATGGGTGGATGGACAAGAGACTTGGCTGGGCGGACTCAACAACGAAAACTGCTGGCTGTCCGAGTATCAAGCAAGATCGGAGCAAATTTCGGACGGATAGCGAACTACCCCTAATCAACTTTTTTTGAACCCCAATGAGAACAAAGAGACTACTCTGAGTTGGATACTAAAAGGCACAAGAAACGGAAGAGGAAATCACACAGCGCGTGAACGAACAGAGGAAACAGCTCCAAGCCTGCCACAACAAGACACTTGAAAAGAAATATCACAATGAATTGCTCGAAGCCTCACAGAAACTCGATAACACAAACGAAAAGGGATATATGCAGCTGGTCCCGCTTACTCAGCTGGAGAACGAAAAAAACACAGAAGGCGTTCGGAACGATAAAATGAGAGATATTCTTCGCAAAAAGGAGGAGGAGCTAATTGCTCTTCTTCAGAAAGTTCGGGATCTTGATTCCAAAGTCACTGAATTTGTAGAGACACAATAGGAGCGCGAAGATCGAAAGAAAGCTGAAAATTGGGAAGAAGATGAACCAAGAAGCTGCCATCCTACTCCAAGTTCTCGAAGGATACATGACAAACACTTTCAGCCATCCATACCTCAACAAGAAGAGAAAAGAGTCGGTCCTGATCTGGCGCGACAAGATCAAGCGAGAGAAAGAGCGGAGAAGAAAGGAATGAACAGAAGACAAAATATTGGCCAAGGAAGAACATGGCGTCGAGGAAGACATCGAACCGGACACACTTGCTGATTCCAAATCCGGCGAAGAATCTTCACTGATGAACCTCGACAACGAACCAAGCACAAACACGACTACCAATTTGTTCTTCCTCAGAAAGACAAATACAAAGAGTCAATACCACCTGGTAATCAGTTTGGAGGTACTTCCTTCGGCCCAGACTGCAAGGGAAAGGAAGATCTGAAACCGTCTGGGGAGGGATCAACACTGCACCGGAAGACTTTGTCCATCATCGATGCGAATCCTCTCTCGCTCTTCACATCATCGGCGCGAGCGAAGAAGGTGTTGTGAACAACAAGCGGCCATCGGCGACCGAGCATCAAACACTGTGTTGACTGAGGGCACAGAGACATTAGAAGAGTTGGAGCACCGAATGGAGGCGATGCAAAAGAAAAATATCAAAGCAGAAGTGAAAGAAGAGACACGCGAGATCAACAAAGTTGCCGACAAGCTAGATGCCATGTATCTGCAATCACAGTCTTTCTGCCACTGTAAGATCCAACAAATCACCCGTATGAGCAAACAAAGCAAGGCACAGCCATTGAAGAGGAGCCAGAATTGAACCAGATCGTGATCCAAAATATCGTCGAAAAGATCTTCGAAACTGAGTCAACCAAACTCACAAAGAGGCTTGCTCGAAACATGAACCATTTTCCCTGTATTCTTTCGGAAGATATTGCGGGGAAACCAATCCTTCTAACGTGAACGCGATCGACCCTTTGAAACAGTTGTCGTGACTGCCTCATCAATCGCTCTCATTTTACCTTGAAACTCTTCTTTTTATCCTTTTACATCTATTCTTCGTCTTTTTCATTCATATAAGACACATTATAAGCCAAAATAGAGACAAAAAGGTCAGATCTGTGTGTATACCGCAGATCTGTGCCTATACCAACGGACAGATCTGTGTGTATACAAAATCAGATCTGTCTCTATACTTACCCGGAGAAATACACCACTAAAATCAAGACAAACGAAGAGAAAAGCATGTAACTTGCCATCAGCAAGCTGCAATGAAGTGAGAAGCTCTTCCTCAGCAACAATGTGGATGTGAATGTTGGTTGTTGCATTCCACACTTGACATGCAGACGGCGACGTCACCCAAGTTTGTGGAAGATGAGACTGGGTGAGCGGGAAAAGTGGGTTGAGGAGCACAGATGGGTTAAGAGCTGTTTGGATCGTCATTTGGAGTGTGCAGAGAGATGGTTGGATCTGGGCAGGGTTGTCAAGGCCAGCTGCGAAGAGCACAGCGTCGAGTGACTTCACTCGGGCACAGAAAGTGGGCGGGCGCTTCTGCGAAAATGCGAGGAAAGCCGGATGAGATGGAAGGAGAGAAGGATCAGTCGATATAGACTGTCCAACTGAGACACTTGTCGCTCTCGGACTCTTTCTTCATCTTTTCCCCACGTGTGTCCTGTCCTTTCAGCCGAAAAATACTCTTCCAGCTGAAACATGAAACCTCTCATCAAATCCACATAATAATCCTTCACCGCCTCGTTCATCGTTCTGAGTGTGTTTCCGCTCTTCATCATCCCTTTCAGCCGACCCAGCATCGCACTGTAGTCGTCATCACATCCTATGATGAATGCTTCCAGACACTCTTCCGCACTGAGTAACATACACCCCTCCATTTCTTCTGTCGCTCGATCCACGTCTTTGTGTGGATTCGCTGTGACTCGGCTGGAGCAAAATGGTTCTTTTTGAAGTTGTTGCATCCCTTCAGCGCACTTGGTGTGTATCGGAACGAGAAAGAGAGACGAGTTGATTTGAAACGAGATAAGTCGGAGTGATTCATCTTGTTTGGCGATGGGGTGGTTGGAGGATCAATCCTTGAGGTGGAAAATGAGGGGAAGGAGAGAGAAAGGAGGGACGAGAGTGGAAACAGGTCGAGGTGGAGCTGACTTGGAAGCCTGTCTTCTTCCTGTTTACCGCTTTTGGGGGTGTTTGGGGATTGGTTTCGCTTTCTGACGAGTTCTTCAGAGTTGCCGAGGATCAGCCCTGAGTACGTGAGTGACAATGGAGTGATGAGAGAGATCACGTGGAGTTTGGGGAGGAAGGGTTGGAAGAGATAAGTCAGCGAGAGCAGCGGCGAAACCGGATGTTTTGCTGAAATTTCGTCATTTTATACTTGTAAGAGATTTTACATGCTTTGCTCACCATCTCTTCTCCTCGAGAGGGACGGCCAAGAACGAGGTGGAGATGGAATTCTGGAGAAGGTCGGGACGGTTTTGAAAAAGAGTGAAGTGTCCTGGCTGCGTGTGTGGATGTACAGATATTGGAGAGGGGACAGAGTTGAGGACAATGGGTGCATCTGGCGCTGGAGATTCAATGGTAGGATGAGTTCGGATAAAGATGGGGATGGGCGGAATTTTTGGGGATGAGAGGCAGTGGTAACAGAGTGATGTGGGGTGGCGAGTGGCTGAGTCGTTGAAAGAGATGATTTTCTGGGAGTATTGTGAGAAATGAGGGAGATGGTCATCCACGTGGTTTGGTCCTGATTTTGGGAATATTCTTGCTGAGAATTCTGGGTTTCTTTTGTTGATTTGATTGCAGGTGATGCTGACCGGAATCCCAGCAATTGACGTGTTCGTCCGGGAGTGACAGCGCGATGGAAATGACGCGAGAGGTCTTCCAAACTAAAGATGAACCAACCAACAAATTGGGTAAAATGGCCATCCACACGATGATCCAGATCCCACAGACTGGAAATAAACACATTATTCAGCCCCGAGTGGATCTGACAAGATCCTGATGAGTCCAGCTTGATCTGTGAATTGGCGGGAGTCCTGTCTGCTTTGTCAAGTATCGTCTGATCATGTGACTGGCAATGATGTTGAACGCATTCAAAATAAAGTGCTTGATCGGCAGAATCGGTGGAGAGGGAGACAGGGCTCGAGTCTTTGTGAACTAGCTCCCTGACTTTGCAACTTTTGTTTGTCCCAGCTGAAGCTATGAAAACGCGTCCATCCCAGTGTTGCTGTGTGGGCTCAGCAAGTCTGAGTTGAGAAACGGGTTTATTGGGGAGAACGTTGGGAAGATGCAACTTTTGTTTGTCCCAGCTGAAGCTTTGAAACGCGCGTCTTGCGTCGATTTTTTTGTGATGATGTAATTCCACAGTCTGGAATAGCTGTTGCCAATGATCGAATTCAGTATTTTGAAGAAGAATGAAGCAACATTCGGGAATGTGGACACATCATCAAGATCGATCTCACAATTAACAATGCTAGCAATGCAGAGACAGTGGGAGTAGTTGAACGAAGAAGATTGTGGGAAATACGTTGTTGAATTCAGCTGAATCATCACATCAGTGGCGGACGCGAAGGACGACATAAATGGGCTTCACCCAGCGCGCGAAGAGCTTGAATGGCAGCTTATCCATTACAAGTCGACAGAGTTGAAAATATGGACGAATAATCGGAAGAGTTGGTGCGATGTCATCATCAAATTCCCGATTCTCAGATGTTGTCTAATCAATCCAACGAGATCCTGCCAGACAACGCAAGTACTGTCAAATGACAGACGAATGCTGAGAGGAAGCAAGAGGAGAGTTTGAAGAATCCAGAACTGTTAGTCCAGATGACTTAGAATCACATCTGTTTGGCCAGCATTCGAGTTGTTTGTTGAGTTTTCGTTGGGTGAGTGAACGATGTCGTTCCATGCTATGCCATCCCGCTTGTTCGACTGAATAATCTTCACCATGGGGCAGCCAGGGTTCTGGCCTGTGAATTCCTTGATCACGACACATGTTTCGTCGTTCGCAAAGGCGATTTGGAAGTTATTTCCCGTTTGCATCGTGATGACTTCTCTCTGACGGAGATTTCTGGATTTGACCGTCGTTTCGATGCAATATGAAGTGAATTCTTTGTTAGTGATTCTGAGTGTCCCACCGGTTTGGTGAAGGGAGAAGACGAAACAAAGAACGATGTCTGGATTTCGGGGATGCGCTGGCAATTGCAAGAGTACTTGCATTCATGGTCTTCAATGAAGCAAAAGTCACAGTATGACATTGTTTGGAATACATGGATGGATTGCATGATCGAGAGAGGCAGATTAGACTGATACTTTTGTTGTCGGAGAAGCAGCACGTTGCAGCGAAGAACGACTAGAAAGAGAATGGTGGTTCAGTTGGTTAATTGTGCTTTCGTTCCAAATGATATGAAGTTGGAGAAATCATGCAACCCTTGTGCCTTTCAGTAGATAAATGAAAACAAATTGGACATACAGAGATGAATTGAACGATCAGGTCTGAGCATTCGATGACATGAAGAGGACCAATGGACGTATCGTCAATGTAGTGTATGTCGTCCAGATTGTAACGATGATCGATTCTTATCCTCCACTTTTTTACCATCTCGTCGTTGGAAAAGAGAGTTTTATGTCCTGACAACCTCATGGATGTCCCTTGCAACTTGAACGTGAATTTCTTCTCATCCCCGTTTAATCGTGGACAACTTTGCCTTCCACCTTCAGAGATTGATGTGGTACTTCACAGAAATGTTTCGATAAACACTCCTTCGTACTGAGTGGCGATGAATCGGTTAGATCTCGTAGATAACCATATTTCCCTTTTCTTCTCTGGTAAGAGGACTTTTCACGTTTCACTCTCGGTTGATGATTATTTTTTGCTCAATAATTCCAGTGAAGTGGGTGATGCAATCAAAGACAGTTGCACCCAAAAGCACCCAACTGAAACAAGATGAGAGTACAAAACTGAGATGATGAAGATTCAACAAAACAGGAAGCAGAATGCAATATCAGAATACAATTTTTCTTCGTGTCCCATTTGTATGGATGGGAGCACGACAAGGTTCATCACTTGCTGAGTTCGCGTCATTCCGTCGAGCGCGGAGGAAGAAGAGTGCTTGGAATGTGCTCAGTCGGAGGTAGCGATGGCTGATACTGTTGGGGCTCAGCTGACCGCATCTCTTTGTTCACATTCACTGTAGATGAAGCAGGAATGGAGAAGGGGGGAGTTGGAGTCAGTTCTTCTATTTTGACAACGACGGCAGATTGAACAGGAGCAGCCCCTGCAACTTGGCCTGCTGGGTATGGTTGAGGACACGACGTGGCGGGCACATCGTAAGGAAGAGCGATAGCCAGGGAATGTGTGGATTGAAGGACAGGAAAAGTGACGAGAGGTAATCGATGGTGTTGCTCTCCGTCGATTAGATGAAGGGTATCATCGTCTCCCAACATTCTCAAATTATTTGAACGAGAACTCTCCATTCACGGTGATGAAATATCGATTGTGGGAGAAGGAGGCAGAGGCGAGGGTGAAGTAGGACGTGACACGTCGAGATCGTTGCCGTTGTGCAAATAATCCTCCTCTGAACCAGGCGAAGGATGACAGGTTCCATTGATTGATGGAAGTGACCTGCACTACGGCCACGAAGTACTCCGTCGGTGTGTGCGACTACAGACGGAAGTGAATGCAAGATCGATCGTCTCTTCGCTTTCAGATGAACAAATTATGTTGATTGTGAATCGTTATCGACGGCGTCGGGATGTTTTGGTGTGAAGACGATTCATTCTCCATTTTATAAGGATTGTCACCCATGTCCTCAGAACTGTCCTCGGCATCGTCTTCAGGTACCCAAGAAGTCGGAGTTAGTGCTGATGTGGACAAATGAGTGACGCATCGAGCGTGGAGATCGGTGAAGGGGAAGTGTTGGGATGGGAAGCAGGTTCACTCGAAGGGATCGAAGGCGGGTGAACGCACAAAAAGCAGCGGCATTCACACGTAGTGTCTTGTTCGTCTAGAGATTCGTTTTGGAAGAGCGATGGTGCATCAATTGTATATTTGTATCGTCTGTTTGATACCTTTCCCAATTTGGAATGATGTTTGGGGCTTCTTTCCTCGTTTGTGAACTATGAATGTATCCAGAGGACGATGAGTCGCGGCGAGAGGGTGAATCTGGATGTTTGACTGGTATAGCGAAGGTAACGAATTGAATGATTTCCTCCCCTTCGACAGGTTGATGTACATTGTTTGGTCGCACGTCTCCCGAATACCAGGGATTGGGAGTCCTGGCTGATCGGTCACGACGAGCACAGGGAGTGTTCTGATTTTGTCCCGCTTTGTTGACGGGGTAAAGGGCAGTGTCCCAGCCCAACCGTTCCGAAGATTGGGGGTTGGGAATTATTATTGACGGTGTCGTCACAGGAGATGCGGAAGCAGAGAATTGTGGTGTTGTGATCGACTCGGCTGGTTGAACGGCATTGGTGTGCACCTGTTTAGAGATAATGAGACCAATCGCTTGTTTAGACAATCACAGGGATAAGAGGAGGGAGAATGAGAGGTTCTGGATTCTATGACAACAGAGAAGAATAAAAATCACGTCAGGATGAATGAGAGAAAATGAACGTTGCATGGACAAATTCATTTTGATAGAAGATGAATGGAGTTAAGGGAGCAATATTGGCAATGATATAGAAGTCAGCACAAACGCCAACGGCATCTTGTTCATCAAAGCTGGACACAATGGAGAAAATGATCAATGGTTGGTTGATGATGTCAGAAGGTGAAAGGGAATGATTAAAGCAGGAAAAAGAATTGAGAGAAACTGGAACATGGTTAAAATAGCTTCGAAAAGAGGTAGTGGCATACGCAGGATGGATAGATCGGCCCTATTGTACAATGGATCCAGCAGATTTTCAGCCACCAGACATCGAGCCAGCGAATCAGACCATGGAAGCATTTCGGACTGAGCGCTACTTCAAAAATCAAGAGGAAATCCAATCATTTATCAAAGAAGTGGCGACAACACACCACATGTTTTTCAGCGTAAAGTCCTCCAAACCACAAGCTCATGTTCATTATTGGTGCACCGCCCATCCTCGGAAACAGGTCAAAAAGGCAGAACAGCGTCCGCTGACAACCACGCTCGATCAAGGTTGTATGTGTGGTCTCAATTTTAATTACTCAATAAAAACTGACATGTGGACAATGAGATGGAATCAGAGAGAACACAACCATCCTCCACTCGACACAAATCAAATCAAAGCCTATCGATTGTCAGACAACGACATTGAATCAATCCTCCCACTGATCAAGGTGGGAGTCAAATCATCCAACATCCTTGCCTCTCTCAAACAGAATCCAGGCTCAAAAGCGAGAATTGAGGATATATACTACCTTCAGAGCGCTTTTAGAAAAGTAAACGATGGAGGAAACACACCATGCTCAATACATGAAATGCTATCCCAAAAGGGATATGGGACAATATTTTTGACATCATAGCTCACATCCTTAAAATGAGAATTTCCGAAAATCCGTAAATCCTTCACGAATTGAGATTGTATGTTTTTCTTAATTGAGATTCTTGATGTTTTGATCTCCAAGTCTGTTCTATTGACAAATGTAGTGTGATCGAACCATAATCGTGATGTTATGTCCGAGGATTCCTGAAAAGGGTGTTTTCCGATTTCGCTGTCTGTCTACTGCAGTTTTGTCATGAATTAATTGGCCATCAGTATCCTGGAAACAGTCTGTTCTATATATTTCGTCATCTCACTTCAATCTCAGATTTTAGGGTACCCAATCGTCCACCATTCATATCATCCCAGGTCTGTCTTTGTTACGCATTGCTTATTGTCCATATCTGACTTAGGTCACTATGGATCTGGTCATGAAGTGAATCATAAAAAGGAGGCCAAATATGGTCATCTCTGGATTGATACCCTTCGAACCCTTCCACTCGTCGTCAAAGTTTTTATCTCTCGGTCTTCATTATTTTCCATTCATTCATTTTTGCTCTTCCAATCTCACACACGCTAACCACCCGTTCCCGAAGGCTCTCACCAATGCAGACGATGTCGAGCTGAAGGATCTTCTCAAACTCCACGAAGCTTCACAGCCAATTGAGATTGTTGACTATATGTTGGTCTTTGAAAATACAGAGCATCCATCGTTCAAAGAGAAAGAGACAAAAATCCTTGAAGAGGCAGCCGTATGGAATCTTCTGTTCTCTACCCCGCATTCTCTCACTCATCACATCCATTCTCATCTCGAATATCCAGAAGAAAAAATCTAAAGAAAAAAACCGAAGACAGACACGTTATCAAGCGCCTGCTCGAACGTCTGTGCTAAAAGTGGTAGACCTCCCGGAGAACCTCGAATGCGATGCTAACAAAAGTGCTGGAGACTTGGTTGACGACGAGATTGCACAGATCCGGCTGGAACAGTCGAGAGAACGACGAGAACACCAACAGACCAAAAGTACGAAAAAGCAGTAAAAGAGGCTGAAATGGCAGAGGTCGCACAAACTGAAAACAACGATGATGTCAACGAGGTGGCACTCTTTTCCAAGTCGAAGCAGAAGACCAGCAAAGACATTGAGAAAGTCAAGCAGCTCATCATGACCAAGCTCGCAGACCGAAGAATCGCTTTCGACGAACAGAAGAGCGTTGACGGAAAGAACATTCTTCTTCGAATTTCCGCCATATTTGAGGCCTTGTGTATCGAAGCGGAACGTCTCCACATCAAAAAGGTTCTCAAAGAAGAGTTCGTCACGAACGAAGATGACACCGGCATCATCGAATTCACCGTTCAGCACAGAAAAGATTTTCCGGGGATTGATCGGCCAAATGTGTTTTTCTACCCTTCCGAGCGAAAGTGACTTGCCTGGTCGCTCCTCACTTCCATAGAGGTTACCAACGACGATAAATTTGGAGACATTCCCTTTGGGGACAGCCTCATCCCTCAAGTCGGTGTGGAAGTGGTACAAGTTCGGGCTAGGAACGCCACCCAATGCACTTGCCAGCTATTTCGGTTGAGAGGGTTGCAGCACAGTTCGCGTTCAACGAATACCTCATCAAGTCACTCTCCATCCTCGCATTGGTTGGGATCGTCGTCTTCGTCCTCGACCAGGTGGACAGGACAGGCACTGCACGAACAATTGCGTAGCTCGTCGATGTTGTCATCATCTTCGTCCGGTCTTCCATTTTCGACCGTCTCTGGCGCCGAAAGAACGCGCGCAGCCTGTACGACACAAACTCCCTCAAACCAACCGAGCCAGACATGATCCGACCCGTGTTCATCGGAAAGATGCAGTTCTCAGACATCACCGGCCACACCGAACGTGTCTACCCCACCCGACTCAAAGTGTGTCGGACAGTGGTAAGCTGGATCGTCAGTGCCATCTTCCTCGCTCTCTCGATTGCGGGGCAGTGGGCGACTGTGTTCTACGAGGCAGACCTTGTCAGCACATTTCATGTCCAGGCCGATTCGGAGGCTGTACTGTTCCTCGTCCGATGCAAGCCTGGCCTGATCAACGGAGTGCTGCAGATGGTACTGTGGTCACTGTATGGACGAGTGGCGGTGTGGCTGACCGAGTTTGAGAATCACAAACGGTCGGAAAAGCACGAATTGTGGTATACGATGAAGATGGTTGTGTTTCTGCTGGTGAACTCGTCGTTCTCGTTCTTCATCATCTTGCCCAGAGCCGATCTGGGAAGAGCGTCCAACGAGGACGAGCTCTTCAAGCAGCTCACTCTTCGTGCGAACATCCTCCTCATCCTCCAGTTCCTGAAGAGGGAGCTCGGACACACTGTCATTGGCAATCTGATCGGGAGTGTCCCTGTGTGGAGGAGACGAGCACAAACACGACACTACGAACGGAAGAAGAGGGCGCTGTGAAGAACTTGGACGACGACCAGTCGCGCTTCAACACCCCAACACCCGGTATGGACCTGATGAGCCAAGACCTGTATAGCCAGACACAAAGCAGGCTGAACACAATGGAGACAGCAGACGACGTGCGGGGGCGGAAGGGGAAGAAAGAAAAGTAGAAGAAGAAGGTCAGGCAGTCCACCAAAATGACTGTGGTGCCACGCGAGCTGATGCTGGAGCTGCGGGAGAAGCGGAGGGAGTTCAGGGAGTACGAGAACGAGTACAACAAACGCATGTCGGAAGTCGAGTTTGAGCAGTCGAAGGGCAAGTACGATTACGTGCAGCAGTATCTGGACAAGCTGAACTACATCCTGCAGATCGCCTTCTTCACTCCGATCTCGCCCCTCTCGTCCCTCGTGGCTCTCATCAGCGGCGTGCTCGACACCCTCTCCGCGCGGTACAAGCTGCTCAACACAAAGCAACACCCGATCCCGTCGACTCGCCCAAACACGTCGTGGATGGAAACGTCGATCACGACGATCATCTGGGCCTCCATCCCGCTCACCACACTCGAGCTGTATTACTGTTTCCGCGCCAAGCTGACCGACCTCTTCACGGGAGGCTACACTCCAACCACTGCGACAACGCAGCGTTTGTTTTCTTCATCCAGTTTCTTGCTGCGTTGGCACTGGAGAACTTGTTTCTGGCAGTCCGTGCGGCGATTGCGCTGTCTGTCAGTGCGGTCCCGAGAATGGTGCGCAGATCGATCAAAGAGGACGAGGTGACTTACTTTCTCTTCCTCAAATTCATTTCCCTTTTCAGAAAATGTAAGAGGATATGCTCAGCCTTGTCAAATAAAACGATAAGAAGGAGCGTGAGAGGAAGCGATTCAAGACGGACATGGAGGAGTTCTACAGAAAACAAGAAGAACGGAAGAAGAAGCAAATCCTTGACATTCACCCCGAACTCAAGAAGAAAAAGCATCCTTAATCAAGGTGCTTTCCCTTCTTCATTTGGTGCGTATTAATTTTTCACATTTTAACTTGCTTCTAATCGATCCAACCCCTTAAACATATCTCACCTGGTTTCAGCTTTCTTTCTTCGTTTATCTTGTTTCTGTGCATTCTTCGATTCATTTCTTATGCACTCATGATTGTAGACTGCATCTGCTCAAATCGACACGGAATTCGGGGCGATCAAGCTGAAAGTGGGCTTCATCCTCATCTTCGACGACATCATCGGGCTTAAGATGCAGCAGAGCATCTACCTGCGCTCAGAGGGTCTGACGTACCAGATGGAGTCAGAGAAGGAGCTTCCTATTCGCATATCTCTATTTTGTAGTCCGTCACATCAAACTTCTTTTATGTCGACTACTAACTTGTCCTTTCATCTCAGCTTATCCAAGCATATCCACACATCCCTACTGACAACATATCTGAACAGAGTCTATGTTCTGGAGATTTTCAGCGAAGCCTATCATTCAAACCAGGTAACAGCCCGACCACATGGGATATATTCTTAATATGGAATTCTTGATAATTCACGCTGTTTCTCTGTTATGTTCGTTCATTATTTGTCGTTCTTTCGGTCGCAGATCGGAGAGTCTACAATCAACATCCTGACGCAGGATCGCAGCTGTCCGCACCGAATGATCTCCAACAAGAACACTTTTTACGACAACAACGTCATTTGCCAGCTCAAAAGTCTGCTTTCCACTTCATCTTATTGACCATTTTCTCTCCCATCGTCTCCATCCATTCCACAACAAACGTCATCAGTTGGTTGACCAAAAGCTAAAACCACGCCCACTGCTACATCATCAAAGCCACAGACTCCTTTGGCACAGAAAATAAAACAGAAGACACAAGTGTCTGCCACATCCCAAACACCCATCGCACTCCAACACGCCTGAATGCATCAATGAAGCTGAGTAATATTCATGGATCCAGTCAACCAGATTAAATCAGCTCTCTAAGCGCAGTCGACTCTGTGGCCATTGAGTTTGGTCATCAAGATATCCAAACGCTTCTTCAAATCAAGAAGTCGGCTGTTTTCGTTAATAGGATATACAATACTCTTGCCAAAATTCTTCGATCTGAATTATTGGGCGAGTTTGGGCACAGTTGCTGCTTGCTGGTTCAAATTGTCGCTGACGACAGTCCCAATGCGATTTCCACGATTCTAAAGAAGGATTGAACAGATCGCAGATCGAGAAATTGGAAGATTCCAAGTGGATAGTGTTGAGGATACATTTGTAGCGACGTGACATGTTACAAGGAACCACAGACTAGAGTAAACACCTCATCGAACAAAACACTCTCTCTGTCCTCGTTCGCGGACTTGAATGCCCTAACTTGAACATTACAAATGCATCCATGATCCAATTGCACAAAATTATCCTTTCCAGCGTCCAGATGACACCTGACTTCGAACCACACACAGCTTAGAGAAAAGCGAGGATTCTGGAAGTCTCTCGTTCAATAACAACCAAGTCTCAACTGTTTCTCATTTTCCCGAATTCTTCATATCATGGTAGTGTCAGTCATTTCACCTGATTGCTGCCCAAAATCTCCTTTTCTCCGAACAAGTTCCATCTCCGGCTAACACAATAGTGAGGCGATAAACGGCTCTTATTCATCATGTAATTGAAAGAATTTAGCGATGATGTCGTTCAAACGTGTTGTAACTGAAACTGTTTCCAAGAAATGATGGTCGATTGATTCTTGTTGTGTGAGACGTAAAACGATGGTGATTTCCGACTTTCAACTTATTAAATGAGTGAGTATGGTCTGTATGTTGCAATAAGCCGGTTTGGGTTTCATCATCTTATCCTTCAGAGGCGAATGACGAGCAGATCAATCTTAGCTTTCTTGGTTCCTGAAGAGTCGGTATTCCAGATCTAAATGATCAGAAAAGATGTTCTTCTGTTCTGCATTTTTCGTAGTGACGGTATTAAGATTGTCAGGGAATGTGATCCATACTGGGAGTATCCGGTCTTCCTGTTGAGAATGATCCCCTTCTGTTGGTTGTGTGTGGACGCTGCTGTTCAATCGCTTTCGTTCCAAGCTGAGCAGAGGTGTTTTGGTGCCTGGGGCTTCTCCATCAATAATCTCCGACTCTGTCGGAGAGAGTCGATTGCCATTCAGCTTGCGAAGGGAGAATACGGCAGAGTGCAGAGGGTTGGGGTTTGGGAGAGGTTGGGGTCGAGAAGGATGGCTGGCGATGGGGTTTGCTGATGTGTTGAGATGAATGCAGGTGAAATGCTGCAGTAGACAGGAGGGTTGATAACAGACGGCTGCTAAATCGACGGAAATAAAAGCGAGGACAATGTGATTCCCTTTGTCTGCGAAAGATGGGTGAGAAGGAAGCTTGACGAGGAAGCTGTGAAATGGATCATCAGTGGCAGGGCTGTCTGCGTGTTGGCAAAGAAAAAGCCGAATTCATGTCCCTCTACATCATTGGGTGATGATACTGGGGATGGGAAGCGTTCTTTCCGCAGGACAGTGGCGGTGGGAATGATCCATTTCATCGGTTTCGAAGGAATGAAAATGAAAGGGTTTGTGGGAGCTGATTCTAACAATTTGGACTAATGCGCGAATGTGCTCAGGGAGCGGATGGAAATACGACAGGAAGCGCTGTAATAAAAAGATGTTTTACTGGGATGAAATTGACGTCTTCCTGGGTCATAAGCAAACTTTCGTTCTGTGTTTCTTATTTTTTCTGTTCGCTGTTGTCGAAAAGACGAGGACTGGCTGGATCATACAGGTGGAATGCATGTTGAGCGACGTCAGAGTCGAGAATGATGTTGACGGAGGAAATCCCATCAAATTGAGGTTTGGGTTTTACCGGTGTGAAATAGTGGGTTATATCGGTGTGAAATAGTGGAGAAGACGGCTCTGAATGGAATGTGAAATCGAGAAAGACGAAACGTTGTTATGAAGAGGGTGAGGGCTGTTGGAGAGGTGAGGTGGGTACATTCAGGTCGATTGGAGGGGAAGAGTGGGCATAATGAGGTTGATTGGAGGGGAAGAGTGGGCATAATGAGGTTGATTGGAGGGGAAGAGTGGGCATAATGAGGTCGATTGGAGGGGAAGAGTGGGCATAATGAGGTTGATTGGAGGGGAAGAGTGGGCATAATGAGGTCGATTGGAGGGGAAGAGTGGGCATAATGAGGTTGATTGGGGAAGAGTGGGCATAATGAGGTCGATTGGAGGGGAAGAGTGGGCATAATGAGGTTGATTGGAGGGGAAGAGTGGGCATAATGAGGTCGATTGGAGGGGAAGAGTGGGCATAATGAGGTCGATTGGAGGGGAAGAGTGGGCATAATGAGGTTGATTGGAGGGGAAGAGTGGGCATAATGAGGTCGATTGGAGGGGAAGAGTGGGCATAATGAGGTCGATTGGAGGGGAAGAGTGGGCATAATGAGGTTGATTGGAGGGGAAGAGTGGGCATAATGAGGTCGATTGGAGGGGAAGAGTGGGCATAATGAGGTTGATTGGAGGGGAAGAGTGGGCATAATGAGGTTGATTGGAGGGGAAGAGTGGGCATAATGAGGTTGATTGGAGGGGAAGAGTGGGCATAATGAGGTTGATTGGAGGGGAAGAGTGGGCATAATGAGGTTGATTGGAGGTGGGAAGAGGGCAATACGAGGTCGATTGGAGGTGGGAAGAGGGCAATGCGAGGTCGATTGGAGGTGGGAAGAGGGCAATACGAGGTCGATTGGAGGTGGGAAGAGGGTCGTTCGAGATGGATTGGAGGTGGGAAGAGGACAATGCGAGGTTGATTTACAGAGCTGATGTGGTTGAACATATGAACGAAAACTGACTTGTGGGTTGATTGAGACCTTTGTTGTCTCTTTGTGTCGCATCCCAACACATTTTCTCTAGAAACCTAAAACTAACTATCCCATCAAGAATTTCCTTCAGGATGCAAGAATACCTCTCAAAATCAGATTCGACAACAAGTACCCACGGGAAGGCGATTTATGACCTTCTCTTGAAACAGCATAGTGACTATCCAGCAGCTCCTCTCATCCGAGCTCTGGATAGTCGTCGGGAACTGATACCAATTAGGCAGATTGTACAAGCTCATTATAACAGTTTGTATCTCTTTTCTCTCATTCTTTTTCACTTTAGCAAAATTCACTTCATTATTGTCATCACTATCTCATTTGTACAACGAAATGAGGAATAATGATGACAAGGTTAGGTTGATGCAGTGTGTTTCGCAGGTATGTAGTCTCCACGAAACACAAACCTTCGGCTTCCGTGTCGAAGAGGGAGGCTTCTACTACGCACACTCCCGCTTCGACACAATAAATGGAAGACCGAGAGCACCAACTCGTCGGAGACCGGCCTCGAAACAGGTTTAATTTTCCTTTTCTTTTCCATAATCACCAACAGAAAATTAACATAGAGGAAGATGAAGTCCTGATGAAAGCCATCATGGACAATACATCCCCAAGCTGTGAATCACAGTCGAAACTCAGTAAAAAAAAGAAGAAAAACAGTTTGCCCTCTTTATTCTCATTGTTTTATTATCTCTCAAACAGAACCTTCGGTCCTTGACTCGCTCGACAAAGACGACGAGGACTTCCTTCTGAATCATTCGAACTCGCAACACCAAACCATATCTCCAAATACCTCAACAAATATCAAACCAAAACTAGAACCAAGGCTCCTCTCCTCAACAAAGAAGGACCTTCATCAGAAATTGGTTCAAGATGGCAAAACCAAAATGTCCTATTCTTCATTTTGTAAAAAAACAAATTTTCTAAAAAAAGCAACAAAAGAACAGACCTTTGCTCAATTTGTGAGCGAGGCAAACATCTACAAAAAACAAGAAACAAACAACAAATTAACAGAAAAGAAAAAAAAGAATTAGAAACAATAAAAAAACACAAAGAAATAGCAGAAAAACAAAGAAATTATTACAATTACTGCACCTCACACATCGACGATAACTCTTTAGTTATCGTGATGGATTTTAAAGAAAATTGGCGTTTGCCTCTTGCAAACGACCAAATCGGACACGATTTTTATTCACAGACACAAGTTTCTCATTTATGTATCACTTGTTTCACCTCACAGAATTCTGTTATCGCCAAATCATATCACAACTTTATTTCCCCTGTTCTTTCACACGACCACCGTTTTGTTCAGGAATGTCTAACCGATTTATTTGCTCTTGATTCATATAGTTCCAAAACTCACATCACTGTTTTCTCTGATACTGGTCCTCATTTTAGGAACCAGTATGTTCTCGGTTACTTCCTTTCTTCTGAAAACCCCCTGTTTTTAGGGAAGAAAGTTTCATATTGTTTCTTTGCTGAGCAGCATGGTAAAAACTGCTGCGACTCCGAATTCGGAGTTTTAACGAATTGTGTTTCACATCACCTCAAACACCCCATCCGCTCTTCGGATGAACTTCGTGCGTTTTTCACTTCGCATTTCGAAAAGTTTCCCAGTAATGAAAGTAATACCTTTCATTACTTCCCCGAGTATGTCTCTTTTTCCATAGTGACCTTTTCTCTGACTTGTAGGCATACTGTCTTCCCAGACAGTCATTCTTACTTTAGGGTTATTATCACCGGTCTCAAAGAATATCTTGGTTTTTTACGTTCCGAAACCTCCTTGACCGGTGCCCCAGTTTGTGTTAACTCATCTTCTTTTTCTTTTCTCTTACGTTTTCATGAGAAGCGGGGAGTGGATAAGAGGGAGCGGAAGGTGTATGAGAAGGAAGAAGTGGAGAGGCGGGACGAGAATGAGTTGAGTTCGGGACTTCAGTCTATTACTTCTTTTCGTTACTCTTGCATTCCGACTTCTGTTTCATCTTCTCCTACTTCTGTTATTTTTGATACTTCTCCTAATTCTCAAATTATTGATTCATCTTATCATTCTCCTATTCTTCATTCTTCTCCTCATTCTCCTAATTCTCAAACTTCCCTTTTTCAACCTATTGCTCCTCCTTCTCCTATCCTTTTTTCTTCTCCTCATTCTCCTATTCTTCTTTCTCCTCCAAGCTCTCCAATTCTTTTTCATTCTGATTCATTTTTCACCTCACCCTTTGATAACTATTAAACCAATACCACCTCGCTCATTCCATACCTGGCTTATCCTGCCAGGCCTTTTGGCCGAACAGGGCTAGCCTAGTACCATCAATGGCCTTGTGTCCGGTACTAGGTTCACAGCAGGACTTGGAATGAGTGAGGACAACACTGAAACACTTATTTTTCATTCTTGATTTCTTCATTAGACAATTCCTATTGTATATTTCACATTTCTTCTCTTGTATCAACAATCATTCTCTTTCCTGTCTTCTCATTTTGTAGGTTGTCGATCCTTCACTCAATTTCTCCTCGAGATTTTGGGTCATTGCACCAAGTATACTTCAGAAGCGGAAGGAAAATCGATATGACTCAATCCTTCTTAGTTAATTCTTTTTCTACCAGATTTCCTTTGCGATAGAGGACATTTTTCCATCGCCACCAAACACTCCACTTCGCTCTCCATCGCCACCAAACACTCACTTTGCTCTCCATCGCCACCAAACACTCCACTTCGCTCTCCATCGCCACCAAACACTCCACACTTCGCTCCATCGCCACCAAACACTCCACTTCGCTCCCCATCGCCACCAAACACTCCACTTCGCTCTCCATCGCCACCAAACACTCCACTTCGCTCTCCATCGCCACCAAACACTCCACTTTGCTCCCCATCGCCACCAAACACTCCTCTTCGCTCTCCATCGCCACCAAACACTCCACTTCGCTCCCCATCGCCACCAAACACTCCACTTCGCTCTCCATCGCCACCAAACACTCCACTTCGCTCTCCATCGCCACCAAACACTCCACTTTGCTCCCCATCGCCACCAAACACTCCACTTCGCTCCCATCGCCACCAAACACTCCACTTCGCTCCCCATCGCCACCAAACACTCCACTTCGCTCCCCATCGCCACCAAACACTCCACTTCGCTCCCCATCGCCACCAAACACTCCACTTCGCTCTCCATCGCCACCAAGCACTCGTCTTCGCTCCCCATCGCCACCAAACACTCCACTTTGATCTCCATCGCCACCAAACACTCCACTTCGCTCTCCATCGCCACCAAACACTCCACTTCGCTCCCCATCGCCACCAAACACTCCACTTCGCTCCCCATCGCCACCAAACACTCCACTTCGCTCCCCATCGCCACCAAGCACTCGTCTTCGCTCCCCATCGCCACCAAACACTCCTCTTCGCTCTCCATCGCCACCAAGCACTCGTCTTCGCTCACCATCGCCACCAAACACTCCACTTCGCTCTCCATCGCCACCAAACACTCCACTTCGCTCTCCATCGCCACCAAACACTCCACTTCGCTCTCCATCGCCACCAAACACTCCACTTCGCTCCCCATCGCCACCAAACACTCCACTTCGCTCTCCATCGCCACCAAACACTCCACTTCGCTCCCCATCGCCACCAAACACTCCACTTCGCTCCCCATCGCCACCAAACACTCCACTTCGCTCCCATCGCCACCAAACACTCCACTTCGCTCCCCATCGCCACCAAGCACTCCGTCTTCGCTCCCCATCGCCACCAAACACTCCTCTTCGCTCTCCATCGCCACCAAGCACTCCGTCTTCGCTCACCATCGCCACCAAACACTCCACTTCGCTCTCCATCGCCACCAAACACTCCACTTCGCTCTCCATCGCCACCAAACACTCCACTTCGCTCTCCATCGCCACCAAACACTCCACTTCGCTCTCCATCGCCACCAAACACTCCACTTCGCTCTCCATCGCCACCAAACACTCCACTTCGCTCTCCATCGCCACCAAGCACTCCGTCTTCGCTCCCCATCGCCACCAAACACTCCACTTCGCTCTCCATCGCCACCAAACACTCCACTTCGCTCTCCATCGCCACCAAACACTCCACTTCGCTCCCCATCGCCACCAAACACTCCACTTCGCTCTCCATCGCCACCAAACACTCCACTTCGCTCTCCATCGCCACCAAACACTCCACTTCGCTCTCCATCGCCACCAAACACTCCACTTCGCTCCCATCGCCACCAAACCCCCCCCCTCCGCTCTCCATCGCCACCAAACACTCCACTTCGCTCTCCATCGCCACCAAACACTCCACTTCGCTCTCCATCGCCACCAAACACTCCACTTCGCTCCCATCGCCACCAAACACTCCACTTCGCTCCCCATCGCCACCAAACACTCCACTTCGCTCCCCATCGCCAAACACTTTCGCCTCCATCGCCACCAAACACCTTCGCTCTCCATCGCCACCAAACACCCTCTTTCGCCCTCACCAAACACTCCACTTCGCTCTCCATCGCCACCAAACACTCCACTTCGCTCTCCATCGCCACCAAACACTCCGCCGCTCCCCATCGCCACCAAACACTCCACTTCGCTCCCCATCGCCACCAACACTCCACTTCGCTCCCATCGCCACCAAACACTCCACTTCGCTCCATCGCCACCAAACACCCACTTCGCTCCCCATCGCCACCAAACACTCCACTTCGCTCTCCATCGCCACCAAACACTCCACTTGCTCCCATCGCCACCAAACCTCCACTTCGCTCCCCATCGCCACCAAACACCCTCTTCGCCCATCGCCACCAAACACTCCCTTCGCCCCCATCGCCACCAAACACTCCCTTCGCTCCCCATCGCCACCAAACACTCACTTCCTCCCCATCGCCACCAAACACTCCACTTCGCTCCATCGCCACCAAACACTCCACTTCGCCCCATCGCCACCAAACACCTCGTCTCGCCCCATCGCCACCAAACACTCCACTTCGCTCCCATCGCCACCAAACACTCCACTTCGCTCCCCATCGCCACCAAACACTCCACTTCGCTCCCATCGCCACCAAACACCCTCTTGCTCCATCGCCACCAAACACTCCCTTCGCTCTCCATCGCCACCAAACACCCTCTTCGCCTCCATCGCCACCAAACACCTTCACTTCGCTCCCCCATCGCCACCAAACACCTTACTTCTTGCCCCATCGCCACCAAACACCCACTTCTGCTCTCCATCGCCACCAAACACCT